>VDFB02047230.1:22282295-22559817 GCA_007258455.2 Sequoia sempervirens | reverse complement strand
AAGCGCACTGCTTGCATTCTCCTGATGTTGCATCCACCTTTATGGGCCTGTAATGTAAATTTCCAAATAGGATTAGAGGATGAAGGTCCAACATAGACTAAGTAGGTGTCGGACAACAGAAAATTATGATGCTAGTAAGAAAATGATGTGCAACTTAATTAACTGATTGCTTATAGATACATGTTTCTTAACACAAGCACTAAAATCACAAAATGAAAAAATATTATAGTTCTACAAATGCAAACCATGCCCACATGACACAGTGAAGCAGGTAACAGGAATATCTCAAAGATCAGATTATTAATAAAGGTAACAGCAAAGAAAAAATGTATTCAAACATGCATTTCTATAAATACAGTTCTCCTATAAGAATAAGTATAACTGTTATTTCAGAATACAACTAACCGCTCGAAAAAGTTGTGTTTCTGCATCAAGCATTTTGTTGAATGTATGTTCATCATCCTTACTCAAGGGCCAAAATAGAGAGACTGATGGGATATTCTGTAATGTCCCCAGAAAGCACATTGCATACGCTCCCAAGTCATTTGATTCCAATGGACTCAATTCATGCTGCATATTCTCATCTATTTCTGCATGTTTTTCTGAAGTCAATAAGCGTTGTGCATCTGCTAATAAATGCTGCATTTGCTCAATGCAAAGCCTCCTTATTTGGACTGATGCAGATTTCTTTGGCCACTTTAACTTCTCTTGCAATTCAAAAGATGTTACCTCTATACCTAGAGATGCAGTAAATAGTCCCTGCACAGCAAGAAATTTCAATATCTCCTTTTGAAGAGGAAATTTTGCAGCAGGTTCAAGAGCAGCATTCTTTGAAAGATGATAAATGCAATCAACTATCCACGACCTCAGAACATCATCTGAGTCACTTGCTGTTCCCGGTAAGCTTTCATATTCCTCATCCATGGGCTTGACCCCCTGAATTAATGCTTCATCTTCTTCCACTGCATGAATCTTATCTGGATTACTCCTTTTATCTATATCAAGGGGGCTTCCTTCCAGAAATATGCCAGTCAACTTCTGCAAAAATAACAAGGATCCTCCAGCCGTGTCAAATTTACTGACCAATTTTCTCACTGTTTGTGTTCTGGAAATATTATCAAACTTTCCATCACTGTTTACTTGCAAAGCTATAACCACTGCTACTCGGCGCTCATCATTGTCAAAAGACCAATTTACCACTTCCTCCAAGCAATGCTGAGCAAATTTGTAAAGATGACTGTCCTTGGCTGATAAAACATCCTCTAAACACTGTACAAACTTGTTGGACAAAACAATTTGAACAAATGATGCTGGTATCCTTGGAAGTAACATAAGAAAAATATCAATAGCTAAATGCTTTCGGTCATGAG
Organism: Sequoia sempervirens; assembly: GCA_007258455.2. Taxonomy (NCBI): domain Eukaryota; kingdom Viridiplantae; phylum Streptophyta; class Pinopsida; order Cupressales; family Cupressaceae; genus Sequoia; species Sequoia sempervirens. The sequence goes on along the minus strand of VDFB02047230.1, from coordinate 22,558,447 downwards.
ATGATTGCAGAAGTGTTCCTTCAACCACGACTTCCCAAAAACAAGCAAGTCTCTTTGCAAGATTCTTTTCTGCACTGTTGCGCTTTTGGCTTTTCTTTGTTTTCTCAGAAGAATGACATGAAACTGGGTGCTTGGTGACTTTTGCTAGCTCTACAAACAAAATGTCTAATAGAGCTTGCCAGACAGAGTGAACCCGAGGATGACAGAAGGATGCTTCCTGCAATTCAAAAATGCCACTCACTAAAAAAAAAATCTTGTATTATTTGTTACATACATAAATCTTAACTACTATTTATTGTATGATCGTCAATCTGCAATTACCTTCAATGAAGGAACAAGAAATAGCATATTATCAGGGGTAAATAGGTCACTCAAGCTGCACACATGTGGTATCATCTTGCATAAATTTCTCATCTCTAAAGGGAGTTTGTCAAAAAGCTTTAAAGCTAACAATAGTGCGTCTGGATTTCCCATTCCAGGGTCCTTTTGTAACCATTCCCTCAAAAGCGGAGCCTTCAATATTCTAGTTAAAAGCTCTTTTCTAGGCACCTGCAAAACTAGAACAAGTATTTATATTAGTAAATACTAAAACCTAAGACTTTGGAAGCAGGCAAATTTATCAGAATATGGAGTAGAGAAACTAAGTTAAAAACTTAATAACCAACATATATAAATCCCATTCAACCATTACCAATTGCAATACTTATATCTGTCTTGCAACCATAAATCTCATTTGACCATTACTGATTGTTATTCTGTCTTTCTTTCACTTAAGCTAATTCCCTATTCACAAAATGATACTAACTGATTCTCTTTACTTACCATTTACACTAGTTTTCCAAAAACCATTATCCTGTATAGCCGGCACTAACAGGCAAATATCCCGTTGTAAGGTTTAGCTATGAAATTTATATACAGTCCTTAACACCTAACTCCTTTTTAAAAGAAATAAAATCTAATAGCAGAATAATCACATCATGCAAAACAACTGAAGAAATTGAAGATATGATTTGTAAAGCTACTGAGATCATGATTGCAAAAAGAATAAATTACACAAAGGAAAAGCGCTATTCAACAGGAAATAACTCCCTCCTCTTCGTGGAAAATAGATATATAGATTCAAACATTCACAATATTGAATTTGGAGCACAGTTTAAAAGACTACCTAACCTAAGAACCATTCTCAATGTTCACGGTTCTAAGATAGAAAATGTAACACAATGAAACAAATATGACCATGGTTACCAGATTCAGCTGGATTTGTTCTAAATCCAGCCAAATCCAAATTGTTTTGATTGGTTGGATTTGTCTGATTCGATTCAGATTTTACATATCCTATAGAAATTTCACTGGATTTTCTGAAATTTGCAGATTTCTGAAATTTTTTGAAAAACGTGGATTTCCGGAAAAAAAATCACCTCCCAAACCAAACCAAATTTTTGAGCATATTAAAACCCATGCAATGTGAGCATATTTCTTTGAGATCATGAGAACATACCCTATCAACCAAATCCAGAATAATGGCAACAGCTGGTTCACGCATAAAACACTTCTTATCTGCTAGTACAAGGACATGTTGGGTGAGATCTGTTGCAAATCCAGCTCCCTTTTCTAAAGAAAGAACCATCTTTGCCTCTAAACGTCCAGATCTTACCAATGCTCCATATGCAAACATTTGACCTAAAAGGCCTTCTCTGGCTTCCTGCAAAATGCACAAAGATTAATAGATTATATAGCTCCAATACATTAATGCAAAAAAATAGAGAGGGTACACAACACACTGTCAAATTTCTCAAAATGCTGAATAAGATAAGTTTAAACATAACTGTAAGAGGTTATGTTGCCACTGGTAGCACACAAGGGAACCCTTTCAAAAGATTGAAATTTCAAGCAATGCCAACCTTAAATAGTACAAATAAAATCAATCATTTATTGCTCATGTCATAAATAATCAATTCATTATCACTAATTTCTAAAATATCCACTTTCGATTATAAAAGAGCACATAGTTTTCCATAGCCTATCAGAGACTCTTAATAAGACTACAAAAGTGCATCATTTGGGTTGTCCAAAAGGACAGACATCTGCAATCTATGTCTCCAACTACAAAACAACACAAAGCATTAACTTGTAAAAGCAGGAAAAATCATTCTGTCGTTATAAACTACAAAAAGCATTCCAAGACTTAGAATTTGTTGTTAGTTGAGCAATCTATGTTACCAACTACAATTCATAGGAGTGGTGTACTTGTGAATAGTTGAGTATGTCTCAATTCACAAGTATTGTTCAAAAATCAAGACATCCACTAATACAACCAATTCAGTGAAGGTGGTTCATCAGATTTCCAAAAGGGTTGCTATGTTCAATCCATGTACTGTTCCATCCTTTATTCAGATTGATGTAAGAGGGGGGGTAATGTTGGAATATTACATCTTAGTATAGCATATAGGTTAGATAAAATATGCAAACTAACATGTTGGTATATTTATATTATTAGTAATAAATTAATATTTGAGAGTTGACTTTCATATGGAGGTAGGTGTTTGGGTGAATATTGCATAGGAAAGATGAAAGGCTTTATAAAGCCATATTGTATCAACGTAAATCATCCTGAATGTAAATGAGAATCCCAATAAGCAATAATAATACTATCATATATTTTGGTGTTGCTTTCTGCAATGATGTACTCACAGTTTCAATTTTGTTTCCTCTATTTTTTTCAATACAGCCTTCTTGTGACTGTAACGCTTGAGTTTGTATTTATAGGCACCAAGGGATTTTACAATACAGTGGGTACAAAACCATGGGCCATGATTGAAACGAAAACAAGGGTCAACTTGAAAAACCATTAGGGACCTGTTTAACATTATCAATCTTAAGAGCAATCTTATACATTAATTTCATGGTATTGGTCAATTTTGGTGGGTTAAGTTCACAGAAACGCAACTCGGCGAGTCCCGAGTCGAGTCAACCTGGCTGAGTTATGGGGGCTCGGACATGGACTCGGCCCAATCTTGTTGAGTCCTACTTGCACTCACCAAGTCCAAGCGAGTCCCGACAGCAGGACTCAGCCAGCAGTAAGTGAAAAAAGCAAAAAAAATACATAAAACAGTCATCTAATTTGCTCTTTTTTTTACTTATATCTTCTCCCCAACCCTAAAAGCAACTTCATTTCATTTACTTGGCAAAATAGGAGGAGAAAAGAGAGCTGTGAGGAAAAACAAGAGTTCATTGTAGGGCAACCAGCAAGAAGTTGAAGACATATCCATCATCAGATAGCATTTGGGAAGCTTCATACCAGCAAGAAGGTGCATTGAGAGCTCATTACCAACGATTGGAAGGAGTTTGCATTGCATTTCAAGCCTAATCTAAGAGGTAAGTTTGATTTTTGTGTTTTTTTAACAAAAAGTTCATTATAATTTGTAAAATCATTGTTTTTTTGAGTTTGCATTTCTTCAAACCCTACTTGCAACTTAAATAATTTTAGAAACCCTACTTGTTATTGCAGCCACCTTCATTTGCACTTCAAACCATATTTTCAGAATGTCTCAAACCCCAGGCAGAAAAGACCCAGCTTGGAAAAATGCTCAAATCTTTCCCAGGCAAAAAAAAAGGAGAGGCAAAATGTAAATATTGCAAAACACTTTTCATGGAGGCATAAACAGATTGAAATACCATATTGCACGCATACCCGTCCATGATGCAGTGGGCTGCATTAATGCACCTCCTGAGGCTATTCATGAGGTGCAAATGCAATTAGAAACATTTGAATTGCAAAAAGAAATTAAAAAGAGGCAGAGGGAGGAGTTGGCAAGCATTGGTGGTGTTGGAGATGCTTCTTCCATGCCTCCATACTGTCCTAGTGCTAGTGCTTCTACTAGTGCACCAGCTATGGGTACTCCTAGTGCTGCCGCTACTACTAGTGGTAGAGGAAGTGTTAGCATTGGCCCTAGAGTTCATAAATCTATGGTGGATTCACATTTTGTACCACGCAATACTCCTAGTTCCCAACCATCACTTGAGAGCATGGGTTGGAACAAGGACGCACATGATGCAGCGAAGAAATCAATTGCAGACTTCTAGTACTATTGCACCATTCCCTTCCATGTAGCCAAGTAATTCTTTTTTGTTTAATCGTTTTAAAATGTATAGTTTGATAGTTGATTCTTAATATCTTTGTCTCATGAATTTTTATATTTAGAATCTAGATGTATCTCATTGTCGAATTCAAATTTAAAGTTAAAACTTTTCATTTTACAATACTTATCTAAGTAACTTATTAATTTATTTATGGTATGTTTTAGGTTTCCCTTTTGGAAAAATATGATTGATGCCATAACCGTATGTGGGGCGGGGTTCAAAGCCCCTAGCGAAGATGAATTAAAGGGCCCACTTTTGAGTCAAAAGGTAGCAGATGTAAATGCACAAATAGAGGAGCAGCACTTGCAATGGAGGAGTTTGGGTTGCACCATCATGACCAATGGTTGGACCGATAGGAGAAATAAGACACTGCTTAATTTTTTAGTTTCCTCCGCAGGTAATTGTACTTCCCTCAATGCATTGATCATATTTTACTTTTATTTGTTTATTTTCATTCACACTTAAGTTAATGTTTCCTAATGTTTGCACTTTGCAGTTTATTGAGCGCCCTTGCTAGTTCTCCTACAAGTTGTTGATTGGGAGAAGCCCGCAATGGGCTACATATATGAGGGCATGGATAGGGCCAAAGAGGCCATTAGATCCATCTATGGTGGAGTTGAGGAGAAGTATTGTCCCATTTGGAAGATCATTGATAGGAGATGGCACCACCAACTTCATAGGCCATGCAGCCGCATGTTTTCTAAATCTGGCCTTCCAATTCAGCCCTGATTTCCATGCAGATACTAAGGTTCTTAGTGGGCTCTACTCAACGATAGAGCGGATGTTGCCTGTTGTTACTACATAGATAGTGCACAAGATAGACACCTTCACTAAAGCACAAGGAGAACTCTTTGCATGTCAATTGTGCAAAGATAGTAGGACGACATTACAGCCAAGTAAAAATATAGTTAAGGGCATAATTTTCATCTTTTTATATTATATTTTTTTATTAAATGTTGAACTTGAAACTTGAAACTTGAAAATTAAAGTTGGAAATGAGATTGATTTTGTTTCTTTTTCTCATCTTAGATAGATGGTGACACATGTTTGGTGTTGATACACCGAACCTTCAAAATGTTGCCATTTGTATATTGAGCCAGCCATGTAGTTCATCTAGTCATGAGCGCAATTGGAGTGTGTTTGAGCACATACACTCCAAGAAACGCAATAGACTGTTAGTGGAGAGGATGAATGATTAGTATATGTTCATTACAACCTTCGGCTTAGACACAGGCAGATTTTTGACCATGACTCCACCCCGATCAAGCTAGAGGAGGTTGATCCACAGTTTGAGTGGATCACTGAGGCTACAGATGCATTCTTTAGTGGCGAGGACCTTGATTGGGTGGACCAGGCAAATAGAGAGGCTGAGGTTGTAGCCATGGCTAAGGAGGCTAGAGCACAAGCAGACACAACTGGTGTTGGTAAGAGTGGCATGGAGACACAGGTAGAGACTACGGCTGCAGCTGCTACATCATCCAGGACCCTTGAATGCCTTCGTAGGAAAGATGCCAGATCCACTATGCCATAGACTTGTAGCTATTGTTTTGATATTTCATATTTGTATTGAACATTTGATGTCATGGATTTCATATTCCATGAGTTTTGTATACATTTGACTATATTTATATATCTTAGTGTGTTATTTCCTTCAAAAACTCAGCTACAATTTGTGTACTTTACACTTATGTGATTGATGTATACTTGTGTATGTGATCAAATTTTCTTCTATTTAATGATGTTATGGTGTCTTTAAGGTTTATTCAATAAAGGGTGCTTGAAACAAGTTTAAAATCCTTAAAAAATCTCTAAATTTCTAGGGTTTTCTCATTTTGTCAAGTCTGCTCCGAGTCTAGGCGTCGAGTCTCGAGTCCCGAGTTGAGTCACCCTAGCCGAGTCTGAGTCTCGTAACTATGGTTAAGTTGCAAGCGGGATCGCAAAAAATGTTGGAAAAGTGTCTGAATGGTATGGGCCTTCTCTAAGAAACTCTAAAATAAAGTTACAGACCTCAAAATGACCTAGAAAACTTGTTTTTACAAGTTTGCCAATCTGTGTAGGTGAATTGACCATCTACCATGGTGAACTCTATCTCTACAACGAAAAATTCACCATTTATCACAGCGAACTCTATCTCTACTTCAGTGCTCATACTTGCTACTATGGCAAAAACATGATCATCAATCTAGCAAAAGCAGCAAAATCATCACTATGCAAACAAAACATGGAATATGAAGGATTTAAGTATTTTGAATCCTCTTTTGGCATTTGATCTTCCACTTTTGATTCATGGAAATAGAAGGTTATGGCAGAGCCATTGGCTTCTTGACAAGGGGGGAATGCCTATTTGAGAATCGAAGAGCTTGAATCCTCATTGAAAAACCTTCTTGATTTCATTTTTTCATAACTACGTTGTCAGCAAACTAGGTTTCAAAGTAGTTAGAGTAGTTGAGACTAATTGCAATTGCTAGGAGCTAGTGTAGTTCATCCTTGAGCTCTGAATATACCCTAGGGTATTGTATCGCTTGGAAAAGATTGAGATACAATGGAATGAGGAGCCTTGCTCACTCTTACTATAGTTTTCTCCTTGTCTAAGAGTTTCTCCAGCAATAATCTATGTGTTTCAGTTGTATATTGTCTCCTTGCATTTTTCTTTAGCTCTATGATGCTCTTATGACTGTTGCAAGTTTGATTGATTTAGAAACATTGTAGCTTCATCCACTACTAGTTATGAAGACAAAATTTGAATATTTTTTCAAAATTTTCTTAAGTGATATTTTGGTTGTATATTGTCTCCTTGCATGTTTATTTAGCTCTATGATGTTTGCTTATGAATGTTGCAAATTTGATTGAATTAGAAACATTATAGCTTCATCCACTACTAGTTATAAAGACAATATTCGAATTTTGTTTCAAGGTTTTCTCAAGTGATATTTGTTGCTAGTGAACATGTGAGAGGTGTATTTTCTCTATTTACAAATCAATGGCCCTTCATATTCCTCACATATCCTCATGTTCCACATGAACTCTCATGCCCCACACATAACCCCTCATGCCCCACACATGATTCTTCATGTTCCACAAGTGAATCCAAATGCCCATGTGTGACTCTTGACATCCAACAAGAATCTCTCCATGTTCCAAGGCATCCCATGTGGTTCTCCTTGTACCATATAACCTTTCACCTTTTGATGCTTTGCCTTTTTTATTGTCTTTATATGACCCCGAATTATGTTTGCAATTCCAAAGTGTCATACAACATTACATCAAGAGAAATCAGCCTAACAACCAAGTGTGGTGTCCCATTCCATGAGAGCCACAACTTACAACATTTAATATTATTGTACAAGGTGTACAACACACCTTAACAACAACACTGCAATGCCATTATGCAAGGCATACAACACACTTTTTCAACAAATAGCCATGTCAATTACAAATCAGATTTGTATCACTCTAACACAAGCTTCTTATCTGATTCTCCATTTCATAAAGGTGGGTAATAAATTTGTCACATTACCTTGGTATACAATGATAAAATCCTCTTCTTCTGTATCTATTAGATAATGTGTGTTACTTCTAACCCAAATGATTTGTGTCCTAACTTTTTGCCTCAGCAGCCACCAAATATTGGCTTTGAAATCTCATTTTCACCCATCTATCAATGCAATGGTCCTCTATTAGTATATCTACCTTCCTCAAAACATTGTCTTAAGTGCAATGCAGCTTTATTGTCTTGTTCAAACTCATTATTAGACTTCCCACAAGAACTAGATTGGTCTTCACAATGTGTTGATCCCTTAAAGTGTCTATTATTTATAGGGATTTATAAATATTAACTCAAAATACAGACTCCATCATTATAATCACAAATGCTACATCTAACTTTTGTCAGCTATGGTTATTTCAGAATTTCTTGATCAAAGAGTATCCCTGATTGAGCAATTTTCCCTTTATTTGCTAATATTGATCTGAAATATGCTTTTATAATGGTAGATTTCCCAATTTGTTCCATACTCTCAACTAATATATTCACATCTTAATTGGAAGAACCATATCCCCTATTTCTATAGTTTTGACAATAACATCTTTCCCCAGTATTAGTACATCCCCTTCCTTAGTTGGCTTTTGCATTTGTTTTGATGGATGCAAAGGTTGAATTTTAAACAAATGCAGCAAGCTATTCATTAATAATTGTGTTGTCTCAACAAAAATGGTCCCATATCAATTATTCTCTTGGATAATTTTTCCACTTTTTAAGTTTTTATTCAATATTTTCTTCATATTGAGTGATAGTTTGGGTTGTGTTTTGGGCGATGGATTTGTTTCAAAAGCCTATCCTACTTGAGCCTTATGATTGTGATGGAGTTGTTTCAAATGCCTACCCTACTTGAGCTTCATGATTGTGTATACCCTTGATTGCTTGTACATCATCTTGCATCCAATGTTTCTCAACTTGCATATCAAGCTCTCTTTTCTTTACTACCCTTGTGAAAGTCAACAACTATTTATCTTTAACACCCTGCTTTACTTCTGTAGTGGTTGCTTTTAGGTTTTGTCATCATCATCATGATCACTAGCGCCAACATTCCATGCATAATGCTGGCACTCTTTGGAAAAAAATATCTATTTGTTTCATTTCCAACATCATTTAATAGGTCTTCCCTTCTTATCCCTCAAAAATAGGATTCTTGGGCCACTACTTCCACTACCATTATGGCTTGACAATCTTTGTTCTCTACTATTTATGCACCTTCTATTGGATTATCTTTGTTGCAACTATCATGCAATGTTCATCAGTTGTATTGTTTTTGATATTCACTAATTTCTAAGTCTTCAAATCACCAATTCCACAATACTTGAAAGAGTATTCCTTCTTTCTGTCCAATTTTGCATTTAAAAACACCAAACTCCTACTTTCCTACTTTCCTAATGTTGGAGTTATTCCACATGCACGTGGATCAGCTGGTGGATGGATCATGTGAGTTCCCATAATAGTTTGTTGTTAGAGAATAAAAACAGATTTCTATGTGAATATACTCATTATATAATTAACATATGCATGCTCAGGATTTCTCAATATGGTATCAAAGCCTCTCTAATAGTTAACAGAGAGCTGCACAAGAAAGTCTGCAGAAGGTCTTTGAAGCCATGTAGCAGTGTTGTTGAAGAAGGCAAGAGCAAAGATAAGCTTGTGCAAATTCTTTTGGAGTTTTCATTCTTACCATTATCCTTCTATTAGTTTGAATTTGAGAGAAGGTCATAGCTCCAAAAGCTTCAATTGATTGTTGTCCATCCTGCACATTGCAAGCTGTATAAAATCTTAAAGAGAATCGTTGAAACTATCAGGAGCAGTTGTAATTGATCAAAAGATGAATTGCTGCTGCCTTGTTGCACCAGAATTCTAGTCATCATTGTTAAAATAATCCTCCACTTTGTTCTGGTCAATACTTGGTGTGTTGTTATGTGATATGCAGAAGTTCTAAATGCTAAACAATGCCACCAATCAGAGGGTTTATGTGTTAAGAATGTAGACATGAACTGTTGCTGGTTCGTGGAGAGGATTTTTTGCTGTGATGATCTACTGGTTTGGGACTAATTGGCTAAAGCCTTGTGTGTTATCAGCAGCTGATTTATTTGAAGACTTGGCAGCAAAAGATTATTACTTTGGCACAAATAAAGAAATCGTAATATCTTACATGAATGCTTAGCGGAACAAGGTATGTCTCTTATTTCATCCAAACTGTTTAGATTTGGTGAAAGGTCTCCATGTACACATAGAATCTTCTCATCTATTAGTGCAGCTACAAGAAAATAGTTGAAACAGTCATTACATCTGTGCTTACACTCATCATAGAAGTCATATATAAGATCGATTGAGGCACATTCATGATTGCCTCTCAAAAGGAAGTTCTCTGGGTATTTTATTTTGTAACAAAGCAGAAGGCATACTGTCTCTAGACTTTGCTTTCCACTAGTCACATAGTTCCCTAAGAATATGTAATTGGCTTGGCAGATTGTAGAGCCTTTCTTCCAGCTTGTCTACAGAACCCAACAACATCTCCAACAGCTTCTACAAGAGGAACAAAGGTATTATTATGTATTGGTTTTATAGAATCAATTATCCATATAATGGTGTCAATGTGTTAAAAGCTAAGTTACCGGTTCGGGTCCAGGTGCAGATATGGGTACGCCGGTATGGCAATTTTTTTCCTTGGGTATCTATATATATATATATATATATATATATATATATATATATATCACAAAATTTAAAATTATATAATATAAAATAATGATATTCATAATTGCCAATAAAAAAAATATACGTCTAAGTCAATGATATTCATAATTTTGTCACTTAAAGGTGAAATTATGTAAGCAAGCATTTTTTGTTTATAAAAATGTTCTAAAAATAACTTTTTTTTCTACTTTTTTTTGGGCAGCCCTTGGGCCCCCCTGCGTTCACTTAGGTTCGGCCCAAGTTGGCCCAAGGTCCCTCTCGGGCACAGCAGGACTCACAAGGAACCCGAGGTGCCCAAGAGGGACCCTAGTAGGCGAACCAGCAACAAACCAAGACCCATACCAGACCCACATGGGTACGAGGGGCAAAAGTGAAGGACCCAGTAACTTAGGCTAAAAGTGTTATTGAAGGTGTATTATTGGTGGAACCTAACACCTTCAATCTTATTTTGACTAAGGGGGTACTTCTAATATGGAGAAAAACAACACATTGATTAAGAAGTTTGAAAGTAAAGACTTCCACACAATTGATCTTTATTGAGAAGGATATATGGGATGTAGTGAGCGGAACTACACCACAACCAATCAATGCTGATGGAATCAAAAAATAAACTACAAAGGATCAAAGACAGAAAACTTTGATTAGTCTTAGACAATAGATGCATACCTCCACCACATTGACTTCTCAAAAACCTCAAAGCAAGTACAGGATGCTAAGTGCTTTGTCTGAATCACAAGCATCAAGTGCAAAGATAGGACTAAAGCAGAAGTTATTCGGGCTAAAAATGATGGAAGGTGACAATGTTGTCCAGCATATCAATAAATTTTGTTCCTTGATATATCAACTAGCTGAAATAAAAGCAAATGTAGATGATAATGGTACAAAGGCCATTTTGTTGAATAGCATGCCTTCCAGCTATGGTAATATTGTGTTCACATTGAACAAAATAAATGTTACCCTAGAAGACATAATTACGACCTTGATTGATGAAGAAGCTAAGAAAAATGATTCAACTATAGAGTAAATTGCAATGCTTATCAAAAACAAGCTTAATCATTCCTTTAGATCCAATTATTCTACTTCAAAGGGATATCAATTTTCTAAGGACAAAATTGTGTGCCTCTATTGCAAGAAAAAGGGGCACATCATTATGAACAATATTCAATGTGCCAAGGATCTCCTCAACAGCAAGCTAAGTATAGATAAGGCATTGGTTGTGGAGAATGATGAAGAATGTTTCTGAATATAGCTATTGAAGACCCTCCACATGACAACAGTGAGGAGAAATACATCTAAATAAAATCAATAGTTTGTATTTGTGATTGGATGTGTATGTCCCCAATCACAATTGTTAGTTGTTTGTGATTGGATGTATTTGTCCCCAATCACAATTGTCGGTTAATTATGTTTGAATGTATTTGTCCCCAATCATAATTGTTGTGAACAGAAGTGCATGTCCCTGTTCATAACTGATGATATATTTGTCCCTGTCCTTGGTTCCATGGGTAGATGTGTTTGTCCCTATCCTTGGTTATAATCTAGTAATGTCAATCCTACTAAAGAAGCATAGTGAGATGAGTTCCACCATTGTTTATCACAAGTAAATGTGTATGTCCCTACTCATACCTTGTTTTTTTTATGAACTACTAAATGAGTTCATCAAGAGTTTTTAATCCATCTATTTCCATTTAGAGTGCGATGGAGTAAGAGTGGGTCTTGGAGTTATTCCACATGTGTGTGGATCAACCAATAGACAGATTGTGTAAGTTCCAATAATAGTTTGTTGTTTGACAATAAAAACAAATGTATGTTATGTGATAAGAGATTTCACTATGTATATATACCCATAATCATATTAATATATGTGTGCTCAAGAATTCCCAAGACCTAATTTGTACTTATTTGTCATCTTCCTTATTTAATAATTTTATTAATTTTCTAGTTTTCGACTCATTTCCATCTTCTTCAAGTCTCTTTTGTAAACAAATTGTTATTCAACATCCAGCATATGTTAGTTTGCATTTTAATACTTTTAAGTGTCTACTACTCAAACTTTCCAATCATAAGCCGCGTATGAAATGTTGTTGTTTCTAGTCATCTATGATAGCCTTGCCTAATATTTGCTCTAGATTTAGCAATCTTTTGTTATTATCCTAGAGAGACTCGCCTTTCCCTTGCTTAATATTGATTAGTTAATTAATAATTTTGGGCATTCACATGCAATTTTTTATTTCTTTTGTGAACACCAGTTTTACTTTTTACCATATGTTATTTTCATCATCTCTTAATTGATCAAAACATTTAATCACATAATTTTGGGCATTCACATACCTTTTCTAAATTTCTTTTGTCAATGCCAGTTTTACTTTCTACCTTATGTTCTTTTCATCATCTTTTAATTGATCAAACCATTTAATAACATAATCTTATGCTGTTCCTAGAAAATACTCCAATCTTACCTTATCATCTATATCTCATTTTCTTTCAAGTTATAATCCCAGTTTAGACAATGGCTCATTGGATCTCCATTAGGTTCACCACCAAACAGCGCTGGTTCAGGAATCAAAGAAAGTTTTGACTCCAATCTCTTCCATTATAATGGACTTTCGTTAAATTATATGAATTTTTGTTAGTTTTATGATCAAAAGTTAATAAGCAGATTTTAATTTAATTTCAAACAAATAGACCCAGCATATACCCTGGGAAAACCTTCCAACTTGAGGGAGAAAAACCCAACAACAATATATCACTTATATATTGAATAAAAATCAACAAGTCTCTTTACAATAAGGCCGATTACAAGGCCAAATATCAGCACCAAAACTAGATGCAATCTCAGATAATAATATCGCTTCTCCCTTGATAAATTCAATCTTCTTTTGAAGTCTTCAATCTGCTCTTGAATTAATTCGCACTTCTTATGAAATCGCACTATGAATAGATAAATAATATGAATGATCAAATGAACAAAGAGCAACTCGAATATATACAAGAGGGAGAGGAGATCGTGTCCTTTCAAGGGGAAGAAGTCGGCCTCAAATGAAAAATCGTAACTCCTCAAAAGGTGGCGAATAAGAAGTCGGCCTCAAACAATAATTTTTTAACAATAATTAAATGTTATGTAATGTCCAAGGTGAAGCGCCTCTTCACCAAAAGTCGTCTCAATAAATTAAATAGCTGGCAGGCTACATTTAATTTATTCTTTAATATGAATCGGGGTTGGAAGATGAGGCCCAACGCTGCTAACATCAACACTCCCTCTCAGCTAGGGAGGAATACTTCCAGCTATCCAATGTCATGGAGTTTCTCAACATGACACCCACAATGGCTACACCCATATGTGGAAAGAGCTCATCACGGAGTCACTCAACATAATATTGTCCATCATGGCTACTCCCATGTATGGAAAGAATATGTGCACAAGTGCCCATCACGGAGTCACTCAACGTGATGTCATCATCTCATCATGACGTCCACCATGGCTACTCCCAGAGGGTGGATAAACACAAGTACAAGGAAATCATCACGGAGTCTCTCAACGTGATGTTGTCATGGAGTCGCTCAACATGACATCCACCATGGCTGCTCCCAGAGGGTGGAACCAAGGGCTTTCACCTCAAATTTCTATCACAAAAAAAGATGCATTAACAAGGGCTTACAGCTCAAATTTCTCTCACAGAGAAAGATGTATTAAACAAGGGCTTACACCTCAAATTTCTCTCACAGAGAAAAATGCATTAAAGCAAATCATAGAAGATGACTGATGCTGGGTCTCCCTCTCAACTAGGGCTTCATTCTCCACAATTCCAAGTTTGTCTCGAAAGTACACAAACTTTACTCTGGAGAGAGGCTTGGTGAGAATATCAGGCGTCTGTTCATCAGTGCTAATGTACCTCAACTAGATGACTTTCCTCAATACCATATCTCTAATATAGTGGTATTTGATCTCAACATGTTTTGTTCTATCATGAAACACTAGATTGACAGAAAGCTTCACACAGCTTTGATTATCACAATGAATGACAGTTGCTCAAATGATTGTCCAAATAATCCTGCAAGGAGCTTTTGAAGCTACACTACTTCTCGAGCTGCCACACAAGTTGCAATATACTCGGCCTCTGCAATTCTTAGTGCCACCGAAGACTACTTCCTACTACACTAGGAGATCATCGCAGACCCCAAACTAAAGCAACATCCAAAGGTGCTCTTCCGATCAGCTACACACCCTACCCATTCAGAGTCAGAAAATCCTTGCAGCTTTAGGTTCACACTGGAAGAATATCTCAAGCCATACCCAATTGTGCCACGCAAGTATCTCAGGATATGTTTCGCTACAACTAGATGTATTTGCCTTGGTTCACACATGAACTAACTAAGTGCACTCACTGCATAGCAAATATCTGGTCTAGTATTGACTAGATACATCAATGATCCAATCAACTGCCTGTACATAGTAGGATCCACCAGATCAGAACTAGCTATAGACTCTTTTAGCTTCTGAAAATTGGTTTCCATAGGTGTAGACATGGATTTGCAATCCATCATACCAAATCTCTTCAAGATGTCTATTGTATACTTCCCTTGACTCATAATGATCTCATTAGACCTTTGCCATACTTCTAAACCAAGGAAGTAATGCATGTATCTAAGATCCTTCATCTCAAATTCAGAAGCTAACTCCTTGCATTTGATAATGAGGTGTTCTTCTCCTGTAAGAAATGGATCATCAACATAGAGAACCAAGATCAATGCCTCACCATTAATTAGCTTGAAGTACAAGTTTGAATCAGCATCATTCTTGGAGAAGCCCAAGCTCAACAAATATTGATCAATCCTCTCATACCAAGCACGAGGAGCCTACTTAAGGCCATACAAAACCTTCTTCAATCTGCAAACATGAGACTCCTTCCCATGAACCTCAAATCCATCAGGTTGCTCAATGTATACCTCTTCTTCAATTACACCATTAAGAAATGTTGTCTTCACGTCCATCTGATGTAACTTCCATCCTTTAGCTGCTACAATAGCAATGATGGTCCTGATGGAAGTATAACGAGCAACTGGAGCAAATGTTTCTTCATAATCTATTCCCTCTTTCTGAGAGAATCCTCTAGCCACAAACCTAGCCTTGTACTTTTCAATGCTTCCATCAGCCGCATGCTTGATCTTGAAAAGCCACTTACAAGATACAACAGATTTCCCTTCTGGTCTAAGTACAATGTCCCAAACATCGTTCTTGAGGATGGATTGATATTCTTCAGCCATAGCATCTCTCCATACTTGTTGACTTGAAGCTTCCTCACACTGGAAGGCTTAGATTCAATCATTTGACTCATTAGTGCAACATAGCTTGAAAACTTTTGAGGTCTTTTGCTTTCTCTAAATATTCCTCTAGCGGCTGCAAACTTTTCTACCTCCTGCATTGTTTGCCTAGCCCATAGAGGTCTCTTTCGACCAATAACAATGTCTTTGGGCCCATCAATAGGTTCCAAAGGCTCAATTGGATCACCATCTTCTTCTGGTTCAGGAGACTCCCTCTGAATCTCAGGAGTATGGTCAACTTCCATGTCCTGAGGAGTCTCATGGTCTTCATTATCTATCTCCATGAGAGAGCCTTTAGATCTCTTGAATGCAACATCCTCTTCAAATGTAACATCCCTGCTGATCTCTATCAGTTTCTGACCTGGAATGTAAATCCTGTAGGCTTTTGAAGACTCATTGTAGCCCACAAATATTCCCTTCTTGCTAGATGGTTCCAACTTAGTCCTTTTATCTTTAAGGACGTGAACATACACAGGACAACCGAAGATTCTCACGTGATTGACTTCAGGCTTCACACCTATGAAAGCTTCTTCAAGAGTCATGTTCTCCAAAATACGATAAGGGCTCCGATTTTGAACATACACAGTTGTCCTAGAAGCTTCGGCCCAAAGGAAGGTTTGCAAGTCTTGATCATGGATCATGGCTTTGGTTGCTTCTACAATAGATTTGTTTTTCCTTTCTGCAACACCGTTTTGCTATGGATTGTAAGGGACACAAAACTCCCTCTTAATCCCTACCTCAATACAAAAGTTACGGAAGCTTCCAGAGATGTATTCTCCTCCATTGTCAAATCTCAGAACTTTGATCCTCTTCCTGGACAAGTTCTCTACTAGAGCCTTAAATTCCTTGAATTTCTCAAGTACTTCTTCAGATTCTTTAGTCTTTAAGAAATAAATCCAAGTCTTTCTAGAGTAGTCATCAATGAAAATTATATAATACAAGAAACCACTCAAAGAAGCACAGACATTGGACCACACAAATCAGAATGAATAAGATCTAGAATACATTTAGATCTACTTTCACTACTATGAAAAGGACCTTTAGTATTCTTACCCAATGTGCATCCTTGGCAAGTACCTTCATGCTCCTGGCTAAGTTTAGGAAGGCCAGTGACCATCTTCTCCATGGTTGGTAGTGCTCTAAAGTGAAGGTGAGCAAGTCTTTTGTGCCAAAGCTCACATAAACTGGTGGAATCATGCAACAAGGCCTGTAATGGACAAGTGGAAAGTCTATAGAGACTCTCTTGTCAAACACCAATTACTCAGGCTGTCTTGATGCTAAAGTTCTTCGGCCATGCAAGAACTTTTCCTTCAGAGAATGCAACTTGGTATCCCTTGTCCTCCAAAGCTTTCACCGAATAGCATGTATCATCTCCAATTATGACTTGAATGCTTGTACTCTCTCCACCAAATCTAAAAGATGTTCTCTAAAACCAGTAATGTGACGAGAGGCGCCACTATCAATCACCCAAGTATTGCTATTTGTTGGAACATTGCTAGATAGGGCAGAATAGAATAGAAATCCACTTGAATCCTTTTGAGGAGAGATCTCACCCACATCCACAATAGAAGCACGTTGTTTTGGTCTAGTTGGACAATCTTTCGCATAGTGACCAAACTTGTCACATCTGAAGCACTGTAAATGGGAGAGATCCTTCTTCTTCTTAGATGCAGGAGCACCATCAGATCTTTTATCTTTGTTCCTCTTGAAGTTGCCCTTCTTCCCTTATTTTCCTTTCTTCTTTGAAGAATGAGCAGCAAGTACATGAATGTCTTCATTGGTAGAGCTTTGCCCATTGCCTCTCGCAGCCAATCTAGATTCTTCTTGGATGCAATCTGCCCTAAGACGATCAAACTTTGGTAGTTTCGATATTCCACTAATGCCTTGGATAAATGGCTCCCAAGATTGAAGAAGACCATTGAGTGCCAACATGACCAAGTCCTTATCATCAACCATATGACCAATGTTACAAAGCTGATCTCTTAACTCGGTGATCTTCATGAAGAAGGAGATGACAAAATCTCCTTTCGCCATTTTGATATGATGAAGCTGTTGCCTCAATGCAAGAGCTCGGCTTGTATTATTGATCTCATACATTTCCCCCAAGGTCTTGAACATCTCTCTTGTTGTCTTCAACTTGGAGATAATCGGCACAAGGTGATCCTTCACAGAATCAACCAAAATCTTCTTTGCCTTAGTGCCATTCTTCTTCCATTGTGACTTCTCATTCTCATCGAAAGGTTCGGGAATTTTGCTCTCCACGAACTCAGCAATCTCATTTTCTTCCAATGTAACCAACACTCTAAACTTCCAAGAGGTGAAGTTGGAAGCACCTTCAAGTCTATCTTCAACCTTGAGCCTGTTCACCATTTTCGAAGATAAAATAGAGACAAGAAGATGAGAACAAGAGTGGAAGATAACGCTGCTTATGTAAATCTGATCACGATCTTGCTTAAACCCGCTCTGATACCATGTTAGTTTTATGATCAGAAGTTAATAAGCAGATTTTAATTTAATTTTAAACAAATAGACACAGCATATACCCTAGGAAAACCCTCCAACTTGAGGGAGAAAAACCCAGCAACAATATATCACTTATATATTGAATAAGAATCAACAAGTCTCTTTACAATGAGGCCGATTACAAGGCCAAATATCAGCACCAAAACTAGATGCAATCTCAAATAATAATATCACTTCTCCCTTGATAAATTCGATCTTCTTTTGAAGTCTTCAATCTGCTCTTGAATTAATTTGCACTTCTTATGAAATCGCACTATGAATAGATAAATGATATGAATGATCAAATGAACAAAGAGCAACTCGAATATATACAAGAGGGAGAAGAGATCACGTCCTTTCAAGGGGAAGAAGTCGGCCTAAAATGAAAAATCGGAACTCCTCAAAAGGTGGCGAATAAGAAGTCGGCCTCAAACAATAATTATTTAACAATAATTAAATGTTATGTAATGTCCAAGGTGAAGCGCCTCTTCACCAAAAGTCGTCTCAATAAATTAAATAGCCGATAGGCTACATTTAATTTATTCTTTAATATGAATCGGGGCTGGAAGATGAGGCCCGACGCTGCTAACATCAACAATTTTCACTTCTGTGGGCAATTCATTGGTCCAAATGACAGTTGTTTCTTATTTCAAAAGATGTAGATAATCAAATCTGAGTCCTTCTTGGCAATTAATTTTGGTTCCTCCCTTCCTTATGTTCAGCTTGTATAATTCGAGTCACCCAATCTGTGCTAACAATGAGTCAACTTTTGTTTTTGACACAAGAATTTGACTGATACTTATATCAATTGAATGCTCCTTTCTCCACAATCTTACTGACCTCCTGAATTCTCTCACTTTCTGCTTGGTTGTTTGCTCATTATTTGGTAGATTCTTGCATCCTTGACAGTCATAGCTGTTGGCTACAAACAACAACATATAAGTTTTCTCATCCTGCCATGTCAGATTCACCAATGGTAACAGATATTCATCCCAGTGTGTTTGTATAGCTCAATTAAAAAGTAAAGTAAGCAGCATCACAGTAATAGCAAATAATAGTACATAGCAACAGATATATTCAGCTAAGAAAATAATAGCAGTGAATTATGATGTTTCAGTACCAAAAAGAGTGAAACTAAATATCAATCTAGGGTCGTCGTCAGAGATACACCTTTGATGATCCATTTCCATATAGCCATACCTATGATTAATCATGCTAAAATATGCCTTGTGGCAACTTAATCATAATAAGGTTACTTGGAATTAACTACTCTAACCCAAGTGACCTCTAATAACATCTTTGATGTTATATCTTTGCCACAAAATTTCATGAATTCCTATGTTGATTTTCTCTTGATTTTTTTATTTTTGCAAGTATGTAATATCAATATGTTTTCCCAAATACTGAGTATTGTAATCATGATCCTTACATGATGGCAGAAATATCAATACTTCATTAAATATTTGTATTGTGTTTCTTCCAAATTCCAATATTCCAAGTTTTATATTGGATACAAAGTTAGGAATATTAATCCAAACTATAATAGATTTGTTTTTTTGAAAATTGAATATTTAGTTTTGTATATAAAACCTTTCTTTTTTCTTTTTTGTGTGCCCATGACGATGGAAGTTGAAAGGTCATCCACCTCATTTTTTTTCTTTAGCGCATTTTAAGGGAATAAGAAATGAAAAGAATCAAGCTCTTCCACTTCCCTTAATATTGCATCTTTGTTGAGAAAATTGTATAAGCATGAGCAAACAGTCTATGGACACCCATCACAAACCTTGTCGTCCTTTCATTAAGATTAATAAGCATGGGCAAACCAGATAGTACTTAGGAGACCTCTATTTTGAATATATATTACCTATCAACAACATCCTGTAACTAATCAGGCTAAATCAAATGTCCAACTCTGGCAATATGCAGACATAGTTGTTCACACAGTTTTTCATTCTTGAAAGAAAAACATTCACTGCTAAAGTAAATTGCTTTTGGCAACTGCAACTCCCTGTCACTTTAAAACTTGCACAACAATGTTAAAAGGTGCTCTAGCAGGTAAAGTATAACTCAGACCTGACCCTTCATTGAGGAAGTAACCTCCAATAACTCCTCAATGATCTTCACCAAGGCATCCAGTTCAATGCATGGAATTGAAGCAACCAACGTTGTAAATGCCAGCGCGAAACCTTGCCTTGCGCACTGAAATCATGAAGAGACAAATATTAGATAAGAAAAGAATCCCTAAAATGCACCCACTTCAAAAGCAAACTAAAATTCTCGTTATCAAGTAGTTGAGAAAGAACCAATATAGTTAAAAAATTAAGTTAAAGGACACAAGCCATAAAAATAGGAAGTTTTCTATGAAAGCAAACAAAAACAGATTCAAATACTATTGTATTGAAATTTCACCCTATTGTGTTTTACAACTGGAAAGAAAAGATCTAAATTCTGCATACCAATTAATGTGCATCAATTACATTACTCAATGTTATAAATTTTTTAACTTGTGCAGGACCCATGGCCTAAAGCACTGCATTCCTCCATAAATAACATTCATTTAAATCTCATTGCCCACCAAACATATATGTTAAATTTCATCATTTTCTAAATTATTTTGTATTTCTAAAATTATTGCATTGTTCTTCTTTCTTATTACTCCCATATAATTGATTAAGCTGTGGCACTTTCTTATGCCTCTTAAGGATCAAAATACATTTGATGCCTATAATCAAAAAGCATAAATATTAAAACCATGGGACAAAAGGTCCCAAGGCTGAGAATCTTATAATTTTATAAATGAGTTCTTCTCCTAACTTTACAAACTTTACCATCATCACTCCATCATGGTACAACCACATACATGTAATAAAGATGAAGGGGAGCTGGAAGCTCAAGAATTGGAGGGGGAAAGTGTTTTAAGTTTGTAGACTACTTATCACCCAGGCTATTGTATGATTTAGGAATTATATTGCCTCAACAGATGATCGTTGTTTCTGGAAATTTGTATAAGATTAACTGTAAAATGATCAGTCATGATACCAATTGTAATGTACTGCATGTAAGGATTTGTTGGCAAGTAAGGGAAAAACACTTTCAGGCTTGATCATCCCCAAAACTATGTGAATTCCATAAACCATAGCTCTCTCGGTATAACAGCCTATGCCTCCTGCAATGGATGTAGCTGACTTCAATGAAGAAGATGGGGAACCTGGTTCTTGGGATACCATTGTTTTACATAAGGCTTATAAGCTGGCATTGAAGATAAATAATTTGGGAACCCTTGGCTTAAGCTCATTGGCAAGCATTTTATTTTGCCTATTTTGTCTTCTGATCTTTATAATTCAATTTTTGGTCAAGCATTACAGCTCTGATTGCATTACATCTGTATTTACTTTCATCTTAATTAAAAGGAGCTTGAAAAGCGAATTGATAGTGGGTTTGATAAGTCCAACTTCTCTGAGGATTGCTGAGTTCATCTCCATTATCATGGATGCGTTTGATTTTTTAACAGTAACTGCGATATTCAGTTTTATTGCATCTGCTTAACAATTCCCTATGTTGACAAATTTGCAAGAGAGAGATCAAAATGAGAGGTGTATGTTGGGCATTGGCAAAGAACACTGTTACATCCCACTTGTTCCCTAGCTATTTTGATGTTGTGCCCTAGTATCTTGATGTTGTTTCTCAAGCATGGATATATATATGCCGTTAATTAGCTTGTTGAATAGAGATATACAATGTATATCTAACTGTTTTAATTAAGTTCATTTGACAGATGTTTTCATGTTTATATAGATGCAGATGTAAGGATGTAATGAGATATCGGACTAACTACTTGTGTTTGACCTAGTAATTTGCAAGAAATATCACCTCCGAGGAGGGAGGAAAAGTATCATCAAGCACAAGGGGTAATGGAAGAGAAGTCTAGTGCCATCTAAAACCCAACCTGTAAGTTTGTGACTGTCAATTGAGTAGGGATTGGAACTACAAGTCCTAAGTTGTCAAGTAAACCACAGGTCGACCCTAGGTGTTAGGATCGCCTAACCTAAGTTGTTGATCGTGTAGCATCACCTTATTATTTCCTTTGAATTTAAAATTAAAATTGAATCTTTAATGGACCTTGAACTTTTAAATGGCTCTCAAAAATATTAAATAATTGATCAAATATAAAAGAAATAAACTTAATATCTATTGATAATATCAAACATGTATTTATATAAAGAAAATAGAAGAAATTGCTAACAATGTTCTTATTTAAGGATGGTCGCCAAATGTTCTTATTATTAGTAATTAAAAAAAATGTATATCTTATGTACTATATAGGGGTGAGTAAAATTATATTTATGTAGGCATATCTTCTGTAAATATGAAAGCCTTGTTTTCATAATAAATTACAATAATATCTTATGTAAATACGAATGCCACGATTGAATAAATGGTAATAATATATAGAAAGTTTAAGACGGGGTTTTTTTTTTAATTACCCTAATGGTCGTGGTGAGTAGCGGGGGAATAAAGTACCTGGCATTTCGCATAATGTGGGAGAGGAATCTCAAGTTAGCTATTTCTTTGTGAAATCTTTCATTTCTTGCCAACCGTTTATAGGAGTTTAAAAAGTTCATTTGGGAAGAGATTCTGAAGAATTCATTTATTTCTTTTTAGCTTAAGTTTTGAGGAGTTGGTGGAGAGATTTCAGTAAGCTAGACTAAAGAAGGGTGAGGGATATTGTATCAAACTACTGGAATTCGGCTAAAGCAGACTCGTGAGCTGAGGAATATTAACGGCATCTTGTACTCATTAAGTACTCTAAATTTAGAAATCAGGGTGAGCAAAGTGTGCTATTGAAGTGTCCTGTGCAGCAAACTGAAGCCAAGAGCAAGGCCACTCTCTTGTCATGCCAAGTTTTTCATACAGGCATGTCTTTCTTTCCTGAGTCTATGGTATTCAGTGAGCTTTTAATATTCAAGTTGTTTCGATAAAGGATGGGTTTTCTATTTTGCCAAGACTTTGGTTTAATTCCTTTTTCTTCACCATTATCCTTGTGCCTCCGTGCTGACCTTTCACTTTTATAGTTATTGCATATCATCGTTTCATGTCCTAGTTGTCACTTCCTCAAGCTATTCTGGTCACCCGCCCTTATGCTTTTTGGGTGTGCTTTCCAATTCTAAAGCTCTCTTTCGCCACGGGCTGAGAGGATGTTGGGAGGGTCATGGAATTAGGCTTACACTACCAAAGTATTGCATTGTTAAGGATTCTTGAATCGAGGGTCCCTCAATTTTAACTTTTTCTTTGATTTTCACTACAAAAGGATGAAGTTTGCTAATAATATCTCTTTCCTGCCAGCAAACAAAATTGAATGATAATTACTTTTGAAGACTGTCCTCAATGGCCACAAAATCAATATTCAGCCTCCATGGGAAACATTATGATTACCCTTTTAGTTTCATGATGGACAGATGTTTTCCACATTGCTTCACTTTAAAAGAGTCAAGGCCACCATTTGTGTTTACAAGCGGAAAGGCTACAAATGATATGTGTTAGTCTTGATTGAATCTGTAATGATATGTGCAAGTCTTTTAAGGAAAATAAAGTGGGAAATAGAGAATGTTGCTTGTAAATTCCTTGCATCCACACCAGGGTTATTTTTATGAACTCTTATATGAGTAACTTGAACCTGTCAAAACTGAATTCTTAATTATAAGTTATCTAAGAATGAGCAGCTTGAAACAATACAAGGCAAGTTGTCCTCTCAGTGAAAGATTGAATCCTTGCTTACTTTGTGCTAAAAAGGTTGTGAATTAAGTAGAGTTCCTGAAAAATAGTTTAAACACTTGTAGGAACCAAATGATATCCTCATGAGTCAATATGTAGTAGCATAAGAGACAGACATGAAGGTTTAATTTCATTATATGACTTCTTGCCGAGTAGGGTGATAAACTTCATTACATGACTTCACTGTGTCATGTTGCGCTTATTTAAAAACCTTGGCCAAGGTGATGCTACAACCTGATGGTGTCAGTCAGTTTTCTTTGTCCCAGATACACACCCAGTCAGAGGTCATACTAGTTAGGAGTTGCCTATAGTGTATGACCGACTAGGGATTGTGTAGGGTCAAACACCAGTCTCAGACGGCATTAGATTTTTCTTCCATTACTTCTCTGCGAAGGGCCGGGCCTTTCCAGAAGGAAATGGCACAGGGGACTAGTAAGTTTGTGGATGGGCGAAAAAGCGCCCTGATGATATTTTTCCTCCTCAATTTCAGCAGTAAAGGATGATTAAAGTTCCAGATGGATTAGACAGATTTCAAGGAACACTGTTATCTCAAACTCTCTGTATCTATGAAATGGTTACTTACTTTAGTAGATATTTCTTTCAGTTATCTTTCGTACATTTCAAATTGTAGTTATTCCTTTCAGTTATCTTTCATGCATTTCAGATTGAATCAGTTTAAAGTTCATGTTCTTCCTTTTCCAAAAAAAAATATTGCTACTCTATATCAGTTTAATCATGTTTTTCAGTTATGCAAATTCAGATCTGAATTAAATGTTGCACTTATATTAGTTGCTTAGTTGTAGTATGTTACACACTGCCCTGAATTCATTTCTGAAAAGGTACTCTCTTCTAGAAGTTTTTCTTTTGAACAAAGATAGTTACAATGTGTTTAATAGGTGAAGTCCACAGTGTACAGTGAAAGATTATAAAATCCTCTATCTTAAGATTCAAGGTATAGATTACCTTAAATAGAATATCTTAAGAAAAAAATTTAAAATCTAAATCTGTTCTCCTGTTGTGGAATCAAAGAGAACAAAATTATGAAAAAATTAAAACTTGAAATGATCCTCTACTTGGACATTTATTTGGAGTCCTCAATGAGAAATTGTAAAAAAATTATTCAATCAAATTCTGCAATTATAATAAAACAGAATTGAATCACCCTGAAATAGTCTAAACTAAACACAATCCATCAGGGCATACAGTAGACTTTCCAGCAAACGTTGAAAAACACAAATCCAAATAAAGAAAGCTAAACCATAAACTCTTAACACACACCAAATTTCAAATGTTAAGGAATTTGAATTATCTCAAGAAATTCTCAAGAAGTAAACCAGGCTTTAATGGTATTCATCCAAATCACATAACAAACTTAAAATAAAAGGAATTCAAATTAAACCAATTGCCCAACTTGGTTATAAAATATAAATCAAAGCACAATACACACTGCTTACAGTTAAAGAAAAGGTATGCAGAATGAAAAATAAGTGTTCATTATTAATTTTCAAGTAACATTTGTCTCTGTACAAAAACTCCCTCCCCGAGAGAGTATTTGAAAGTCATAATTATGGCAGAGCATTCTTGGAAGATCAACTCAGCAGCCATGTGTTTTCCTCAAGTAAACTAGACTTTGATGGTATTCATCCAAATCACACACCAAACTTAAAATAACAGGAATTCAAATGAAATCAATTGCCCAACTTGGACACAAATCAAAGCATAATATACACTGCTTACAGTTAAAGAATAGGTATGCAGAAAAAAAGATGAGTCTTTCATTATTAATTTCAAGTAACATTGTCTCAATACAAAAACTCCCTCCCCCATAGAGTATTTGAAAGTCATAATTACAGCAGAGTCCTCTTGGAAGAGCAACTCAGCAGTCGGGTCTTTTCCTCTACAGGAAAATCAAACGAAAAATACAATCAATCATTGATTTCAGTTTTAACTCCTTGCAGTTGTGAATTAATTCATCTTGCTACCCTTAAATTGATCCTGGTTCAACAACATTTCTTCACTATCTATTGCTCTCTATAAACATGCCCACTGAATCTGCTCTAATATCAGACAAAGTAGCAGAGATATTGGTAGCATCATAAGAGAGTGTCAATGGCCTTAACCAGGAAAAGATAGGAAAGTAAAGATCTGAAGAGGAAAGGATGTAAGAGGAAAAGCAACAGCAGAAGAAAGAGTGGAAGAACTCACCTTAGATTCAGAAACCACATCTCTATCATGAGAAAATGAAGATGAGACATATGTGTCGGAATCTGGATGGCATTCATCAAGTCTAGTTGCTCTACCACCATTGTTTGAATTTGAAACCCCTTCTTACAATCAACTGTTTGAACTAGTAGAGTACAAATAATAACACTCTTCTCTTCCCAGAAGTAAACAGTGTTTGCTATTTGGGGTTTCGGATGCCCCAGATAACAAACAATGTGCAGGCTGCTTAAGCTTTACCCTCATTTCTGATACCACAATTCCTAATGACAAGTCTGCTTCTTCTTCCAGCAGGGATTCCACGGGGACTTCTGTAATTGCCTATTGTACTATTTCAAAGAAAGGCTAAGAGATCTCTTTTTAGATTGTGGACTGTGTTGGAGAAGTATCACCTACAAGAGTCTTTTGCAAAGAGAAAGAAGAGGTGTTATATTTCTGATGAAACAGGAATTCGATGAGAAGGATGGGAGAGGCTAGGGAAAAGAGATCTTACAATGCCTAGGAGTAGCTGGAGTCTCATATTGGAGCCTTAAGCTCTTACAAGTGAAAATAGGATTCTACTAGTCTACAGAGCATGGAAGCTTAGGATTGACCAAATTTACCTTCAATAGTTTCCAAAAGAGGATTCAATTGTATAGATACCACCATTGAGAGTGCTAGATGTTGAGGTTTTTTATACTTCTTGCTACCTCATTTCCAATTTTCTTCTATCTACCTCATCATTAACTGCATTTTCCAAATCCTGATCTGCTGAGTTATATTCAAGCCTATACATTTCAGGGCAATCTTCTGTGAATGCACATACCCTGCCAAATTTATCATATCCTCAAAAAGTGACTTTACCAAAACTATATGAAAGAACAAAACAATACTAAAGTCAAATCTTTGATGAAACTTGTGAATAGGGAATAATAAAACATAGCCAATCTATTATTTCTGTCACACTAGCGTCTCTAGTAACAACTTGGTATGCTACTTCTTGCATTACCAAAGAATTTTTAGCATATACCTCAGCAACTTGCATGAGGCTTCCACTAGACTATCTATCCTGACAAAGGTTCCTTCCAGACACGAGAACCAATCTCACATTGTCCTTAACGAGTTTATGGCCTCTTCTGATAACCTAGGGGCAAGTACTACATAAAACCTTGAATACAGAATCAAGAAATAGTCATACATATCAACACAGTGGATCAAATAGTTATGCTTCTACAAAACATATATATGAAAGCAAATGGGTTCATACACTATGCTCTGGGTGAAAGTCAATTTTTTTATGATAATTGTGAATAGGCAAGAATAAAACATATAGCCAATCTATTATTTTTGTCACACTAGTGTCTCTAGTAACAACTTGGTATGCTACTTCTTGCATTACCAAAGAATTTAGCATATACCTCAACAACTTGCATGGGGCTTCCGCTAGCCTATCTATCCTGACAAAGGTTCCTTCCAGAGACAGGAACCAATCTCACATTGTCCTTAATGTGTTTATGGCCTCTTCTGATAACCTAGGGGCAAGTACTACATAAAACCTTGAATACAGAGTCAAGAAGTAGTCATAGATATCAACACAGTGGAACAAATAGTTATGCTTCTACAAAACATATCTATGAAAGCAAATGGGTTCATACACTATGCTGTGGATGAGGAGAAGGATCCCATCTCATTGGTGTTGGGCACAAAAGCAATCCACTAAATAAGAAGCTCTGGGTTGGGAAAAAATCCCATCTCGTTGGTGTCAGGCACAAAGACAATCCACTAAATAATAGGTCAGATAAAAGCCTCAGGTCCATATTTTGTACTCTTTGAAATATTTTTTACATACAGGAGGAGAGAATGTTTACTACCAAACCTCACACATGACTGGGACCCTATTATCCTATATCCATAAGTGGTGTTCTTTTTCTGATTGAGGCAACACATTAGAGGCACATCATCCTTGAAGCTACCAGAAGTACATTTCTTGGGGGTAGCCCAATGTATTAATATTGTGCTGTGGTCTACCAAATCCTCTAGTACATCATGAAAAGTATAAATTGAAGACCATTCATTTACCCACAACCCTATATGAAAATTGTTCCACGGTGTTTCAGGGACAGGGACGGGGGGACGGGAGGGGACGTGTTTCGAGGACACAGGGACGGGGGGTCTAAGTTTGGGGGCGGCAGGGGGACGGCAAGGGGACAACAGCGGAGGCCAGCAGGGTGCTGAAATACATACAGTACTTGAAAAAATAGTTATAAAAAGATGTATAAGTATAAGAATTATACATCTTGGAGACAACTAGGAGTCCCCTAGACGTCTTGAGGACACCCCAGCGTCCTCGAAGTCCTAGCGGCGTCTTGGAGACAGCGACACTGGTGATGGGATGGTGGCGCTGGTGGTGGGCTGGTGGGGGGATGTCCCCCCAAGTCTCCGAAATGTCCCCATCTAGGAAACACGAGTTTTTTTTTGGGGGGGGGGGCGTGGGGGGAGGCGTCCCCGTGGAACACTATAATGAAATAGAGTTGCAGGGAAGGAAATTTGTATATTCTGTGGAGGTCTGCAAAATAGTTCTAAAGAGTCCATAGATCTTTCTGTGTTGAATGGCTCTCTTATCCATAAATATATAATAATATCATAATAGGAGAAAAGTGAAAACCTCAAACTAGGTGAAGGGCACTTGATGAAAGAGAATTAAAGACTTTGACATCATACTCCTCTTCTAAATCTGGTTGGTCTTGGGGGAGTGTCTAGTTAACATAATTGGAACTTGTTATAATATGTTACTAATTATGAAGCCAACTTATTTGTAAGTTCATTGTCAGTTTTGGATAGTATGCTAATAAATAGCTGTAAGCATTTGCCAATCATTGTGACCTAACCAACAAACATTGGGCCCTCTAAAAGGAATTTCCATAGTCAGGGAAGAGATCTGATCTGTGGACAGTCCATCCTGATCTACATTCATTGTAATCAAGCACGACCCTCAATAAAGCATTTACTATGTTAATCTCATAAAATCAATCTGGTATGTACTGTTTTTTATCTGTAGATTATTTCAATTGGTAGTGTAGCAAGTAAGCAGTAAACAGAGTATCCATGCAAGTACCACATTTGAAATGGAAATACAAAGATGAATAATGTTTGTGCTTACAAATTCTTGTTGAAAGCTTTGTATCTCCATATTAATCAATGTTGGTGCTAAGTGAGAGAGACTTTTTCCTTTGTCTAAGTTCCTTTTTTCTACTCATTCCAAATTCTTTACCTACTTCCACACTATGAGAACTTCTTTCACAAAGATCCAAGAGCTTGCAGACATCTAAAGATGTCAATTACCTTTCTGTAAGTAGTGAGGAGAAGAAGATGAATTGTAGTTTGAAAGGGCTAGCCTTAATGGCACCATAAAGAATGATTAGTGATATGATGGGATAATTTCTCAAGATTAAGGAAAATCACTTAACACAAGCTCTAAAAGCAAATTCCATAGAAATCACAATGACCCTAAAGATATAATGATTACAACTAAAAGAAAGCCCCACTACACACCAACAAAATCAATTGTGCAAAAATATCAAGTAAAAACATCCCAAGCAAGTAAAAGTAGTATAATATTCAAGGAAGGGTATGATGATGACGATTATCATCATCTCACTCATTTACACTTTAAAATGAGGCTTCACAAATGTGCCTTTTCAAATCCTGCAAAGAAGCAGGATCTTGACAAATACTTGATATTCGTCAAGATCCCACACCTTAAATACAAACAGGGCACTGCACAAGCCTTTCTAATAGTACCTGACATAGGGCTCAGAGGAGGCTCTGGGATTGTAACGGATGTCATGATCCAACAATCTCACAAGGGAAAAAAGAAAAAAGACTACCAAACGAAGAACGCAGAGCAATAACATGAGAAGCGGACAAGCACCAGCATCCTGCCAACTTGGTTGAACAGCTAGGCCTCCTGGTTGCAAAGACAACTAGAAAAGAGAGGATGAGTTGGGATCACAAATAAACCACAATCTTGATAGGCTAGCATGGGATTGCAACAAGTGCCATAATCTCGGTCCCTCATGATTTAAGCTAAGCTAAACTAAAACACAAACCAAAAGCAGAATACAGAGCAAGGGGTAGCATAATTGTGCCAAGTGTTTCCATCCCACTGAATAATGAAATACAAAGTGGATAAGGGTAACACCAGGAACAGATAACCTTAAAATAAGCAAACAATTACCTGTGATAAACTTAACACCTATATGCCCATCACCTGGCAATTAAGATCTTTTTTAGAAGAAACAAAGAAATAAGAAGCATTTAACATTAGAGATGATAAAAAGCCTAAAGACGCATTGAAATAGCCAGCTTAAGAAATAATAAGCTGTAAATTAATGGGTTTCCCCAAATTGGGGAAATATGGGTCTGCCTGTCACAACAAAACTGTGAGTTTTGTAAAGGAAAGTAAGAAGCATCCATCAAAGAAGCAGGAATCGACACTGCATCTTTTTAGCAAGAGCAATTTCTCGACATTGAATTATCTTCCACTTATGCATTTCACTCTTCAAGTGTCGAAAAAGAGAAAAGCAAGGCTCATCACATATGTGTGTCAACGCTCTCTTTAGATTTTCTCCTGCTCACTGTCTGAAAGTATGAAAGCCTTGTGAAAGTAAAATGGTGGTAAAAAAATAAGGTTGTGGGAAAAGACAATCATGAGAGGTATTTGTGAGGTAGATGATCAGTGAGAAATATGAGAATTCCGCACAACATCACCTGTTAGGTTCTTCAGCATCTGAATGATAAAAAATAAAGTGAGTCCAGAGTGAAAAATAAAAATAAGCAAATGCTAAATTTCATCTTCAAAGGAGTATTGTACTAATTTATTTTGATAACCCTACAGATATTTTTTTATTTTTCATTAATGATAGCAAGTGTGGCATTTGGCATTTTGAATGAAAGAGAGAGAGGTGGGAATGTGCTGATTATTTGTTTGCTCCAAGGCACCTAATTGGTAGTTGCTTTATTGGTTGCCAACAAAGTGGCTCTGGAAGTTGTTAAACTTCCTCTTTTATATGCAGAGTTTCACCACATACAGACACCTTTGATGTAATTTTTTTGAAGATAAATAACATGCTTGTGCACTAGTGAGGTGACAGACACTTTCCTCTAATTCTAAAAAGTGGTATCAAAGTGATCTGATCATGTGCCTGGGAAGATAGAATGTAGATGGTGCTGCCTGGACAAAATTATTCTTCCTGAAGCAAGTTCACACAGCTGTGAAAATAGAGGCATTTGCAGATGCCAAACAACTTGGCAACTTGGCAAAAGCAGATAAATTTATGAAATCTGTTCAATATTAAGGACTCCTGCAAAGCAGGCAGAAAGGAAGGCACGTATATGAAAGCTGTTGAACAACGAATATTCAGATTAATGACAGAAAGTACCTCGAGTCCCTAAAGCTTTCTTTTATTAGATTATTTTAATAAGGTTTAAGCAGGTAACCTGGCAGAACACACAAGGTGGAGAGTTCTTGAAGCTGATTCTTTTCATAGCTGATGTTGAAAAGGCTGGCATGTGACATTGCTATTGGAGAGGACTCACCTCATGACTTTTCTATTTTCTTTATTCATTTTCTCTTTTAAAAATGCTTTAAAGAGAATTTGAGAAAAGTAAAGACTCAATAGAGAGCTTAGGAGGATAGATATGGTTGTTTTGTGTAGAGGCTTAGTTATAAAGAGGTCAAGGGTTCAAATCCCTTAAAGTGATTTTTGAAATGAAAGTTTTTTATTTCATTTTCAAAAGGGATTTTTTATTTATTTTTTTGCATTGTTTTTAGTAAAAAACTTCAAAAACAATTAGTAGAAATTCAAAAAAATTGCATTAAATGGTCACTGCAATGCATTGTATTTGAAAAATAATTTCAAAACGTGGTTTGATGTTGAATCTTGATGGAAAGATGAAAAATGAACAATGTTAATCATAATTTCATAAACATGGCTGCAAATGCATATTCATATTTTCCTTTCAAGGGTCATTGTTCATTTTTCATTTTTCATCTTTCCATCAAGATTCAACATCAAACTTTAAAATTTTATTTTCAAATTTGTTAAACTAAGCTGAAACTAGGCACTTATAGAATTTATTTGTTTATTGCAACGTCACAATGAGCTCTCATTACATGAGTGAGGATGAGGTAGAGGTTCATTCTCATAGTGATCCTGAATCTGAATATGCTTCTGAGGCTGAGGGGAGTGACCATGGGGCTGAGCTTGAAGCCCAAACTAGTTCCATGGCAAGTGAAGCAAGTACTATAGAGTGCCCTTCTACATTACTGGCACCATATGCTAGGGGTCCTTTTGATCACAAACCCCCTTTCAAATAGTTTGCAACAAAATTACCAGGCAAGCCAGGGGCAACATCTGGTGGCACAAGGAGGTGGAAGTGCCACTTTTGTGATGTGAAGTGGTTTGGGACCATTACTAGAGTTAATGCACACCTTCTTTTTATTAGAGGAAAAGGTGTGTAGATATGTTAGTTTTAGCAAAACTGGAAAACCTCAAAATGAGAGCTGAAATAAATAAGTTATGGGGTGTTCCTAATGATAGTCTAGCTGCAGTTGCACCTGTGCCTACTACTTTGCTTCACAGGACACATCTTCAGCATAGCCAACCACAAAGTTCCAGCCATACTTTGCAGACGAGAGGAGGAACACCGGGATCTTTTTCCAGTGCCTATGCAAGAGAGGGGAGGGGGAAAGGGAAATTGCAAATTCAAACTCAAAAGTAACCCCGTAGTAGATTTGTTTAACGTGCAGCTCAAGGATGACATTGATGATGCCATTGGCAAGTTCTTCTTTGCCGCATCCCATTTCATGTAGCCCAATCTCCTTATTTTAAGGAGATGATATCGACGGTGGCAAGGGGATGACCATCATATGTGCCACCAGGTGAGATGAAATTGAGGACCGCGATCTTAGATAAGAACTATTCCAAGATCAATTTGTTGATGGAGAAGATGTAGGAATGTTGGGTTAAGACGGGATGCAGGATAGTCATGGATGGGTGGAGAGACATTAGCAATCGTCCACTCACTAATATCATGGTTACATGTACAAAGGGCCCATATTTTCTTAAGGCAAACGATTGTTCAAGGCATTGCAAAGATGCTGATTTTCAATTTCAAGTCCTCAAGGAGGCTATCGACGAGGTTGGGTGTAATGTCCCCATTTTACGACGTCCTCTTTCAATTGAGTTGATTCTAGTACACTTACTATTTTTAGTAAGTGCTATTTTTAGCAGGGGGGTCAGGTATGGTGCTTCAGTCTTCAGTGAGCCTTCTCAAGCGCCTCAGTTTCTCTCAAGCTCAAGTTTTAGGGCGCTACTTACTATTTTTAGGAATTTCTAAAAATAGTAAGTCATCCAGGGTTAGCTAAACTCAGCCAGGGTTCTCTCTCAGCAGCATTTATCAGTGGAGGCATTAGTTTCTATGGTTGAGACATTTTAATATTTAATCCCTCTTTCGAAATTGGATTTTAATAAAGTGACTTTATATTTATTCGTTGAGGGTCATGAAGGGGACTAATTTGTACCTTGATGCCTAGTACAATGACTTTAGGTCGTTTTAAAGAGAACTAAAAAGCATTTTATAATGCACATTTTGGGGTGGATGCCTAAGGAAATATGAAGTTATTTTTATTAAAAAGTTGATGTTGAAGAAATAAGATTATAAGTTACGTTTTTAAAAAAAGGTTTTTTTTATCTTGGGCGCCCAAGTTGGAGGATGAAAAGATTTTAAAATAAATTAAAATAAGCTAAAGTGAATGGACATTGGAAATGTGAGGAGGTATAAGGGAAAAATATGTGCTTCATTTTTCATTATGCTTTGAAATATGAAACTTGTTGTGCATTCTCCTAGAGCTTTGGAAACTTGAGGGTTTGAACCAGACTTTGCTGAGACAAAAACCTCATCAAAGATCCCTTCTTCGTGTGTGAAAGACCACATCAGGAAGGATTATTCGAGGCCTCACACAGGGGTATCATTTGAACTACAAAGTTGTAGATACAAACTTTTAAGGTGAAAATATTTTATCATTTGTGAAGTG
This sequence comes from Sequoia sempervirens, assembly GCA_007258455.2. NCBI lineage: Eukaryota > Viridiplantae > Streptophyta > Pinopsida > Cupressales > Cupressaceae > Sequoia > Sequoia sempervirens. The sequence continues at coordinate 22,524,173 of VDFB02047230.1, read as the reverse complement.
GGTTTGAGTGTTTTTGGCTTGTGATGGCATTGCATCGATTTGGTGAAGTTTAGTGGCTATTTGGTAATGATTTTTAATGATTTATGGGCACTCTGTTTATACACCTGAAACCCATATTTTGGCTCATAACTCTAAGAAGAAATTTTTAATCCTTCTGGGTGTTGTGTCTATTGAAGGCCCTCTTGAAGCCAATTCTATCAAGCACTAGAACACATTTTTTGGTGATGTCTTTGATTTTTTGAAGGAGGTCGACTACCTTGCTGCCAGCCGCCCAGTTTGGTATTCATTTCCAGATTTTGGAGTATGGATTTCAAGTTTGGTCCCTTCGAATGAGGAGGGATGGTAATGGGATGCTTGTCGTTGGGTTTGTAATGGGTTTGAGGGTGTTCTCCAAGGCACAATTCGTGGCATGTTGAAGACCATTGCTGCTGCTAATTGCTACTCAAACCAGGTCTGAGATAGTTTTCCTTGAGTCTGAATTTTGTATTTAAAGGGACAGAAAATTCTGTTACATTTCTTGAACACTATAAGACTGAAATGTCCTAAATCTGAGTTGGAAAATGTTCTTATATGACTGTAATTAGTTCTGTTAAAAACCAGATTACAAAACCACTGGGAAATGTTCTTATCTGGCATATATCCTTTCATTTAATACTCTTGTTATGTATTTTTCAATGATACATCAATGTACATGTAAACCCTATGAAAGAGACATTGCAAACATCTCAAAAACTCAGTCAGCAAGCAACAAACTTAGAGAAAGAATACAGAAAATTATTACAGTAGTATAGAAGTTTCAAAAAAATATTTGGGGTTGATTATTACAGCGGTATCAGAGCCAAATCAGTCCTGCCAACCAGTGGGTATAAATTTCTATGAGTCAGAGTGATAGAGAAAGAAGGTATTTAGAAAGGAATAGGAGAAAAAAAGAAAGTTTTTGGGAACACTAGTCATCCTCTGAAGAAGGGCAGCATTCAAATTCATTATCCAGTGGGTCTTCCAACACAAGAAATATGGGAGATAGGGATGGTGAAGGTGAGAGGAATGAGAGGAGAGACAAGAATGGGGCACCTCCAAATAGAATGGAAATCTTAATTGAAACTTTGGTTAGGGGACAAATGAGGGCAGCCCAACAAGTTCAAGAAACAAATGACCGGTTAACTGACTTGGTGCAGAGAATGGGTCAAATGGGTCAAAGAAACAGAGATGGACAGCAAGGAGTGGGTAACCAGGGAGCTTTGGCAAGGCCCCTTATGCCTAATTCCCCACCCAAGATAGATTTACTTGTCACTCCTCAGCTTACATTGTTGGAGCAGCAAGATTAGTTTAGATAGGATTGGCTCGATGCAGGGCCCGGTTTTCAGCAAGACATATCTCTTAGAGACTACGTTGACTTGAGGATGAGACACTCAAACGATAGGGGGAATAGAGACCAGCAAAATGAGCTACGAAGGAAAGTAGGGAAGCTCACACTTCCTTACTTTGATGGGTCCAGAAAGATGACAGTGAGGGCATGGGTACAAAAACTCAATACCTACTTCACATTAAATCCTATGTCGGAGTTAGAGTCCATGCAGTATGCATCAATACACCTAGATGGTGTTGCTCATGAGTGGTGGTACAACGGAATGTTAACATTGGGGCATGCTCAAATCACTTCATACAAGGTGTTCACCAAGAGATTAACTGAAATATTTGATAAAAAGGATCCTGAGCTGCATTTTAAGGAGTTAGCCCAACTTAAACAATGGAGTTTTGTGGACTCATACATTACAGATTTCCAAAAGCTTTCCATGTTAGTGACTGACATTTCTGAAGGAAGGCCTATAGTATTGTTCATTGATGGTTTTTTCGATCCATTAAGGGGGTGGATAAAGGCTTTTTACCCTCCTAGCCTTCAAGAAGCCATTAAAAAGGCCAGAGACATGGAGACATCAACTTTCAAGAACAAATTTCAAACCAAGGACTCGCAGCCCAAGAAGCAAAAAAACAAGAAAATTGACATCAAAGAGTAGGAGCAGCCTAAGAAAAACTACACAAGGATAGACAGTGAGACTTTGAATGAACTCAAAAAGAAAATATTATGTTTTACATGCAAGGAACCTTACACCAAGGATCACAAATGCTCAACCAAGGCTAAGGTACTGCTAATAGAGTACCAATCTGATGAAGATGGCAAATCAGAAAAATCAGACCAGCAAGCTGATTCCAGAGAAAATGAGGGTGAAAAGACATTGAAAGAGAGTGGTAAGGTGTGGGACCATGATGGGGCACTTGCCCAACTCCATAGCTTTCATGAGAATCAGTCTTTGCGTATTAGAGATGTGATACAAGGGCAACGTATGTTAGCCTTGATTGATACAAGAGCTACTCATAACTTCATCGATAATGGGTGAGTGGCGCAAAAAGGTCTTTAGACACAGGAGGTTGGTAGTTTCAAAGTTATGGTAGCCAATGGATTCACTATCCAGTGTACCAAGATGATTCCTCAATTGAGCGTCCAGTTGGGAGGTCATAACATTAAGGAGGACTTTTACATGGTGAACATTGGAGACACGGATGTAGTTATGGGCATTCAGTGGCTATGCTCTTTGGGGGAGTTTACTCTGAACTTTCAAACATTTGAACTAAAATTTAAATCTGAAGGTAAGAATTTGGTTTTGAGAGGACTGTCACATAGTGGACCACATGCAGAGTCTAACAAAGAAAAGGGAAAAGACAAGGCAGAAGCCTTTAATGCCTTTTTAGAGTTGTTCAGGGTGCCTATGAACACTAGTATCAGTTTTGGTAACGCTGAAAATGGTAACACACTATTGGGAGATTGTATTGTTGGAGGCAATGAGGATGAAGCCTACAAAACAGCAAACAAAGACAATTGCAGTGATGTTGACAAAGGTGATTTGAGTTTGATTTCACGAGATGAATTTATTTTTGATAATGGAGTTGATCTAATTTCCACACTGCAATTAAGCATGGCTAATGGTATTGATGATGATATTGGTCTTGATCTTGTTCCTAAGAACAAATCAGATTTTACTTTGCATATAGTTGAACATGAGCAAGGACCTAGCAGCTTTGGTGATTTGGATTCACAATCAGCTCTTGAGCATGGTCAAGAGTTACTCTTTGATAACCCCTTGTTCATGATAGGAGCTGATAGGGTTTATGACAACCCACTTTTTGAGCTGGAAGATGAAATTACTCCTAGTTGCAGCACTACATTGGATGAAAACAGCAAGGTTTGGGATCCAGGTACAGCTTCTAGTCATGAAGTGATGACTCAAGAATGGACTAGTGGGACCACTTTCAGCCACGGTGCCCGGGCAAACTTTCCAATCATTCTAAAAATAGTAAGTCATCCAAGGTTAGCTGAACCCAGCTGGGGTTCTCTCTTAGCAGCATTTCTCAGTGGAGGCATCAGTTTCTATGGTTGAGACATTTTAATATTTTATCCCTCTTTCGAAATTGGATTTTAATAAAGCGACTTTATATTTATTCGTTGAGGGTCATGAAGGGGACTAATTTGTACCTTGATGCCTAGTACAATGACTTTAAGTCGTTTTAAAGAGAATTAAAAAGTATTTTATAATGCACATTTTGGGGTGGATACCTAAGGAAATATGAAGTTATTTTTATTAAAAAGCTTATGTTGAAGAAATAAGATTATAAGTTATATTTTAAAAAAAATGTTTCTTTAATCTTGGGCGCCCAAGTTGGGGTGGATACCTAAGGAAATATGAAGTTATTTTTATTAAAAAGCTTATGTTGAAGAAATAAGATTATAAGTTATATTTTAAAAAAAATCTTTCTTTAATCTTGGGCGCCCAAGTTGGAGGATGAAAAGATTTTAAAATAAATTAAAATAAGCTATAAAGTGAATGGGCGTTGAAAATGTGAGGAGGTATAAGGGAAAAATATGTGCTTCATTTTTCATTATGCTTTGAAATATGAAACTTGTCGTGCATTCTCTTGGAGCTTTGGAAGCCTTGAGGGTTTGAGCCAGACTTTGCTGAGACAAAAACCTCATCAAAGATCCCTTCTTCGTGTGTAAAAGACCACATCAGGAAGGATTATTGGAGGCCTAACACAGGGGTATCATTTGAGCTACAAAATTGCAAATGCAGAGTTCTAAGATGAAGATTTTTTATCATTTTTGAAGTGGGTTTGAGTGTTTTTGGCTTGTGATGGCATTGCATTGATTTGGTGAAGTTTAGTGGCTATTTGGTGATGATTTTTAATGATTTTTGGGCACTCTATTTATGCACCTGAAACCCATATTTTGGCTCATAACTCTAAGAAGAAATTTTTAATCCTTTTGGGTATTGTGTCTATTGAAGGCCCTCTTGAAGCCGATTCTATCAAGCACTAGAACACATTTTTTGGTGATGTCTTTGATTTTTTGAAGGAGGTCGACTACCTTGCTGCCAGCTGCCCAGTTTGGTGTTCATTTCCAGATTTTGGAGTATGGATTTCAAGTTTGGTCCCTTCGAATGAGGAGGGCTGGTAATGGGATGCTTGTCGTTGGGTTTGTAATGGGTTTGAGGGTGTTCTCCAAGGTGCAGTTTGTGGCATGTTGAAGACCATTGCTGCTGCTAATTGCTACTCAAACCAGGTTTGAGATAGTTTTCCTTGAGTCTAAATTTTGTATTTAAAGGGACAGAAAATTCTGTTACATTTTCTGAACACTATAAGACTGAAATGTCCTAAATCTGAGTTGGAAAATGTTCTTATATGACTGTAATTAATTCTGCTAAAAACCATATTATAAAACCACTGGGAAATGTTCTTCTCTAGCATATATCCTTTCATTTCATACTCTTGTTATGTATTTTTCAACGATACATCAATGTACATGTAAAACCCTATGAAAGAGACATTGCAAACATCTCAAAAACTCACAGTCAGCAAGCAACAAACTCAGAGAAAGAATAAAGAAAATTATTACAGTGGTATAGAAGTTTCAGAAAAATATTTGGGGTTGATTATTACATTGGGCCACAAAATGTGGTCCAAATAGTGACAGATGCAGCACATGTGTGCAAAGCTGCAGAGAGACTTGTTGAGGCAGCTTATAGGCATATTTGGTGGACTCCATGTTGTGTGCATGCAATGAACAATGCACTCAAGGACATGGGAAAGATTGGTTGGATTAGAGCAGTGGTAAATGATGCGAGAGATGTGCAGATGTTTATCTGTAACCACCACACTTCACATGCACTCTTCAGGACCTTCTCTAAGGAGGAGTTCATGAAACCTACTGATACGAGATATGCTTCCTATTTCATTCTCTTGGAGAGAATGATTGAGTTGCAAGCAGTGTTCCACAGACACATCCCCCCCTAAATCCACACGTTTTGGAGACAAAGACGTTTCAAGGACATGGTGTCATGTCCCCGAAACCGCAACATTAAGATAACAAGTGAAATAAGTAAATAAGATAAAAATATAAACATTAGTAATTTAATTATCACAAGATAATATTATAATTAAATTATTGTAAATATTAAAATATGAATTCTAATGATTTAAATATCAAATATCAAATAATATATTATAATTATAACTATTATATATAAATATTAAAATATAAATAAAAACACAAAATAATATTATAATATTAACAAATTAATAATTATGAATATTAATAAATAAGATATTAATAAAAGTATAATATTTGAATATATTATAATATTTAATAAAAGATATAAAGTAACAATTCATAAACAAATATAAAATATATAAATAAATAACAAAGTAAATAAACATATACAAAAAGCCACGACTTTTGCCAGCATTGATTAAGTTGGTGGGAGAGGTAGATTCAAGTGTATAAATATTAAAATAGAGGACACGGAAAAAAAAAAAAAAAGAATATATATGCTAGTTAAAGGAATCTCAGGATACCAAAGGCCATCAATAATAGATGGGAAGGTGCCGTCAAAGGAGGGAATCACAATTAACAAATATAATGGAGAAAATTAGGATAGAACAACGTTTCCAGAATGAGAATTTGGGAAGGATCAGAGAGGGAAGAAACAATGATCGACTGGGAAGAAATAGATCACCGCTCTCCAAATATTGTAGTGGGTTGATTTCTGTCACCTGTTGCTTCCTGAAGTGCAATGAAAGACCACGCCTAAACCTATATCGCTGGGATAGGTTAATGGGAGCTGCTTTGACACAATCTCATGTGATTCTGCCTCTAAAAGAAAAAACACATATGGGTGCATCATTCTTGACATCGGACCATGCTCTGGAGGCGGATAAGTGTGGAAAAGGCGTCTTATTTTAAAGCTGGGATTGCGGCTCATATCATGTTCTTCAAAGGTCATCCATATTAAATTTAGTGATCAGATTAAATGTACAGAAAATTATTTCAAATCAGACACAATAACACAGCAGATACCTTGGGAAAACCCTCCTCTTGAGGGAGAAAAACCCAGCAACAATATATCACATATATATTGAATCTCAACAAAGAAAGTCTCCTTTTACAATAGGCCAATATGAAGGCCAAATATAAGCACCAATGAATGATGCAACACAGCCAACACAGCCAACTCAAGATAACAATTCGCTAATACAAAATTCAGTCTCAATGGATATCGAACTGCCTTGAAGAACTCGCACTTGATGAAGGATAAACAATATGCAATCTGGATGATTATAATCACAGCCTTCTACAGAAACTCGATCTGCACTTCTCTAGAGAATAATACAACTCTTTGATGACAATATATCAGCCTTCTATAAGCTTCGATCTTCTCTTTGACCAATCGCACCTTTCTTGAGAACTCACACTTATGAATGAATGAAGGAATGTGTTGAATACCAAATGAACAAAACTCATCTCTATTATATACATGATGAAGAGAGAGGACGCGTCTCTTCAAGATAAGATGTCGGCTTCAATGAAATGGTGTGTCTCCATAAAAGGTGGCGAGTGAGAGAAGTCGGCCTCAAATAATTGAACAATAATCAAATATTAAATATTCCCAAGTGAAGCGCCCTTTCACATACATATTGATCTCATGAGAAATCGTGTCTCTTCATTAAATAAATATTAATCACCATTAATAAATGACGTAACCATCCATGAAGATCAATCTTAACAATTAAATAGCCGAAAGGCTACAATTTAATTGTTCACTTTATTCGATCTGGGCTGGAAGGATTGAGCCCGAAGCTGCTAAACATCAACAATCCAGACAAAGAGTCTAATCATATTCCATGTTGCTACAACAATTGTCAATGGGCATCATTTCTCAGGTTCCAAATACTCAGATTGCAATCTGCATTGCTTGTGGTTGCTAAAATAATCACTGTGATGAATTGATGTGCTCAACAGTTAACAGGAGGTTGCATTTTACACTGACAGCAGAATAGATTGCACTTTGTCATATTAGATTGTATTTCATATTGTTGCTGGAGTATACCTTGTAAAGGCAAGTTCTCTGTAATTGAAAAATCATATCAGCAATAACAGTTGAGAAAAGTTTGAAGTGTTTGATGATATGTCACTTATGTTTCAGTCAACTTGAATATCATTGATGAACATTGCAAGTAGGTTCCTAGCTCCAATGCATTCTGTTGTGAGTTGCTTGGTAACCGTTTGTGAAAATACCTTAGGCTGAAAGTGTACAATCGGGTAGTAGCTTCTCAGTTTAAGATATTCTTAAGCCTTTCACACCTTCATGCATTTCAGATTTCAGTTATTAGCTCATTCTAGCTGGAAGCTTTATGCATATGAATTCATTATGTAAACTCGAACGCAAGGAAGGATTCCTCTATCAATTGAGAGGAGATTGTTGGTCAACTGTTTGGCGAAAGGTCCAAGAACAAAAAATTGAAAATTTACATCAGATATTGCTAGGGACATTACACATGGGGACAGGTGGGAAACATCCCCCCGTCATACCGCCACCTCCGCCGAGACTTTGAAAACTTCGCGAGGGCAAGGGAGATGTCTGGACATCTCAGGGACGCCTAGCCATCCCTCAGGCATCTCAGGGATGCCCAAGCGCCTCCCACACTGGTTAGTGTCAAAAAGTGTTTTTTGTAAAAAAAATCTTTAAAAAATTATGAAAATTTGTGCCTTGGGCATAGCCCTAAAGGCTTGTGGGACCCCTCTGCAAACACACTACCTCTACAAAACACTCTAACTCCTCTATTTTTGCTCACATTTGCATTTCATGTTTTGCAACAGCTAGGTGAAGAGGAGAGAAAACAGTGAGAAGAGTGGGTGAAAGAGTGAAATTGAGGTGCTGCAAGTGCAAGAGGGGTGAGAAGGAGAAAGAAGAAGAGAAGGAACATTCTACACCAACTTAGAAGGATTTTTCAAGCACAAGGTAGGTTTCTATGGCTGTTTTTTGAAGTTTTTTCACTATTTTTTTGTTTTTTTTTCAAAGTTTTTAGATTCATTTTCAATTAATATCAAAGGTCACATATGAGCATTAACTTTTCAAAAGCCATTCATATGAATTTAAAGGAGTCAATATGCAAATTCCATCACACGAGACACATTTTATTTGCAATCTAAAGCAATTCAAATTCATTTAAAGTTATGAATTAAAACCAGTTCACGTACCAAATCTATGGACTTTTGATGCAAAGACTCAGCTTCAATCCTTGAAACACATATTAAATGCAAAAATTGAATTTATGGATCGAATGCAACGTATCTTGATGGATGAATCCAGATGTGTGCCCTATGTAAATTATGAGAGAATATATACACCTCTAATATGGCATCTAAGCTGATGATAAAAAACATTCTCATAGAATAGATACCCCTCCATTATGGTCCAGCGGCCAGCCAATCCTTCCTGGCTCAAAAGGGAGCAATTTACACAGGAACAAAAGACATTTATTTTAAGTTAAAATATTGGCAAAAAAGAAGGATAGTATTCAACATCCTTCAGGCCAAAGTGTTGTAGCCAGAAATAGATTTTTGCCCACATTCTTCTCTGGACTATTTCAAGCAGACCTTATTTCTTCAGCGTTTCAGGTCTACCATGCGAAAGATATCACATACAATTGTTGCTACTATACGCCAAGGGGTTCTGTTGGGCCTATCAAAGTGTGTGCTTGTTCACAAGATTGCTTCTATGAATGTTTAGTTTTATAATAAATGCCTAAAGCTATAATTTTCTTGTAATTCTTTCGTAGTATAGTAAAATCCCTGAAGCAGAGTCTCGAATAAATACCCAAAATATTGAAACAATATATATATATATATATATCGACTCCAGATGTATATATCAAAATGTTCACCTGTTGAAATCTCAAAGCTTTAATCACATGAGATGGCAAAAACTTACTGCTCTGGATGACGAAATTCCGCGAATAAGCCTGCGTAGAGCATATCTTAAAGTAGGAGAACAATTCGTAAGATAATCGTCCTTGGCAGCTTCCAACTGTATATCCCTCGCACCGAACCTATCCTCATTCGTGCCGCGTTGCTCATAAACCGTCTGAATCTCCTGCAGCTCCTTCACCAAACTTAACGTAGCAGATTCCCTGACCGCAACGTCGGGTGAGGAAAGGTCCCTGAAAGCATCCATGTGTAACTCCGGCTGAGCCTCAGCTCGATCATTTTGATTAGTGTTTGTATGGTGACTGGTGTTTGCAGAATCCTGCGCTAATTTGTGATGTTTCCTCTTCCTTATTTTTTCAAGTCCTGTATTCTCAACCCCTGCTTCGATGGGGCTTGCAGCATCCTGCCCTAAATCATCATGCTTTTCCTTATCATTTTTTTGAGGGTTTGTATATTGAAACCCTTGTTCAATGGGGTTTGTATAATGCTGCTCTGATTCATGATATTTTCTCTTATCACTTTTCCTCTTCTTTTTCTTACTGCTCTCTGCACTTTCTGTTTCCATGGCACCTTCCCGCCCCTTCATCTCCTTGTGCTTATTCTTTTTCTCGTCCGGTGGTTCCAAATCTCCATTTTCTTCCTTTTTCGGCAGCTCGGCGATTTGTTTCTTCTTCTTCTTCTTTTTCTTCTTCTCTGAATCGGAGATTCCATTTTCCTGCTGGTGCCTGCGTTTTTTCAACGAAGTGGCGATTTCTTCTTCACTCTGCATCAATAAAGCCTCTTCAATGGAGTCTCTTTTATTGCTCCCGCCCATTGTATGGGATTTGTAGAAAAGAGAGCCCGAGAAGCTCTGGTTTTTATTTTGAGATGTTGAAGCAGTGTATATTAAAAGCAAATGGCCTAAAAGGCCTCCACTAAACCCTAGAAAATCTTGTCAACAGTGTACGTGAACTTAAACCCTTGGTTCCATTTACTTCAGGGACATAAAACATCAAATTTTGTTTTGTTGCATATTAGCTCGGGGTGTTTCGCTGAAGTCTCTTTTCGTTTAAGAAATTTAGAAAATATTAAAATCAAGGTTCTATGCTGCCTTCCGCAATTTGGTATCTTGCCTTTATACCTTCCTAAAAAGTTCTCATTATTTATTTTTTAGTTTTTACTTGTAATATTGTTAAAAGATATTATAACTAGCATATATATTTAAAATAATTTATATATAATAAGTCGAGAGATATCCTTGTTTAGATATTTATTTATAGATTTATTTTTTAATATTTGTTTTTGAAAGATTGAAAAATGTAATAAATTAAAATGGTTTCACAAAAGAAAAATTATATCTCTAGAAATTTAAAAAATATAATAAATTAATAAATAGCAAATATCGTATTCTTAATTGATTATTATGACAATAAAAAAAGGGAAACACAACACTACTCTTTATCCTACCACTTTGAAACCTAGAGGACAATGACCATTAGAGTTTGATAGAGCATTCCCCTTAGTGTTTGTGGTTTTCATTTGGACTTTTAACAAGAATCTGAGAAGGGGGAGTTAAAATGTTAGGAGTTGACAAATCAGATAGAGAAGGAATTGTCAGTAATCGCTCTCACACTCAACAGGCATTTGTTGAGTTTATTCCTACTAAATGTTGTCAATGAGAACAATCATGAAATAAGGGAGAAGATAAGGCCTTATCCACATAAATGGGAATTTAAAGTTAGAGTTGGTGAGGGAGGTAACTTTGGAGAGTAAGGCAGTCCACAATAATTCCATGTTGAAGTGTGATGTTCGGCCAACAGTCCTGGTTGTTGTGTTTAGCACTGGCAGTTACACAAGAAATGTGTACCATGAGTTCAATGATGGCATTATCCCACTATACATTACATTGCAGCATCTGAGCATATGAGTTCAAGTCATGTTTTATAGGGAGCGTGTAGCAGCATTGACACATTATCTCTTCATGCCTCCAGGTTTTGTGCTCATTTAGATAATTCCACTTTGAATTGACTAGACTTCCATAACCTCTACAACCATGGGTACGAAAGGATAAGAGAATCCTCAAAAATATTATTCATTCACAAATCACTCAATAAACAAAGAATGCATCCAATCAAATTAGCTAAGGACCAAGGATATGCACCCTAAACTATTAAAAAATTGCAAGGAACCAAATATTGGTCGAAAACCCTCAAAAGAAACACATTGTGCTCACAGTACAATTTCAAATAAAAAATTTCTACCTATTTCAACACCAAATTGATCTGCAAAAGCATACAACGGCAAAAAGAAAAACACAACAGCAGCTCATCAACCACTGTTTCACTCCAAATCAAACTCCCTTTGCATGTTTAACAGGATTAAACCTCTCAGCAACTGTAATATGAGCTTGGATTGCATAAAAGTGAGAGAAGTCGCCTAATAGAATAATGGTTATGATAAGGATTTGCCACACCCATTTAGTACAAAGAATGCCTTTATTCACGCCATAGCCATGATTTTTGAAATGACCTTCACATCTATTCATCCCGTTTCATGAAGTCGAGATAATCATGTTTCATTTATTCACCCTTATTTTACTCAAACGGTTGTTCAAAATTTATGTGGATGAAGGGTCAAGATGTGTTATCAATCTAAGCTTTATTCTAACATTTTTTGTGTACACGAATTTCACATGTTGTGTTATGACTGTAGGAAGCCTCTCAACTTAATTAGAATATTTATTATCAAAAAGTGTATTGGACGTGTTGATAATGGAAATTAAGTGGATGTTGTTTATTATATTTGTTTTGTTTTGGTTTTATTTATTTGTCTTAATTTTTAAAATGTATGGTACATAAAGGTAAAGGAGTTTACTTGTATCTAATAGAGTTCTAAATTAAACATAATCATATTTAAGGGTTCATGGAGTAAATGACCAAACCTTGATCCCTTTGTATAATTAAACAAATAATCATGATGCATAATATACCCAAACATAAACATGTAAACAAAAAATTGAATTACCATATATTAGAAATATTTTAAAAATTTAATATAATATCTACAATAATTTGTATATAATATTATTATATTAAAATATATGTTTAATATTGTAGATAGTTAGTCTTATTTATGACTCACTAACAAAATAAATATTTTATATTGGTTATATGTGACTTGAACACTTCTATACCCATTAAAATCTCTCATCATTTCTACAAAGAATGTGGCTTTATGGTCCCTTGAGTTGGTCCTTTGACTTGTCAAAACAACCACTCAACACATATTTGTCATTGTCTCTTGATTTCTATTATCTTCCTCTTAAAAAAAAAAATATACAATTGTTTGTATGTTACATTACATGTAGAGAGTGAGATTTGAGAAAGGTTTGGTCAGAATGGCAAAAGGAAATGCCTTTTGATTTTTTTTCTATAATTTTATTATATGATTTGTGACAAGAATCCATAAAGAAAGAGTTCAAAGAGAACAAGGGGAAAATCTTACACAAAATTATAAAATTATATTTATTTAGCTTTTCTCTTTTTTAAATAAGTTGTTGAATTTACTACTATTAGGTATGGTTTATGTGAGATGATTTGCATGGCCAAGGGCATAAGCAGGCTAGAAAAATCAATACTTCCACACTTTAGGATTTGATTTTTAACCTAGTTTTTTTATATATTATTGTGCTCACTATTTTCAGAGACTTAAAGAAATGTTGGAAGGAATTATAGTGTGTGTGATGGTCAAAATTGAATCAAGCACAACATGAATGAGTTAAACGCTGGACAACACACGCACTAAATCCTTGCTAAGAGGCACCAACCAAGTCACTCCCACTTTCATGGCAAAATCCAATCAAGTAGGGGTTGGACAGAGGGATTGTTCACTTCATGCAAAAGTAGAAGGTAATGGATGGAACGAAGATGTTGTTTTGATCTATTAGGTCTTCTTTATGGGGTTGAATGGGATGATGTTGGATGGTTTGGCTATTGTTTTCAATGTTTATTTGATGCAATTAAATGGTCAACTCTTGTAATAAGTTAAGATGGGTATTATTTGATTTCTTGGATGATGTTTATTTTGTGTCTAGCTTCTATGTGTGAATGGTTTATGAGTTTTCCTTGCAATTGAAAGAGTTGGGTTATGTTTTCCTTATCATGTTTTTCTCATTTTCTTGTTGAATTAGCCTCAAGATTTTTGTTTGTTCTTGGGCCTATTCTTTGATGGGAGTCTCCTAGATACACAAATTCTCCCAATTTTCATTTAAGATTACGTTTATCCAATATTCTTTTACTCTAGGACACATCAGTCATGAGAGACAAGTGAGGAGGAATAGAGAATGAAGAGAGAGACAAGCATGATTTTGTTGTTTGCAAGTTCATCATGTGCCTTTTAAAAAATTTGAGGCCTTCCACTTTTTTTGTTTTTGTTTTCTAAAGTTTTACTAAGGCGAAATGCATGCACAAATAAACTATTTTACCTTTTCTTAAAAACTATCATTTTAAAAACTCTCAAAATAAACTCAACGATCTAATACAATTTTGATATTTTTCAATTTTGGTGAGAATATTGGGATATCTCATTTTATAATTTTAAATTTGAATGCAAATGGTTATTTAAAGTACCTTGTATTAGGATCAAGGGTTTAATTTTGCATGCCTTGTCAACAAAGACTTTTGCAAGAAATAAACAAAGCAAATCTACTCGAGCTAAGAAAAACGATAAAATATATTATAAGAAATAAATAAAGATTTGTACTCTAACTAATAAATAGAAATAAAATTTTACTTTCCTTAAGTGAATTTGAGTTTTCTAATTACTAATAGGAAGCTTTTAAAACAAATAAAGAACATGTAATATCAAGAAGCTTCACATAAGCTTTTCGGTGCTATTAATAATGGTGTGTGTCCTTAGAGGCTAACTTTTTTTAGTCCTCATTTGTAATAATTGGAACCTCGTAATGACAATAGGGATAGGGGAGCTTTGGATCTAGGAATTAAAGATTACTTGGAAGATGTGGGAAGTTTTGAAGCTTCAATGCATAAAAGGAAAAAGGTTATAAATGTCTTGTACTAAGAATAAGAATGTTATAGGTGGGGGTGTTGTTATGCCTTGCATACACACCCCAACTTTTGCTTGGCAAAGTTGGGGACCCCCTCTTCTTTTCTTCTTTTTTTTTTCTTTGTCTCTATCGGATTCGGAACTGGAACATAAACTTTTCCAAGGTTCTTGTTCCTAGTTTCATCCCAATCCCGGTTCCCCGCTTCGTTTGGGTGTCGTCCCGTCTGTCCTGTCTTGTTCTTCGTCCCGTTCTTTTCGTTTCGTCTCGTCTTTTGTCGTTGTGTTGTTCGTTCGTTTTGGTTGTTTCGTTCGTCTTCGTCTTCGTCTTTTCGTTGTCATTTGTCTGTCTTCGTCCTCGTGTCGCTTGTTTCTGGTTTCGCGTCATTCACTTCGACCTTCGCGTCATCTTTTTTGGTTTTACTGAAAAAATACAAAAAAATAAAATATGAGAAAATACAAAAAAAAATTAGAAAACGTTAAAAACATACCAAAAAAAATGCTAAAACATTTGAAAATAAAAAATATATATATAAATAAAGATTTATTTTAAAAAAAAGTTTTAAGGAAGAAATAAATTTATTTTAAAATTTAAATAAAATAAATCTTTTATGATTCTAAAAGATTTATAAAGTTTAGATATATAAATAAAGTTTTAAAGATTTTATAAATAAATCTTTTATTTAAAAGATTTTAAAATCTTTTAAACTCATAGAAATTAAAATTTATAAATAAAATCTTGTTTTTAAAATTTAAATTTAAAAGGTTTTATTAAAGGAGTAAATGGAGAGTTTTGGGTTTTCTAACCTGAGCCTGACTCCACCGAGTAATAGAGATTTAAAAATCTTTTAAATTTAAAAAGAGGTGAAAGAGGCTCTTCGTCAGGTTCGGAATGAATAACGAACTTTGACACTTCAGTTTTAAATGTTTGGTGTCGTTCTGGTTCCGACCCTGCCTTTGTAAAAAGGTTTATTCTTTGTTGATTTGTGGAACCGGAACGGGATGGGAAACTTATCCTCAAAATATTTCAGGTGAATGTGCAATCCCGGATCCGATCCCGCGCACGAAATAAAGAAGTTGTGCGGAAATGGTTCTGCTCCCGCTCAAAAATAGTTCTGCTCCTGTCACGCTCCCGGTCCCGCTCCTGAACAACTCCTACTCCACAGCCATAAAAGCCAAAATGTGAAGCATAGACCAAGCACGTGAATGGTATAACAGATCAAGAGTTTAGAAACAAAATAAACCTGTGCAAAGGGGTTTTATGAAGATTCTAATCAAATGAACGGTTTAAATGTATGCAAAATGATGAAGCATCGACCCTGGTAGTAATACATGTGAAATATGAAAACTATACACGGGCAGAAGAGGGCACGATAGACAAATGCAATGGTGAATGCATCGAATGCATATGAAGTATCTAATAGAATACTCAAGGAGATGTCAGCTCATGGAATGCCATGATTGCTGGAATAAACTGCTTGCAGAATGTGGAAGCATATACGAAGTAAGTGAAGAGTTCGCCAAATGCCTCAGGAAACGAGATTTCAGGGGATGCCATGATTGCAGACCGCGTCATGGTAAGAACAAATGTAAAATGTACAAGCATAGGCACGGGTTGTTGTTGTATTATGCCCACCATTTATCAAATGCCTACAGATCTCCTCTCAAGGAAAGAAACGATCACAGGAAATGTACAAAATGGATTTCAAAAGGCGCGCGCACTGTTTGACAGGGATGCCCTGAGGAAATAAAGTCTGATTGAATGCAAAATAAACGTGAAACATATGCGCGGCATCAAGGGGGTCTAGACAGGGCATAAAAGAAATCCATCGATGCTCAAGGTATAGAGGAATTTAGTGAGATATTGGTAGTTGCAGTTGCCTTGGCATGCAAGATGGTGAAATGTGAATGCAAAGAGAAGGGCATGTGAGGAGTTTGACAGAATGCCTCTCAAAAAAGATGTTGATCTCATGGAACGCCATGATTGCGGGTTATGCACAAGATGCAACCACCTTGGCAAAGATAGAGATGCAAAATATGGGAGCACAAGGGTTGCGCGTGAACTGTTTGATAGAAAAATGCCTCAAGATAATGTGGTCCCATGCCATGACGGATTTGCTCAAAGTGGATTTGAAAGGTGTGAATTTTAAAATTCCCTAAACATCTATCAACATCACCTCCTGCCCACGCCAAACAAAGATGGTTGTTGTATGTTGTAATTGCAACTGCATGATAAAACGCTTGCAAAATGGGGTATCTGCATGAATTTTTGGAAGACAATGCCTTAAGAGACGTTGACTAATGGAAGGCCATATTTGCAGAATTGAAATCTATATGTAACTTTAAGATGTCTTTCGCAGGCATAATTGCTGAAAGATAGAGGAATTAAAAGGAAACCCCACGGGCCAACATAGAAGCATCTGCAAAATCTGAATATCAAAGTAGAGATGACTCAAACGGTGGTGAAGAGGTGAATACAACATAAAGGAAAATTGACAAATGAAGACAATGAGGAGTCTAATTCTCTTCGAGATAAGCTTAAGCAGACTGGGAACATTATTTTGGTGAAGGATAGGGTTGCCAGAGCTGTTAAATCAGTCCAAAGCAAACATTTTAATCATTGGGCAGAAGCTGTAGATGAGACAAAGAGAGAGATCATGATTTGTATGATTTAGATGATCATGTTATACAATGTAAAACAGTATTCAAATTCAAGCTTTGTCTAAGGATTATTTTCCTATTTATGGAGTCAATCAACATGCACCTTGGTCTAAACAAAAGATTCTTGCATTTCAGACTTGGACAATAATTTAATGCAGATCAATTGGTAGTGTACCTTTAGATACATGGAGTAGCAGCAACATGATTCTAAATCCAAATATGGTGTGATTTAAAAAAAAAATGTTATTTCAACTTTGAATAACATTAATTTAGAAAGGGAGGATTTAATCATTGTTTCAATTATTGGAGTGGAAAGCTTAAAATGCATTTCATTGAATTAATCTGAATTTAATTAATTCTTTTAAGAATTAATTATTTATTTTATTTGATTAATTTTATAAATTAATTAAATGCCTTATGTTTACAGGTGCAATGGGCTTGAATCATAAAGGAGATGATTTACAAAACTCACGTACAAAGGAAGGAATATTTTCTGAAAAGATCATTAACTGGAGACTTGGTGGGCCCACTTGAGTTTATTTCTGGGAAAGATATTTTTGTTCATTGTGCAAAAGGGGAACTCAAAGTCAAATTGAAAATTGCAGCTGTAACTGAAGATAGGCTGGAGAGTGGAGTTTGAAACTGAAATCAGCTGAAACCAAACTAAGAGCTGAAACAGAAAGTGATCTTTATGATTGAATGGTGTGCACAAAAAAAAACTATAGCTTTTTGATGTCTCAGTTTATGGAGGAAATTATGGAATTATGAGCTATGAATTGTAATATCTGCTCATTGTAAAGGGTTAGACACTTAGGAAAATAAGTTAGAAGTTTTACAGCTTAGCAGATTAGAAGTTTTACAGTAGGATAGGTGATGCAATTTTCTGATTTTCTTAGTTTAGATGGAGGTAATCTGAAGACATGGGTTTCTGTACACTAGTGATCTTGCCAGATTTGTAAATGTTGATTATCTATTTTGTTGACAGTAGAAGCAGCCAGACTTAAACTTGCTTTCTAGGTTATGCTCTGGAATGATGTTTGTTTTATTAATCATTTTGATTTGGAAAGCTTTCAAGGATTGGAGTTTTGTCTTGTCTTTTGTTCAAATTGTGGTTTGAAATATGATATTAATATTTGCACTGTAAATGAATGGATGTGTATGGATTACAGGTTGATTTGTTTGGCAGTTCTAATTTATGGATTCCTTGGAAAGCAACAGGTTTGATTAGTTGAATGAATCAACATTCTTCTTTCTTTTGTGTCCCTGATCTATCTTTTGCCTTTTCTTTATACCCCCCCTGTTATAGTAGGTTTAAATAAGAATTTGATCTTACAACAATCAAAAAGCTCAATAACCAGCAGACCACTTGAACATTACAATTACATTGACCATTAAGCAATATCAGCACAGTTGAGAACCAACTACCAGGACCTTGGGAGTTAGATTACCATGTGTTGTCTTTCTTTTTCAGGAGAAATAAAATAGAGATATTTTGTTTAAATGTTGTTGTGCTATTTTGACCATCAACAAGTGTAATGCAAAAGTTTTAATTCTTTATAAATGACTCACTATCCTTGTGATGGAATCAAGGGAATAGGGAATGTAGAGCTATTAATAGGAATATTATCAAAATATAGAAAAATCAACATCTTGAATGCTAAAGGCAAGGGGTGTATTTATAGGTTTGAATATTCTCAATCATAGGGAAGTGAAGGTAATAAGACTAGAGAGCTAATAGAAAGAAGACTAAAGAGTTGTTTGAGAGTCAAGGGGAGAGGATAATTAATCAGGGGAAGAGATGGCTCAATTAGGACTAGAAAGAACTCTTAATAATGAGGAAAAATGATGACAAAATATTTGGAACTAAAGTAATTATGTATCTACCAAACATGACAGGGTCACATCTTTTTTAGGGTTGATTTCCCAAAGGACCCAACAACTTAAGAAAGGTCACTTGGGTAACTATATAGTCTCTCAAAAGGTTTTTAGTGTTGTCCAAATACCCAAAATTCATCTAAAAGGCTAAATAAGATAGCCAAGAGGTTGGGAGGAACGAGAGAGTTGTCATCAAGAAGAAAAATGATGAGAGGATATGTGATTTATGCCTTGTGGGTCATGAGTTAGACTACCAAATAATCATTAGACTATCACATTTGCCATCTTGTGTAATTTTAGGCACTTAAATATTTCCCCCTCGGGTGCAATAGTTTACATAATAGTTAGGTACTATTCTCAAATACTTGCATTATGAGATCAAGAGACTTAATAGTGAGATGCAAAATTGAGTGTCAATAAAATGGGGTAAATCCAAAATATTAAGTCCCAAACTTGGGACATTAGAGTTTTCAATTCAAATGGGGGTGAAAAGTAGGAAACACCTCCATTTGAAGTTATTTTTTCAAATGAAGATGGGTCTTCATTCAAAACTAAGTCAAAAATCACTTTCAAATGAACATGTACCTTCATTTGAAGGTCTAAAATATAAAAGGGACTTCGAACGAAGGTAATTTTAATAAAAGGGAAAAAGGGACCTTTGTCCCTTTTTATTCTTTTTATGGAAAGGTTTTTTTACATGAAAAGGGCATGCCTTCATTCGAAGGTCATTAGATACCTTCAAATGAAGGTACCTTCATTCAAAGGTCTTATAAATGACCTTTCCACCTTAGGCCTTAGGGTTTTCACAAATTTTTTATTTCCAACCTTGGATTGGACCACCAAATGGAATGAATATGACAAGATAATTTACAAGATTGTATCCCTTAATATAAGCTTTCTAGAAAGTATAAATTTAACTTATTTAATTTGATTATTGTATTTATTTTTATTTTTAGTGAACATAAGTTTTTCAATGATCATCAAGGTTTGTATTCCACACACATGGAAAATTAGTAAAATATATTTTAAAAAAAATCTAAAATATATATGCACATTAGGTATTGATGTCCTTATTTCAACAATAAGAGATGTTAATTTGGATACATACAAAAAAAGTTATGTTGTATGGTATAAACCTATATCTAAGTTATAATTAATCTCACTTCAAAAATTGACTTAAAAATATGCAATAAAAAAATTATGAAAAAGTATATGCACGCTAGATATATTGGTGTTGTGAATCTATGTTTAAAAGTTTGTAATTTTATATTCTTATAAAAAAATATGTTGTATGTTACAAATATCATTTTTTAGAATTACTACTAACTATTAAAAACAAGTTATTAAAAGTTACATAAAAAATCACAATTTTTGTTTTTGTAAAAATATATAAAAAAATATACACACAAAATCTCAAAAATCATTAATTCACATCATTTTCAAATTGTTAATGGTTTAGTCATTATAGGTGTCAAAAAGGTGAAAATTTTGCTTAAAATGTTGATTTCAATGTCTCAATTTGACCAAAAAATGGGACACACTATTGTGGGATTGTCCAGTGATTGGTGGTAGAGCAATCTAAATTTTTTCACTTAGAAACACAATTGAGCATAGTCAATCTCACTCTAGAAATACATAGAAGAAACTTGCTCAAGATAGAAAAATAAAAGAAAAATACAATGGTAAACGTGGCTCAATTGTAATTAAATGTATTAGGGATTAGAAGTTCAAATGAATCCCTAAATTTTGAGCTTACATTAAATGATCAAAGACTTCAAGAGGCGCAAATAGAGGCCCAAACTACCAAACATACACCTAAAGGCATTCCATTGGTAAAAGAGTTATATGCCTCGTATTGGATTAGAATAACATCTAATGCCATAAAGCTCAAATCAACATTGAAATTCATATATGAATCTCAAACTTTAAAGGCTTGATTAAGGGTTGAATTTGATCATGCCTTGCTCTCCTTATCTCCTAAAGTTCTCCAGGTGCAATCCTTAGTGGATAAATTCTATGATATAAATGATGAAATCCTAATTCCCAATGAATCTCAAACTTTAAAGGCTCGATTAAGGGTTGAAGTTGACCATGCCTTACTCTCCTTATCTCCTAAAGTTCTCCAAGTGCAATCCTTAGTGGATAAATTCTACAATATAAATGATGAAATTCTAATTTCGTGGTCCGAATTACTGAGAAGAGGGCGATAGTAGTAAAAGCTCATAGAAGTAATTTTGAATCCCCGTTTTCTTCTTTTTTGGTAGCTCTATGATTAGTTTCTTATTCTTCTTATTCTTCTTGTCTAAATAAGAAATTCTATTTTCTTGTTGGTGCTTGCACTTTTTCAACAAAGTGGCAAATTCTTCACTCTACTTCATTAAAGCCTCTTCAATGGAGTCCCTTTTCTTGCTCTAGCCCATTTTATGGGATTTATAGAAAAGAGAGCCTAAGAAGCTTTAGTTTTTAGATGTTGAAGTAATGGATATTAAAGGTATCTGACCTAAAAGGCGTCCATTAAACCTTAGAAAATATTTTGTCAATAGTGTTTGTGAACATAACCCTTAGCTCACTTTACTTCAAGGACATAAAACATCACATTTTGTGTTGTTGCATATTAGGTCGAGGCGTTTCATTGTAGTCTATCTCATTTTAAGAAATATAAAAAATGTTAAAATTAAGGTTCCATGTTGTCTCCTCCAAATTGGTATCTCAACCATTATACCTTCCTAAATTATGTGGAGGTTTTTAATGCTATTTGTTTTGTTTTGGTTTTATTTTAGTTGTCTTAATTTTATAAATTTATGGCACATAAAGGTAAATGGGTTTATTTATATTTAATAGAGTTCAAAATTTAATATATTCACTTTTAAGGGTTCATGGAGCATATGGTCAAACCTAGATTCCTTCATGTAATTAAATGAATAACTGTGATGCATAGCTTATCCAAACATAAACATTCAAATAATTTCCAATAATCATATGTCGCAAATATTTAAAATTTTGATATAATATCTACAACAATATGTATATAATATTATGGCTATATTATTAAGATATAGTTTAATAGTATGGACATATGATCTTATCCATGGGTCACTAATAAATCAAATATTTTCTATTGATTATTTGTGGCTTTCTCTTCTACACCTATGAAAATATCTCACCATCTATATAGAGAATACAACTCTATGGTCCCCTAAGTTAATCCTTTGACTTGTCAAAACAACAACACAACACATGTTTGTCAATGTCTCTTGATTTCTATTACCTTCCTATCAAAAAAATTATACAACCCTATGCAATTGTGTGTGTATTATTTTCCATCTAGAGAGCACGAGATTCAAGAAAGTTGTGGTTAGAATCTCAAGAAAGGACTTTGACATAAAGAAATGTCTTTTTATTTTTGTCTATTTAATTTATTATATGATTTGTGATAAAATTACATGGAGAAAGAGCTCAAAGAACAAGGGAGAGAATTTACACAAATTTATAGAATTAACTTTATTCAACTCTTTCTCTTTTTCAAATATTTTGTTGAATTTGCTATTACTAGATATTGGTTTATGTGATATGGTTTTCATGGATTAATGCATAAGTAGGTTGGAAAATTCAATACTCCAACACTCTAGGAATTATGTTTTAGCCTAAATTTTTTATATATTGTTACTTTTACTATTTCGAGGTTTGGGAAGATGTTGGAAGGAATTGTAGTGTGTGATGGTCAAAATTGATTTAAGCACCACAAAAATAATCAAATTTTGGACAACACACACATTAGATCCTTGCTAAGAGGTTCCTATCAAGTCACTCCTACCCTCATGGCAAAATCCAATTAAGCAAGGGTTGGATTGAGGGGTTTTTCACTTAATGCAAAAGTAGAAGGTCATGGATGGCAAAGGAGTTATTGTTGTTGTTGTTATCTATTAGTTTTTCTTTATGGGGTTGAATGGGATGATGATGGATAGTTTGACTATTATTTTTAATGTTTATTTAATGAAATTGAGTGGTCAACTCTTCTAACAAGTTAAGATTGGTTTTTTGGTTTATTGGATGAAATTTGTTTTGTGTCTAGATTCTATATGGAAATAGCTAATGAGTTGTCCTTGCACTTGAATTTTTTTATTTATGTATGCCCTTATTGTATTTTCTTGTTTTCTTGTTGAATTAGCCTTAATTTTTATTTTTTTCTTGGGCCTCTTCTTTAATGGGAGTATCCTAGATGCACAAGTTCTCCCATTTTTTACTTAGGATTGCTTCTATCCAATTTTATTTTACTCTACAACATATTAGTTGTTAGAGTTGAACGAGGAGGAAGAGAGATTAAAAAGAGAGGCAAATGTGTTTCCATTGTTTGCAAGTTCATTATGTGCCTTGTTGAAAATCAAGGCCTTCCACTTCTTTTCTAAAGTTTTAATGAGGCTAAATTCAAGCATGAATAATAAAAAAAAAAAATCTTGAAAATAAACTATTATTTTACAACTTTGGGGGTAACCCTTTGGTGAAATGGTGGGGCTTCTTTCCTGTAGAGCCAACAACCAAGGTTGAAACCTTGCGAGGTCACTCTCTACCGTGCCAACAATGGATTTTTCTTAACCTAGTGTTAAGGGAAGGCTCCTTGGTGAACTGGTGGGGCTTCTTGCCTGTAGTGCCAACAACCAAGGCCCAAACCTTAATATCTTTTTGAAATAGAATTAATTAAGCGAGGATGTGCGAAGACAACGTAGACAGGAAGAAAACTCACGAAAATGGTTTTCAGGATTCAAATGAGGGTTGCAAGCCATGATAGGTTGTGGACAATTCTTAGGGCAAAGGTAAGTTGTAGGGTGGTTCCAGGAAAGGTGGTGGTTGCAGCATGTTTGGGGATGGGCATCATCAGTATGTTATTTGATCCACCTCTTCCTTGGAGCAATCTAATCTAGCTAACTATCCACAACATTCCTTGGGTTTTGAGTCTTTTGGGAAGACTCATATCGATGTAGTGCTTGTTCCTTTCGTACTTTATGCCTGCAAGAATAAATCAAACTCGTTCCATGTTTGCTCTACTTTCTACCTAAAACAGATCCAATAGGAAAACCCTTGCTCACATCCTCCTATCTCTCTGGTTGATCTGCCTCCATCTCCCATTATTGGGCTTGTTTCTCAATTCGTTGCCCCTTGTCTTTCTCTCATGGATGTGGAAGTGATCCTATTTTACGAACCTAAGTATTTTTGCATCTCTGACAACAGTATTGATGTGATTGCTCAAGGTATTGGTAATTGGTCCCTAGTTTTGTGTTGCTTGTGAAGGCATCCCTTAGTTGACTCTATCTTTGAATGGATCCAATCCAATTGGAGTAACCTATCCACCCCGAGGATTGAATCTCTAGACTTTAGATTCTTTCTGATTTCATTCAGCTCTGTTGAAGATGCATTTTTTTCCTCCAAAATGGACCATGGTTCTTTGGGCACTCTGGCCTTTTCATCTCTCCATGGTCTTCATTTTTTGATCTGGCTTCTGCAAAAATTACATCCATCCTGATTTGGATTAGGCTAGATAACTTGTCTTTGGTTTTGTGAAACAGATATTTAATTCACGATCTGATTAATCAAATCGGTTCCTTCCTCAAGCATGATTCTATTGTGGCTCCTGATTGTAGATTTTATAGGGTTTGTTCCATGATTGATATTTATAAACCTCTCTCACTCTATTCGTGTCTAGTTGTATCATGGTATTTGGACTCAATTTTTAAATTTTGAAGGGCTGCCCTTTCATTGTTTTCCTTGCAACAAGTTGGGACACAAAATCGAGCCCTGCTCTATTCAAAGGCAGGTGGGGCTCAGATTTGTCAACCTTAAAAAATGGGTAAAAAATGGTGGCTCTCTAGATGTTGATTTTATTTGGTGAAATCATGGAAAGTTTTAGAATTCTCAATAGGTTTCAGGGTTGGAGCCTATTCAACTGTTGGAGCCTTCCCTCTTCTTGTTATTATTGTCCAAGATAATCCGCCTGAGGCCTCTCTAGAATCAGACGCAGATGGCTCTGAGTCAAATGGTACATTTTCTTTCATGGATGATTTGGATAATCCAAACCATGGTTGTTTTGAGGATGACATGGTCTTGGAACTGCCTCGTAAACTTGGGATCTCTCAGATTGAGAGCAGTAAACTCAAACCTAACTATGGTTTGACGAGGAGGAAGGGAAGGAAGACCAACGTTGAAAATCTTTGAATGGAAGGCATTGAGGCTATTGAGGGGGGCACCCAGTGGACCATGGATGATCTCTTCTCCCAAAACAACAAAAAAGCCTAATGGTTCTATTTGGGATTGTTTTCTTTTGTGTTTGTATTTGATTGTCCCTAGTCTCTAACTAGCTCTCTGTAGATGGTTTTCTAATTTTGTTTCTCCTCTGTAGTTGGGACCCTTTGTCCTCTCTAGTTTCTCTTGGGTATCTTCTGCTCTCTTCAAGTTTGGAAGACTCTATGTAACTTTTATTATTTCTATATTTTAATAAAGGGTGTGGGCCCTTATCCCACAACTTACAGATCGAGAAAAACCTTCATTTTACAACTTTCAAAATAAAATAAATGATCTAATATAACTTTTAATTTTTTTAGTTTTGGTGACAATGTTGAAATTGAATGTAAAGAATTATTCAAAGTAACTTATGTTGGGATCAAGGGTTTAATTATGTATGCGTTGTGTGTCATCAAGGTATTTTACAAGAAATAAACAAAGAAAATCTACTCAAGATAAGAAAAAATAATGTGATGCATTATAAGAAATAAACAAAGATTCATACTCTAACCAAGAAATGACAATGAGCGTGACTTTCCTTGGTCAAATTTAAGTTTTCTAATTACTAATTTAGAGCTTTTAAAATAAATAAAAAACCTATAATATCAAGAATATTCACATAAGCTTTTTGGTGTTGTTGGTGGTGGCTTGTGTCCTCAAAGACCAACTTGTTTTAGTTCTCCCTAACACCAATTGGAACCTCCTCTTGGTGGAAATTGGAATAGGGAAGCTACATATCTAGGAATTGGAGATTAATTGAAAGATTTAGGAAGCTTCAATGCTACTAAGCATAAGAATGCTATAGATAGAGGTTACAATACAACAACAAAAAATATCTATAGGTGAATCACTATCCTTGTGCTAGAATCAAGGGAACATGTAATTTGAATATATTAGGAAGAATCTTGGGAAAACACAAAAATTAACCTCTTGAATGTTGAAGGAAAGGAAATTATTTATAGGCTTGAATCTTCTCAGTCATGGGGAAGTGACTAGGAGAATATTGGAGAGCCAATGGAAAGAATACTAAAGAGTTGATCAAGAGTCAAGGGGAGAGGAAAATTAGTTAGGGGAAGAGATGTCCTAGCTAGTATTGGAAATAAATCTTAATCACAAGGAAAAATGGTTGGAATATAAGCAATTATGTATCTACCAAACATGAAAAGGTCACACCTTTTTCTAGGTTCGGTTGCTTGAGTGACCTGAAAATTTAAGAAAGGTTGCTTAGGTGATTGTATAGTCTCTTGAGAAGCTCTTCATTTGAAGGTCTACAAAAGGTTTTTTGTGTTTCCAAATACCTAAAACTCATCTTGAAGGCTAAATGAGATGGACAAGAGGCTAAGGGGAACGAGTAAATTATCATCAAGAAGGAAAATATTGATAGGATATGTAATTCATGCCTCGTGGGTCATGATTTAGATTGTCAAATCATCATCAGACTATTATCTCATCCTATACAATTTTTTGCACTTATATATTTTCCCCCTTATGTGTGGTATTCTACATAGTAGGTAATTATTATTCTTGAATACCAACATTGAGACCTACATTTACTTGTACTTACCTTCTTTTGTCTCGCATTGGACCTACAAAATAAATTTGTTAATTACACATAGTATTATAGCTTTGAAAATGAAAATAAAAAACTACGAGGGAACATAATTTTAGATGTGTAGAGATATAGTACCATATCATTTGCCCTCACTACTTTCTTGTAATCTAAAACTAAAATTTCAAAATCAACTAAAGTGCTTATTCATACATGATAAATTGAAATTAAGCATAAATGAGGATGAGAGGATGTATTGTTGACATGTTTTACCCGTGTTGTGCCATTTTTCCTTGATGACCTACAAGATAGAAGAGTGATAAAATGAAATAAAAGATTAAAATATGCCCTATGTAAAAGAAAAATAGAGAAAAGTGAAGATGATTTATACTTGAAATGGAGAAGAGAGAAGAGGGGAGAGAGGAAAAAGAGGGAAAGTGAGAAAATGGTAATGATAAAAACACCCCTCCAAACCCTAGTTGTAAATTATTCTTATTTTGGTTCAAAAAATTCATTAAACTTCAAAATTCACTTAAAACAACTAGCTTATAGGTTATGTTATTTTCTCTCTTTTATTTTACTATTTTCACTTTGATTTTTACTATTTTTAGGGCCATTGTGGCTTGCTAGGGTGTGACCTAGGGTCATCCCTTATACCAAGGTAAGTTTCCTAGGCAACCTTGCAACTTAAACCTAGGCTGCCCATGTTACCTTGTCGATCACCCAAGAGACCCTCCAAATTATTCCTTTTTAAAGGATTGTGAAGGACATGACTTTTTAAAGGTCAATTTTACCTATTTTCTCTTATTTATTGATGTTTATTTAGTTTTTGACTAGTTTTCTAAATATCTTATTTGATATTTATGTGCTTTTAACTATTTACAACTTTTTGAAGCTTTTAGATTTTTTAAGGTATGACTTAACATTTTTCCTCACAAAACACCTACACGATTAGGCCTGGTATATGGAAACCTTGGAGGCATTATTCGCTACCAACTATGCCACCATCTAGCAAGCCAAACTAGCTATAATTATATGGATACTAATCATTCATCCTTCATCGTGCATCTATTGTGACATGATTATATATTGGGATGCCAATAAAAAATGATTTCCTTCTATTTTGAGAGAAAGGCCAATCACTCTCTATGACATCTGCTACATCATTGCTATTCTCGTCAAGGGGGGATGACTTTCACTTCTAGGGAGAGTTAAATTCAAAGAGGTTGGATTGGGTAGCCATCCTATTAGTCACTCATCCCAGTTATAAGATCTATGTTTAGCATACATTAGTTCCTACACTTTCCATTCCACCACCACAAAAGGTCTTGATTGGCTTGAATACCACCTACTTATTGAGAGTTAAGAAGGCCCCCATGCTTAGGTGGTGCTAGGCACCAATTATTCAATAATTTGAGTGAAGCATAGTTTATGTGTGGCGTATTAACATATCAACCTTGGTCTATCAAGATCTCTACCAAAATTTTCAAAAATGGGCTCTTTCTTTTAGCCACCCTTCCCTTGTGATGGCATGGATCCTTGAGTGTATTTCTCCTTATTAGTGAGAGATTCCTCCTCTGGACTTGATATTCTTAAGAACCATGAAATGGGGTAAAATTGGGCACTTTGATGCTTCTATATGAGAGGTTTCTACCTTGATAGATAAATAATTTATGGGAAACCCCTATACAAATATGGAGGGATTGTAATTTAGAGACAAAGCCATACAATCTAATTACTAAGGAGTTACTTCCATGATAGATAGGAATGACTCAATGAAGACTCATATTATTACATGAGTGCTTTAACAACTTAGATATGAGTACCTGAAGGGATTTCCTCTAGTGTTCCCATGATACATATCCATTTAGGAGTTTATTGATGTATAAAACAAATCACTTTCACGAGTCCCAATTTTTTCAAATATTTTGATTGCATGACCACTTTGAGCACCAATATTGAGACAATGATGATCACATTAAGCCCAACCACTCATTCTTATGGTGACTAACGAGGAGAAAAATGAGGACTATATTTCTAAGGGGGAGACATAGGAGATAACATCAAAGGATGATGGTATATCTCCAAAGGATGAAGAGGTTGCACCTACATTTTGGTTTTTCCACTTATAGAGATAATAGAGGAGGAGATGAGGATGGTTGATGCCTCACGGTAATCTGAAGACCCATGTAAGTACTATGATTCTTTGCTCTTTTCTTTTACTTTTTGACTAAAAATTGACTATGCTCTAACATCAGATTGACACACTCTTTCTTTCTTTGTACTTGTGACGTAGGTATTTTCTATTAAATGGAGGGATATTTTAAAGAATGATTATTTAAATATCTCAATCCATTCCACAAGACAAACCAAAGATGCACTTTTTATTGAATTAGGGGGTTCCTACGCTAGAAAGTTGGAACATATATGTCATTGCTTTTACATTCCATGTTGGCCAAGATGTGGCATCCTAGAGAACTAGAGTTTTTTCCCTAGAGAAAAAATCTCACTATGATATGAGAGATGACCAACCTTGGGGTTAGTAGATAGACACCTAATCACTCACAAATAGGACACTAGGACAATTACACTCTTAGATTTGCACACTAGTCCCATCACAAGGATAACATCAAAGGACTCATTAACGCTCTATTATGGTAGATGATAGGAAACTAAAAAGCAAGATTCCTTGAGGATATATGCGCCAAATCCAACCCTGATATCTTTGAGAGATCTAATATTTATTAATTATAGAGGTTTTCCACTTGCACCCTTACATGGGGATATTTGCACACTTGTGTGCACTTTTTTCCTCTTTTGGATCCCTTGATGGAGCAACTTGTACTTGAAAATTTTAGATATTTATTTGATGCTTATTTGCAATGAAATAATTGGTATAGATCCATACATAATTGTGGTTGATGTATTTTAATTTTCTTCTTTTTTATGCACATGGATGGTTATAGAACTCATGTTTAATTTTTAGACATGTAAAAATGACCTAACACTTATCGCACATCCTAAATGACATTTTCCCATCATCAACATCATTATCACCTAATACCACTGCATTTTGCATCAATTGCATCAAAAACCCTAAGCTCCTCTATTAATTAAATAATATTACATTATTTAATTAATTCACTTCTTCATCACTTTTGACTAATTAAATAAATTTCATTTATTTAATGAAGTCCTAACCTAACTTTATTCCCCTTGATTAATTAAACAACATCAATTATTTAATTATGTCGCTAATTTACCCCATTCCCCTAAGTCAATTAAATTATTAAAACATAATAGTTTAATTAAATCACTTTCCCCTAAACATGAATAATTGAATAAATGATTCAAACATCATCCAAAAGGTCAAATCAAACAAATACAACTTTGTTTGCAAAATTCAAACATGATTTTCACGTTCAACTCAAAAAGAATAATTAATTAAACCAATTAATTAATTATCCTCACCCACTTTCATGATTGAGCAAATTACGATCCCCCGATTGCTAGATCTAATTGGTTGAATGATCCATCTATTTCCTAACTAATCCATCTATTCTTCAATCCCACTGAAGGCTCAATCTATTTCCTCAATTTCACTAAACACCCAAATTGATTTCTTCAATCACACTGATTACATAATCAAAATCTACTAATTATTCGTATCTAATTCCTCTCAACAGTTTTGAACCATTGATTAGGATATTCTACTATGCGATCTCGATCGTCCATTTCGAAACACAAAATCTATATAACAATCATCTTCTTCCTAAAAAATGATCGGAGAATCAACATCTTTTACACAATGAGGTAATGTTGAAATCATAATTGATCTTTTAAAGAACTTTGACACACATCTTCAATCAACACACACACATTTGAAGACTTTGAAACACATCAATGGAGGCTTCACATTGATACAACGGTCCAACATCATTGTGAATACACTTCAACACTGGATAGGTAACTTTATGCTTTATTGAATTCATTGTTCTTTTTTTTCAATTGCTTTCTTGAATTTAGTATCTTGTATTGTTCATTTTGTGAGTAATGGGCATGAATCTTAATCCTTGTTTTGAATTAGATATAGTTTAATTCATTTAACATTGATTATCTTATTGTTGTTATCACTAAGGATTGCACCTGAATGCAAAGTTGTAAAGCTCAGCAATCTTGTGTAACATGGAAACACTTTCGAGCCTATGGGTTGCTCATAATGAAAGTGAGTATCCAAATTATAGGTTGGTTCCCCTTTTTATTTGCAATGAAACTAAAAGACTTATACAGGACAAGGGATAGAAGGGTAAATGAAATGCAAAACTCAACTTAAATGATGGTGATGCACCTAAAGATGACACACTTGCAAACTGATTCACAATGACCTCTCAAAGATTTTATCTGAACAACTAGATCTGAAGAGTTCGATCACATAAATATTTCATACAAAGGCTTTAATGAAATTATCCTTTTCGAAGGAAAAGCAATGTTTTCACAACAAAGATGATAACTCTGAATTATGTGCACAATGCATAACCTATAAAACTGAACTTAATTGCATTCATACACTTATGAGTGAGACAAAAAAATAAAGGTTTCAAGATTGAAACACGGTAAAATTCTTATCAAATCAAGCATAAGGACGACACCTAAAATCTGAAAGGCAAACTTGACAATATTTGAAAGATGAAAGGAAATTTTTGCAACTGACAAACTAAGTTAACATGTAAAAGTTGTTGTATTATATAAATTGTAAATGAAAGTTGAGTTACAAGATAATCTCTTTGCAAAATGCAAAGGAAAAAAACAAGAACTGAGGAAAAAGACTAAGTATTTTATAATATATACAAAAGATGATAACTCCAAAGGTGCCAAGAGGTAGAAATGAAAGCCAACTAAGAGTTAAAATATCTCGAAAATATCCTCTAACAAGCAAAGAAGAAAATCCTCAAAAAAAGGCCCACAACTAAAGCAAACTGAACTCGGAATGTTACAAACTCCTCCCCTTAACGTGTATGATCAAAATATTTCGAGAATTGATGTAGAACTGAGATTATGCCATGAAAAACTCCACCATTTGCTCCATTTTGTCTTTGCATGATATGTTAACTTCACTTGTATTTCTTGCATGATCTTGAGAAAAAGAGAACTGTTTGATTGGATATTAAAGATAATCAATTTATGATTATTTTAATATTTACATGTGATAGTCCTTTTATTTTCCTTACATAGTAAATATTAAGGTAATAAATAATATTACCTTTAATATTTAGTTACATAGTTCATCTTATTGAAAATCACGCAAGAAATATAAGTGAAGTGCACCTTCACTTGAACATGCAATAATATCACAACAAATCCTTGTGATTTGCTCCATTTTTTGCTCTGTTTTTGCTTCCACCCACTATTTTAATGTATTTTTGGTAATTTTTTGAAAACTTCGGTGCTATTTATCGAGATGGCACAATTTTTGGTGTTTATTGCACTGATCAGTACAAGCCGACTCTAATTTAGGTGCTAATTAGCGCCTAAAGTAACACTGTCTTTAGCACCAATAATAGCTTCAAGTGTAGCAATGCCTTGATCACTGCCTTTAGCTTCGAGTTTAACACCACTTTTGCTCTAACTTTGGCTTCAAGTTTAGCTCTAGGTTTAGCGTCGGTTTAGACACCCCTATGTCAAAGAGACTTATTTATATGTCTCATTAACGATGTAAAACAATGAAATGTCAACAAGATACAGGCGTATCGAGGAGAGAATCACTTATGTCACATTGACAAGGTATATCTACAAGTGCTCAGTAAAACACAACTCTTGGATATAACGAAGTAATGTCGATGAGACATTGAGATATCGGTAAGACAAATAAGATTGTCTCATTAACACTCTTCAAGTAATGATCAAAAGCATACACCACTATACCGCCGAGAAGGTGAGCAACATATGCGGTAGAGTGGTATACACTGCAGTCTCGCAACAAGAAGCCTTGAGCAAGGTGGTAGTGTGGTAAATAGTAGAAGGGAAGGGCAAAACACCACTATACCGTAGCGATAATCACAAGTCTCCCCGACATGGCAAAGTTACACCGATATATAAAGAAATACCACCGAAGGAAAATATCGATGAGACAGTGGCTTATTAGCAAGAGATATTAACTTGTCTCATCGACACCGGCAACCAACATCAGAGGAACATAAAGATCTAATGTTGATGAGGCATTGAGATATTGGTAAGACAAAGAAGATTGTCTCATCAACACTCTTCAAGTAATGATCAAAAGCATACACCGCTATACCGCCGAGAAGGTGAGCAACATATGCAGTAGATCAGTATACATCGCAACCTCGCAACAAGAAGCCTTGAGCAAGGTGGTAGTGTGGTAAACAACAAAAGGGAAGGGAAAAACACTGCCATACCACAACAGGTATAATAAGAGACGATGGTAGTACGGTAATCGTGGCATCATTACAATTTACACCAATACATGCAGAAAATCACATCAATTGCCAAAATTAAATGCTATTAAATTATTAAGAGTTGCCAAAACTAATATGACTGAATACCGTGCCATCCAAAGATAAGTGAGTTTTCCCAATATCACACTCAATTACAATGCACTAGCGTGGAAGGAGCTAAGGATACGAGAAGAAGAAGTCCTACAAGTGTGAAATACTTGAGTAAGTGCACAAAAACTCTATGAAAGAGCTCTATAACATATAAAAAAATATTTCAAGGTTTTGTTATCTAAAGCCATAGTAGAGAAAATTGAAACATGCCTCCTAAAAGAAAACGATCAGAAGTAAAAGAAAGTCGGCCTAAAATTAAAGATGAAGAACCTAAAGTAAAGAAGAAAGCACTTCACCCTAAAACAAAACAATCAGAAGTAAAAGAAAGTTAGCCTAAAATTAAAGATGAAGAACCTAAAGTACAAAAGAGACCACTCCATCAATCCATATTAGATATACTTCCAGGGTCTACTAAAGAGGGTAATAATAAGTTTCTCGTGGACACCGCACAAAGTTGTAGGGATGCCCTCATTTCCAAATCTGGATGGGACCTATTTTGGAATTTTTACAGTAAGAGAAATGAGAAGATTCCAGTGTCAAACACTTGGATGTTGGATATGGCAAGGTTGATTGTCCCAAGTGTGTTTGTTGATGTAGAATTTATCAGATAACTAGCCAAACACTATCACTCAGCTACCAAAACAGTAAGGTTTCCAAACGACACAATATTGGTAGAAGTAACTAGAAAAGCCATCATTAAGTGTTTTGGCTTAAACAAGGAGGCTTTGACCAAGATAAACCTACATAAAAGTGAGGAGGATTATGCTAGGTTAAAAATACTAATAGAAGTGATGAGGTACCCCTATATATGAAAAGAAGCATTGGTAACAGAACATTCCCCATCTCTACTACCACTACTGAACCATTTAATGTGATAGATTTTTCAGTATTACTTTGTGAATACATATTTAGCTCTTTTCCAAGTGTTGGGGATAGATGCTCAAGATAAAATGCCAATAGGCCTAATGATGATGGCCATGAGAATTCAAAACCCTAAAACTAATATTGAATATAACTTTGCTTCATACCTTGAGAAGGCGTTAGATGATGAATTCTCCCAAGTTATAGAGGATAGAGCACCGATTACATTTAAGCACTATTCCCTACTGTGTCATCTGATATTATACCAAAATAGGGACCATTGGACTAAAATAATGGACTTGGCTACAATAGATGAGCAAGGGAATCCCACACCTATCCAGAAATGGTGCTATATTTGGGACAGTTGGTGCAAGAATTCAAGATTTGTTGTATTCTACGAAGACTTTGTACACAAAATTCTTTGAGTTCTTGGGTATGTAATACGAATATTGTCAACCAAAATGTTGCAACTAGTGAGACCTTTGGCTTTAAGACCAGAGTAGGGTCATACACACAATTTTGGAGATTGGTTCTTCCTCCCAAAAGTTACAATAATAAGAGTTTATGGATGCCCTATTGCTTCACACATACTGCCAAAATTTGTGCCCCTCAGATTAGTATTTCTTGAATTTATGTGGCAAATGATGTGGATGGAGAAAGATGTAATGCATAAGTAGAAGAAAGGCACTTTCCTGCCAAACCAAACCAAGTGTGAAGATTGGACTGTAGGCTCAAACACACTAGAGGAATTACATTATTATTTGAAGACAAGATATGCATTGAAATTTGGAAAAGAAAGAGCCTTTGACCCTGAAAATCATATGAACAACATAAAATAACAGTGCCACACCAAGTGGATTTTGAAGAAGATTTCATAAGGAATTGCATTACTTATAGTGATGTATTTAGTAGAAGGAAAAAATGGGAATATATGAAGAAGGTTGAAGAAAGGACGAAGCGAAGGTCTAAGGATTTCCTAGGATACTTTGTTGAGGAAAAGGACCCCATCAAGAGGATAGAATTTATAATTGGTAGATTTGAAGAATTATACAAAAAGAAGGAAGCATATCTCGAAGAACATGATAGTGGTGCAACTGCAGAGCATACCCCAGGTGAAACCTCTAAGCCTCCCATGGAGCAGTTACCTCCCAAAAGATAGAAGACAAGAAGCATTGAACAATTAGTAGCTTATGAGGATACTGAAGAGGTGGGCAATACTGAGGAAGTGGCTAAAGTATTGCAATCATTGAAAGGTGATATTGAAGTTGATTAGCCCGTCCTTGAGACTAGTGCCCATAAACATGAGGAAAGGATGGGTGATGCAGAAAAAACAAGTACAAAGGTACATGAAGATGAAAGGGTACTTGCAGCCAGGAGATTCATAGAAGATGATGAATTCATTAAGACTCCTGGGTTTAAGGATTTCTAGATGAAGATAAAGATAAAAGAATTTCAAGAGAGGATGAAATCAGCTAAAGCGGAAATTGAAGAATCAAAGAAAAATGAAATGGTAACACAAACTTTCCAGGAATTAAGAATTGACAACATTGACATTAGCCCCCAGAAGACTAGAGAAATGGTCTTGAAGAGCAATATGCTCATTTTCCCTGGCTTGTAATTAAAGAAAATGTTTCTACTTGATCAAGTGCGGGCTCAGGAAGATCCAATGCTAGTTGCAAAATTTGACTCTGATGAAGGTGTGAGTGGAACTGGGTATAACCCAAAGATTGAAACCTTGGCCATATGGATCAAACAAAAAAATATACAGAAGCCAAAATTATTGGATGTAATTCAAGGGATGAAAGGGGTAGCAATAGTAAGGACAATACAAGATACCACCCCTTTGGAGGCAGTCACAATGACCATGCATTCGACCATGTTCACTTGAGCAACTATTAAGGGATTCGAAGATAGATTGAAGGAGTATGAAAAGGAACAAAGGTTCCTAAATAATGAATTTTAAAAAAAATTCATGGAGAATGTCAAATTGAAAGAACAATTAAGAGGAGCAAGACCCTCACAAAGCAAGGAGAGGGTGTTATACAGGCCTCCTAAAGCTCCAATGGATATTGTGAAGAACATTTCTGCAGAATAGGTAAAAACTCCAGAGAAGGAAGTGGATGATGTAAAGAAGGCCAACAATCAAACCTAGGATGAAGTGAAAAGACGAATTTGTGAAGTTATGGAAAATATTCTTGAGCACAGGATAAAATTAGTTATGGATAAACTGGAGAATGTGCATGATAGTTATAAAACACTTCAACAGGCAATGGATCAAATAAAGACACATATGCTTGTATTAGATCCTTTGTTCAAAAGGTGGCAGCCTATTCACCACACTTTGGCTAAGTTATGCAAAGTTCTACAAAGAAGTCCTAATGCACCCACAACATTAAAGCCAATTGAACAAACTATGAAGATGATTATTGATGAATTTCAGTATGTACAAGGGTTTGATAAAAAGATTGTAACACAAATGGATTTATTCCATACCTGCAAATAGTGGTATATACCTGAAATCATGAGAGATGGTGATCAGTTGAAGGACTTGGATAAGTGGAAGAAAGAATTCAGTTAGGTTGTTCATAAGTGCATAACTCATATACAAGAGGATGGTGATACCAATCTTCCCAGGCTAAATCAGATCATGGATGGGTTGATTGTTCTTGATGCGGGATACCTAAAGTTTGTCAATGATACAAAGGAATTACTAGATAGTCGATGGAAAATTCATCTTGCAAACACGTAAAAGATCCAGGAATATAAGTGGCCATTAGATTTTACGGTGTATCAGTGGGAGGAAAAGTATTTGGTTTCAAAATAATAGGAAACTAAGGCAAGAGCATTTGGATGCTCATCATGGAGATGAAGACTTTGCCAGATCAATGATCACGAGTCTTCTACATTGAATAATGGAACCACATGTCAAAATGTCTTAAGTCTTGTTATTTCCTTAATTATGCTAATTAAATAGTTGTTAGTAAAAGAAGTAGTTAAGAAAGGTTGTTTCTTTTTGTAAAAGGCCTGTAGCTTGTTGCTTCCTATATAAATAGGAAACCAAGGCCTAATTTTAAATTATCATCATCATATATCATTTCCATTTTGAAGACTTTTGTTATTAATATATATCAATTGAAGCAATATAATGGAGAACATCTTATTATCAGAGATTCTCCATGACTATGTTATCATTCTATATTTTTCTTATGTTTTCCATACTTATTTCTACTTATATTTGAATGAATATCAGTTATTGAGCCTTAATACTGTGCTTATGTGAATGAATTTGCTGATACAGTAAAGCATTTATTATGGATGTTGGCAGAGCTGCTATTTTTTTTGAAAATTTGAGCTTATTTTGCCTTGTTACATGTTCAACATAAAAATGGAAACTATTTAAAAATAATAAAGTTAAAAAAATTGCTTATTTAAATAATTGTAAGTTACGTGCATTAATATTTTATTAACTTTTGTGTCTTCATGAACATATGTTGATACAAAATGAATGGAAGAAGCATCCAAGTAATCCTATTTTTTTCTGTCAACAATTCATACCAAAGATTGAACAATTTAAGGATATTGCAATAGGTAATTAAAGATATGATGATGATGATGATATATTCTTGTACTTGTATATTCTATGAAATATTCCTTATTTTCTATGAAACAGTGTATATATTCTTGTACTTGTAAATACTCTTTTACTATTTGAATAAAAAATGCTTCACCCTTTTTTGTAAGTGAGTATATGAATTATTGTTTAAGGAAAAATATTATAGTGTTTACATTTTTAGTTTACTAGTTTCAAATCTTCATTTGCTATGTATATAAAATTGTATGTGCTCTTTATCTCAAATGACATAAATAGTAATATCATCATAATCAGGGTTTTCAATTTCAGCACCATCATTGTCCACACTTTTCATATCTTGTTCACTTTTAAGTACAATCATAAAAAATAAAAAAATTATTTCTTGTCCCAGTTAATCTTGATTCCTTTCAACACAACACAATAGGTTGCATGTTAAATTTCAAACATTTTCTTTGCATTTTTTTGTATATATTATTTTCTCAGTGCATCATTATGTAACAACAATTTCACTTTTGAGATATACAGTAAAAATAAATGAAAGCACGTGTTTTCTTTGTCAAGGGAAATGTATGGTGAATACCCTATGTCTTTTAGATAAGTGTGCAAGTGAAATAAGACATAACTAATTGAATCTAATTTTCTACTGTACAATTGTTTTTTATGTGCTTTTTTACTTTTTGCATGTGGATTACCCTCAGAAAGAGACTACTTATCTTTTCTTAAATGAAGCCTTTACATTTCCTATCTACGAAAGGAATTTACTGCTTGACAACAGCTTCGTGAACTTCATATAAATTAAGATTGGTGTAAAAGGCCATCCCCGCAAATGTTGTTTGGTCTAGAATTATAGTGAAAAATAAAAAAGCTTGTTAGGAGAATAAAACAGGTTTTCAATTGTCCAAGTACAACATAATATTACTGAAGTATTTCAAAGTTTAAGCCATAAGAATCATCTTTTTTTAAACATGAATTGCAAATAATTCTGAAAATTTAGAAGTATTGGTCATTAACATTATTGTCTGCTACAATGTCATCCAGTGTATCATTGTCAATGTTCATATGTTCTTTCAAGTATTTAATATATTATCATCATCCTCATCTTGACCTGGATCATCTTCATCATCATTGAAATTTGACTGTAGACCATCTATATTGTTACTAGATGTATTTGGATCATCATTTTCTATACCATCCATATTGTTGTCTTCCATAACATCATCTAACTCTGGATTGTTGTCTTCTTGTGCTTGAACATAACCATCTTCAACATAATCATGGATGTCAATTTCTTTGATGTTCTCTAATCCCTCCCTCTCATTTTGTTGGCCATCATTGTTTTGCTCAGTATCCACTAATGCATCATCAAATACATGCCTTAATCTTGGATCATAATGTATGACAAATATCCATTTTAGGTCCAAAATATCTTCATATAAAAATACTTGCACATGAACGACATACATATATTAGACATTATATAAATTGTATGAACATATATACATCAAATGAATAATGGAACGTTATTTTATAGACTACCTTTTTTATACAATAATTGCTATAAAACACAATTTTGACAACATAGTTTATAAAACATCAGTCCACACTCATTTATTATTCTTTGGTTTTCTGCCCTTAAGAACATCCTTAGGGAGACCTTCTTCCCTCTTTTTTCACGGAAGAATTTGTTTTAAGAAGGGGTAATCAATCAATAACTCATCCCCAATGGTAAGGTCCATAATAGCCTCAATCATTATCAATCTATCAACCTCTCTTTCCATATCTTTGTCTTTATCATTTATAACCTCAACAAATTGACAATTCGGTCTTACAGTAGGGTCCCTTCCCTTACTACTATTTATAATGCTGCAATATTTTTGTGTGTGTATGCATGTCCATCTATATACATAAGATGACCTCTATTCATTTCTTTTCCACTTTCCAATTGGAGACGATGTGTATACATATTCAAATTTAGACCATATGCTGACATGCTAGGCTTATATTCTGCTAGCCTTCTCCATTCACCACTGTAATATGATGGACCATAATATGGCATTAATCTCCTAGTGGTTTGTTCTGAATTGTTTCTATGTTTGGATCCCACATGTACATTTTGGACAATAAAGAGGCCTAGATTCACTCCATGAATATTGGAGGGTTGTATCATGTAGTTGTATTCCCAAAATTGAAACACCTCGTACACTCTAGGTAGTTGTTGATCACTAGGCCAAGCGCAATATAGTCAACGATCAAATGTCTCTTTGTAAATTGATCTCAAACTCAGGGGCAAGTCATCATCTCCATCACATTCATTCTCATAGGGTATGTAGTCCACCTTCCCCTTATCTTTAAGCAAATTATGCATCTTCCCACTGATTCTTGTTCTGTTACTTGTTTTCACCAATTCCTCATCTCTCGAGTTGGTATATTGGCACATATTTTTGTTAGATGTATCATCTAATAAATGATCATTGCCCTCTAAGCTGGAATTCGGTGATCCTGCAAGTATCCATTAAGAAAAAAATAGTTGTTTAAATAATATAAAACAATGTTTAAAGGAAGTATACATGTTATTTATATCAAATTGGAAAATTCCTCACCACAATTCCTATTGGATTTGAATTGATTGTAGGAGGCATACTATCGACTGGAAGCTCATCATATATGTAATGTCTTTGTACAATCACTCGTTTGAATTGTTTCTTTCCACGACATACAAAACATCCACAAACAACAATTTTCTCAAAGTATTCATCCCATGTACTATAGTCCTAACCTACCTCTTCTTCAGTGCAATCATTTGTTGTGTCTGCAATATCCATTGTCATATCCTCTTCCACCCACTGTCGTCTACGTGATTTAATAGTTTTAGGTCCATGTCCACATACATATCTTGTTCTTTTGCTAGTTGAATGCTTAGGCTCTGCATTTGCTCCAATCTCCATCTAAAATAATCAACATGCATTAATTTATGTCAAGATTAGATAATACATTGTAAATTTCAATAATATTGTGAAAAAAGATGGATGTATCACAAAATGCCATCAAATCATTTTTTCCTAAGTTAAGTCAAAATTTGAGTACCTGATGTCCCGCTTCATTCGTTGTGTCCTCATTTGATATGACACAATCTATTGCCATGGCCTCGTCTCACCCCTATAATACACAACATAGTAAATAATGTTTAGTACACCAACTATATCATTTCAACAAATATGCTATTCAACACAAAACCTCACTTTAGTCATATATTTGACATATTGATATCATATTTTGGCTAT
This sequence comes from Sequoia sempervirens, assembly GCA_007258455.2. Lineage (NCBI taxonomy): Eukaryota > Viridiplantae > Streptophyta > Pinopsida > Cupressales > Cupressaceae > Sequoia > Sequoia sempervirens. Next base: position 22,483,159 of record VDFB02047230.1, on the reverse strand, counting down.
CTTAATTTTCAAACTTTTCCCTTGATCATAGAATCACATTTAATCACCATTCCTATGCATTTTCAACCAATAAGTTTGACCTCAGAGGCCTCATGGACAAAAAAATGACTTTATCTCCTCTACGTTGTAGCATTTGTGAATTCATAAACACCTTCCTCCTTTGGTTGAGGTTGCTTTCTCTTCTTACCTCTATTGTATTTGTAGATTATGTTGTCTCATCTATTTCCACCCACTTTCCTCTCAGCGATTTAGTATTTCTACACCGTCCACGTCCTCTCTTCATCTCCTCCTTTGTGAATAAAAACGTCGCCATAGAAGCTATCATCGCACTACCGCCAAGAAGGAAAAAGCAACTTGAGGAACTGTGGTAAAAAATGCTCTACCACATTGAGTTGATGGAGGAGCCACGGGACAACGGTGGTCACCGCACTACCGCACGCCAATGGTAGAAGACTTGCTGGACTACGGGAGTCACTGCAGCACTGCCAGGAACAGAAGGAAGACTCACGTGCCGCCACGAAATCTTTCACCGCACTACTGCCGAGAAGGATAAAGCACCTTGCGGGACCACAGTAAAAACCGCTCTACCACACTGAGTTGATGAAGGAACCATGGAGCAATGGTGTTCACAAAAACAAGGCAGGAGTTGGAATTATTTCCAACACTCTAGATCCTATGATACACATCAATGAAAATAGTCACTATACAACAATGATAGGCGCTAAATTAGGCGCACTTGACGCTGCCTTATACGTCCCAAAAAAATTACATTAATTGCCAAAATTCAGCGCTAAAGTTGGCGTTAACTAACGCTGACTAAAGTGTCGACTAATGACTAAAAAACAAAAAAATTAAAACTTTACCGCGTGAAGGAAGAAATCAGACGACAAAAAAGGGAAAAACACTGTGTGAAGGAAGAAAGTAGGGTGCTACTAGCAACTGATGAGAAATTCAATTTAGTTTGCAACACCATAGGTAAGGTTACAATTTTTTTTCTTGGTTGAATTCATGATTGTTTATTGCTCTTTGTATTACATTTGAATTCATGATTGTTTATTGGTTTGTGGCCTAGCTAGTCCAGGCAACCTCTAAATTGTCCCATCATTATAAATTGTAAAACCTTTGAGAAACCAACAAAAAAATTTACCCTACCCATTTGAGCTTTGGCTCAAAATATTATAGCATGAAGTGAGGATTGCTCTGTATTCTTTCCCTAACCTAGGTATCAAGGAAATAATGAACTGCTTGGAAAATTTGGGAATTGGGTCGGTCACTGCTAAAAATAAATTCAGAAACCGCTTGGTTTTGCCCAGCCATGCCATAGTCACCGATGCCATTAAAAATTCATGCAAGATTGCATTATGAAAGATTTTTCATGATAAGGTTATCAACACTAAGCAAACCAAGCAAACATATTTTCCCTAGGTTATCAACACTAAGCAAACCCAGCGAACATATTTGCCCACAAAACAAAACTTTCATACCACAAACTGGATGAAAACTTTCATACCTGATAATGTGTACTTCGTTTGCCTCCATAGACTGGACGAAAATAATTTTCCCTAGGTCACCTCAAAATGTCAAGCAATGGAGGGAAGTGAGCATTGTTAGCAAACTCTGGACACAATGAAGTAATTCATTGTTAATTTATAGATTTGTAAATGTTTCCATTGTTTCTTTGAATTTTACTTTTTACTTTTTTATTTCTAAATTTAAAATAATAAATATAATTTATATATATATATATAGGGATATGAGACTGACAAAGATAAAGAGGAATTGGCTTCCATATTGGGGGTAGAGGCAGTGAACAAACTGGTTAATGTGGACTGGACAACACTTGCCAGATACATAGAAAAACAATCTATTAACACCCCTCAAACATTGCATACAAATCAATTGTCTCAAATGGAATCAATTGATTCCCCAACCAATCCTGGATCGAGCTAAAGATCCAGGAGGAAATCAGTGATAATAAGCTCTAAGAATGTGGAACAGGGAGCAGAGACTTCCACTCTTGGTACATAGAATTCTTCCACCACGCCATGTTTTCAATCTTGCATTGGTAGCTACAATACGAAGATAGAATACGAGGTGGTTTCAGGGGAATTCCGAATGACGGATGTTGGGAAAACATTTGTGAATAGGTTGAAAGAATCATGCCTTCAACGGTTCAAAGACCATCTACATTTTCCATTCTCAAAGATACTCATACACCTAAAAAAGCAGTTATCCATGACATGGAGAATGAATTTGGCACAGGTTGGTTTGTAAAGAAGATAAAGCTATGAATGTCTCAAAACTGTAAGAGATTTCGGTGCAACCAAACAAAGAAGATAAAAAAAATCCCTCCTGAGCTAAGGCAGAGAAAAGGCCAATTGATGTAACTGTGAAAGTAAGGAGAGAGCTTGTAAAAGCATATGAGAATTCTGATGCATAGAGGAAGTTCGGTGAGGAGAGTACGTAGGTATTTGAATTTACTCATAAGATTATATCAAATTTATTAAACGATATTTAAATTTTATTTGTGCATAGTTAAATTGAATTAGTATATGTTTCAGGACAAGGCCTCCAAGGCTAGGCTTGAGAAACTTCATGCCACACATCGCAATGGGCAGAAAGGTTAACAGGCCTTGATCTGTACATTTGTAAGTATATTTAATATGTTAAATGATTTTATTTGTCATTGGAAAAAGTAAATGATTGCATATTAATTAGTTTAACTAGTCCATGTGCCATGTTTTGACAGGAGGAGAAATATGGCCGCCATCCAAAGCAATTTGAAAAGAATATGTTACAAAACAAAAAGTGGAACGATTTTGTAATCTAGATGGAGAATGAGGTATCAATAGTTGAGTTTCAATAACTTAGTTGGATATTGTTGTGTTAATATTTCAATTTTCATCTCTTTTGTTGAGGTGTTTATTGATGCATAGGATGAGTAAATAGAGCTCAAATCTTATGATTACAAGATGACTGTTTATGTGCATGAATAAATAGTAGAAGGATGTAGATGAACTCAATTCATCTGACTTTATGCCTCTTGGTAGGCATTCCTCTTGAATCTCTAATATTAGGTGCCTGAGACTTCCCTATAGCTTTTACCTTTCGTTGTTGCCTTTCCTCTTCACTGTTAGACTTGTCTCCTTTTTCCTTATCTGCATTTCTAGCTTTGGCTTCTAATTCATCCCATGTTTTACCTTCCTCCTCTTAAAAATCTTCTTCTTCTTCTTCATCCTCCTTTGAATCCACAAGAGATTCATCTTTTGAACCTTCCTCATCTGTTTCTGATTCCTCTTCTACATCAGAGGGTTCATATCCTTGATCTGACTCTTCTGAATTATCAAAATCAGAATCACTAGCTTCCATATTCAAAAATTCCCAACCAACGTCTTCAATAAATTTATCTAGATCATCAGTAATACTCTTCAAAATTGGTCGCCAGTTCAAGTTCATTCTACTTTCATAATACTTTATATCCATGGAGTTCAACCATTCCTTGATGCCATCAAGTGAAGATTGAGGAATGGCGTACATGCAGAGTACATCTTGATTGAATTCTTTGAAAACAATAGCCATATCAAATTCCTTTTGCCCAAGTCCTACTCTATCAAGGTTAACAATCTCAATCTCACTAATAGTGATTACTAAGAAAGGTAATTCCACCAGCTCCACCAAACAGTTTACAGTAGGAACAATAAAAGCAAAGGCTTTGAAAGGAACTCCATGAAAACCATGCTCTCTAAATGGTATATCAAAATCTAGTTCAAAATATTTTAGATGAGGTTGCTCCCATAGCTCTCTTATTCACTTGATAAATCCTTGAAACTCTGTATTGATTTTATTTTTCCTGTCCCTCTCTTGTTGTTCTTCCTCAATTTCATCAGGATCATACATTGACCTTCTTTCCCCTCCTAAAGTTTGGACCACATCCATTACCTGCACATAAAACTGGAAATCCTTGGTCTTCTTGGTTCCCACACCATGATATGGTTATGCAAATGAAAATGAAGCAAAGTAATCATCTCCTTCTCCGCTGGCTGGAAGAGTGCATGCTTAATGTTTTGATACATGATATCAGCTCTCTCTTCTGCACTCATGGTTGAATACCGAAATCTAGTATGGTGGGCCTCCAGAGTTCTAGTCATCTTTCTTCCTCTTCCAAAAAATGCTAACCTGATCCACACATCTACCAGCCTAATTAGCTTTGTTTTTGAAAGTTGAAGTTTCTCCTGAGTCACTAATGTAGCTCTCTCTTCCTTTTCAAACTCTTTCATTGCTACAGATTGTCTCTGGGATTTAATCATTTGTACCACATGGTTGATGTGCTTTGAATCCTTGCATCTAAAGGAAATTTCCTTAACATAAATACTACTAGGGAATTTCAATGTTGCCATTGTAGTTGGAATTAAAGTCGGTACCTGCAACATTGAAAATTATCCTTATATAAGAATTCCCTCCATCTTGTTAATTGGCTTGTAACACTCTTGATGGTGGCTACATGAAATCTGATTATGATTCCTCTTCTACATCAGAGGGTTCATATCCTTGATTTGACTCTTCTGAATTATTAGAATCACTAGCTTCCATATTCAAAAATTCCCAACCAACATCTTCAATAAATTTATCTGGATCATCAGTAATAGTCTTCAAAACTGACCACCAGTTCAAGTTCATTCCGCTTTCATAATACTTTATATCCATGGAGTTCAACCATTCCTTGATGCCATCAAGTGAAGATTGAGGAATGGCGTACATGCAGAGTACATCTTGCTTGAATTATTTGAAAACAATAGCCATATCAAATTCCTTTTGCCCAAGTCCTACTCTCTCAAGGTTAACAATCTCAATCTCACTAATAGCGATTACTAAGAAAGGTAATTCCACCAACTCCACCAAACAGTTTACAGTAGGAACAATAAAAGCAAAGGCTTTGAAAGGAACTCCATGAAAACCATGCTCTCTAAATGGTATATCAAAATCTAGTTCAAAATATTTTAGATGAGGTTGCTCCCATAACTCTCTTATTCGCTTGATAAATCCTTGAAACTCTGTATTGATTTTATTTTTCTTGTCCCTCTCTCGTTGTTCTTCCTCAATTTCATCAGGATCATACATTGACCTTCTTTCCCCTCCTAAAGTTTGGACCACATCCATTACTTGCACATAAAACTAGAAATCCTTAGTCTTCTTGGTTCCCACACCATGATATGGTTATGCAAATGAAAATGAAGCAAAGTAATCATCTCCTTCTCCACTAGCTGGAAGAGTGCATGCTTAATGTTTTGATACATGATATCAACTCTCTCTTCTACTCTCATGGTGTAATACCGAAATCCAGTATGATGGGCCTCCAGATTTCTAGTCATCTTTCTTCCTCTTCCACCAAATGCTAACCTGATCCACATGTCTACCAACCTAATTAGCTTTGTTTTTGAAAGCTGAAGTTTCTCCTGAGTCACTAATGTAGCTCTCTCTGCCTTTTCAGACTCTTTCATTCCTACAGATTGTCTCTGGGATTTAATCATTTGTACCACATGGTTGATGTGCTTTGAATCCTTGCATCTAAAGGAATTTTCCTTAACATAAATACTACTAGGGAATTTCAATGTTGCCATTATAGTTGGCATTAAAGTCGGTACCTACAACATTGAAAATTATCCTTATATAAGAATTCCCTCCATCTTGTTAATTGGCTTGTAACACTCTTGATGGTGGCTACATGAAATTTGATTCTGATTCCTCTTCTACATCAGAGGGTTCATATCCTTGATTTGACTCTTCTGAATTATTAGAATCACTAGCTTCCATATTCAAAAATTCCCAACCAACATGTTCAATAAATTTATTTGGATCATCAGTAATAGTCTTCAAAACTGGCCGCCAGTTCAAGTTCATTCCGCTTTCATAATACTTTATATCCATGGAGTTCAACCATTCCTTGATGCCATCAAGTGAAGATTGAGGAATGACATACATGCAGAGTACATCTCACTTCAAGTCTTTGAAAACAATAGCCATATAAAATTTCTTTTTCCCAAGTCCTACTCTATCAAGGTTAACAATCTCAATCTCACTAATAGTGATTACTAAGAAAGGTAATTCCACCAACTCTACCAAACAGTTTACCGTAGGAACAATAAAAGCAGAGGCTTTGAAAGGAACTCCATGAAAACCAAGCTCTCTAAATGGTATATCAAACTCTAGTTCAAAATATTTTAGATGAGGTCGCTCCCATAGCTCTCTTACTCGCTTGATAAATCCTTGAAACTCTGTATTGATTTTATTTTTCCTGTCCCTCTCTTGTTGTTTTTCCTCAATTTCATTAGGATCATACATTGACCTTCTTTCCCCTCTTAAAGTTTGGACCAAATCCATTACCTCCACATAAAACTAGACATCCTTGGTCTTCTTGGTTCCCACATCGTGATATGGCTATGCAAATGAAAATGAAGCAAAGTAATCATCTCCTTCTCCACTGGTTGGAAGAATGCATGCTTAATGTTTTGATTCATGATATCAACTCTCTCTTCTGCTCTCATGGTTGAATACCAAAATCCAATATGGTGGGCCTCCAGAGTTCCAATCATCTTTCTTCCTCTTCCACCAAATGCTAGCCCGATCCACACGTCTGCCAACTTAATTGAGTTTGTTTTTGAAAGCTGAAGTTTCTCTTGAGTCACCAATGTAGCTCTCTTTTCCTTTTCAGACTCTTTCATTGCTACAGATCGTCTCTGGGATTTAATCATTTGTACCAAATGGTTGATGTGCTTTGAATCCTTCTATCTAAAGGAAATTTCCTTAACATAAATATTGCTAGGGAATTTCAATGTTGCCATTGTAGTTGGCATTAAAGTCGATACCTGCAACATTGAAAAATATCCTTATATAAGGATTCCCTCCATCTTGTTGGCTTGTAACACTCTTGATGGTGGCTACATGAAATATGATTTTGATTCCTCTTCTACATCAGAGGGTTCGTATCCTTGATTTGACTCTTCTGAATTATTAGAATCAGAATCACTAGCTTCCATATTCAAAAATTCCCAACCACCATCTTCAATAAATTTATCTAGATCATCAATAATACTCTTCAAAATTTTCTGCCAATTCAAGTTCATTATGCTTTCATAATACTTTATATCCATGGATTTCAACCATTCCTTGATGCCATCAACGGAAGATTGAGGAATGGCGTCAATGCGGAGTACATCCTGCTTGAAGTCTTTGAAAATAATAGCCATATCAAATGCCTTTTTTCCCAAGTCATACTCTCTCAAGGTAAACAATCTCAATCTCACTAATAGTGAATACTAAGAAAGGTAATTCCACCAACTCTACCAAACAATTTACTGTAGGAACAATAAAAGCAGAGGCTTTGAAAGGAACTCCATGAAAACCAAGCTCTCTAAATGGTATATCAAACTCTAGTTCAAAATCTTTTAGATGAGGCTGCTCCCATAGCTCTCTTACTCGCTTGACAAATCCTTGAAACTCTGTATTGATTTTATTTTTCCTGTCCCTCTCTTGCTTTTCTTCCTCAATTTCATTAGTATCATACATTGACCTTCTTGCCCCTCCTAAATTTTGGACCACATCCATTACCTCTACATAAAACTGGACATCCTTGGTCTTCTTGGTTCCCACACCATGATATGGTTATGCAAATGAAAATGAAGCAAAGTAATCATCTCCTTCTCCGCTAGTTGGAAGATGCATGCTTAATGTTTTGATACATGATATCAACTCTCTTTTGCTCTCATGGTTGAATACCAAAATCCATTATGGTGGGGCTCTAGAGTTCGAGTGATATTTTGTCCTCTTCCACCAAATGTTGGCCTAATCCACACATCTGCCAACCTAATTGACTTTGTTTTTGAAAGCTGGAGTTTCTCTTGAGTCACCAGTGTAGCTCTTTTCCTTTTCAGAATCTTTCATTGCTACAGATCGTCTTTGGGATTTAATCATTTGTACCACATGGTTGATGTGCTTTGAATCCTTGCATCTAAAGAAATTTCCTTAACATAAATACTACTAGGGAATTTCAATGTTTCCATTATAGTTGGCATTAAAGCTGTACCTACAACATTAAAAATTATCCTTATATAAGAATTCCCTCCATCTTGTTGGCTTGTAACACTCTTGATGGTGGCTACATGAAATATGATTTTGATTCCTCTTCTACATCAGAGGGTTCATATCCTTGATCTGACTTTTCTGAATTATCAAAATCAAAATCACTAGCTTCCATACTCAAAAATTCCCAACCACCATCTTCAATAAATTTATCTAGATCATTAGTAATACTCTTCAAAATTGGCCGCCAGTTCAAGTTCATTTTTCTTTCATAATACTTTATATCCATGGAGTTCAACCATTCCTTGATGCCATCAAGTGAAGATTGAGGAATGGCGTGATTGAGGAATGGCGTCAATGCGGAGTACATCCAACTTGAAGTCTTTGAAAATAATAGCCATATCAAATGCCTTTTGCCCAAGTCATACTCTCTCAAGGTTAACAATCTCAATCTCACTAATAGTGATTACTAAGAAAGGTAATTCCACAAACTCTACCAAACAGTTTACTGTAGGAACAATAAAAGCAGAGGCTTGAAAGGAACTCCATGAAAACCAAGCTCTCTAAATGGTATATCAAACTCTAGTTCAAAATATTTTAGATGAGGCTGCTCCCATAGCTCTCTTACTCGCTTGACAAATCCTTGAAACTCTGTATTGATTTTATTTTTCTTGTCCCTCTCTTGTTGTTCTTCCTCAATTTCATCAGGATCATACATTGACCTTCTTGCCCCTCCTAAAGTTTTGACCACATCCATTACCTCCACATAAAACTGGACATCCTTGGTCTTCTTGGTTCCCATGTCGTGAAATGGTTATGCAAATGAAAATGAAGCAAAGTAATCATCTCCTTCTCCGCCGGCTAGAAGAATGCATGCTTAATGTTTTGATACATGATATCAACTCTCTCTTCTGCTCTCATGGTTGAATACTAAAATCCATTATGGTGGGCCTCCAAAGTTCCAGTCATCTTTCTTCCTCTTCCACCAAATGTAATTAGCTTTTTTTTGAAAGCTGAAGTTTCTCCTGAGTCACTAGTATTAGTTGTAACCTTTTTGAAATTTTATTATGGTATGTGCACTTTGATATGATGTAATGTGATTATGGTTTCCACTCATATGTTGTAATATTAGATATATAACAGAAAAATAAATTATGCATGTCATTCTAAATGGTCTTATCAAGATCGACATGATATGGCAGATGACAGATGGAAGACACTGGCAGGTGACTGATGACAATGATGATGACGATGAGGACAACGATGACGAGGACGATGATGATGGTGATGATGATGATGAGACAGTTGGTGGTAGTAACCAGTGAAATTCATGATCATACATCATGATCATTACTGATATATCGTTATGATGACTCTTTTCATGGTTACTATCATATGTATCATTTTCATGGCCTACAGTACTATATTATTGAGTTGTATCATATTAACACGTATATTTTTCACTATATCATTTGGAAATGTATCATCTTGACTTGTATCAGTTTGAGTTACATAATTTATCAATTTTATTTATATCATTTGTACATGTATCCTTTTCACTTATGTTGACTGTTGGACATGTATCATTTTGACATGTTTTTGATGTACTGGCATATTTGACTTTCACTTGTTTTAGTTATATATGATGATGATCTTATCAGTATTGACTTGTCAATTTATATATATTAAAAGTGGTCAATGAGTTTTGGATGGATATTTATTACGTATGATGATTTTAGTTTACTGCTCAGGATGGATGTTGTCAAATTCAATTAAATTATAGATATTTGACTCACTTGTTTTAATTATAGATGATGATCATGCTACAATAATAGTTTAGGCGGTGATGAAAGGTAAAATTAATGCTTGGCACCTCTAGAATGTAATTGAACAAATCAGAGAAGTGTTAAGCTCTTTTGAAAGTTTTGTAGTGAGCCACATTAAAAGAGGTGGTAATGTGGAAGCGGATGTCTTATCTAAATGGGCTTTAAATTTTGGTGAAACAGGGGAATTCAGATTGGAGGATTTTAGAGGTGTTAAGTTAGTGGACATAGGTGAAAACACGGGAGAGGACAATGCCTTAAATGAACAAGGTGGTGAAGCGAGTGGGGTATGTTGGTATGTGGCAACTGATCATGCTATACCGTATAGCCCATGGTATACTGTACACCCCGACATGTATCCTTGCCGGGGTCCGGGGCCGAGCCGGGTCTCGGGTGGGGGTTCGGGGGCGGCAGTCCCTGAGAAAAATTTCCCTCCTACTTTTTTCGTGTCATCACCAAAAAAGGGAAAAATCAACGAAAAAGGAAAAATATGATTTTGTAGAACCTAAAATCTGGAAGCTTCTAAGCTTGTTAAAAAGGGGTTCGGATGGGTATTACAATATGATGAAAAACGCGATTATTCGCAAGATTATAATTAGTTTTGCACTGGATAATAAAAGTATTGGATGGCTCCGGTTTGGTGGATGTAGCCCGGATTGGGTGAACCACGTTAAATTCTTTGTGTTATGATTTATTCTATGTATATTTTAGATTCTATATTTATTAATTAAATCTACATTTAATTATTAGATATCTGCCTTTCTAACCCTAACAAGTGGTATCAGAGTGGGTTGTGTTTCAATAATCGTCTGTAGGAAGGTCTCACGGTTGAGTGGGAGTAATGGCAGATGAGGGTAAGAAAGTTGAGAAGTTTAATGGGAAGAACTATCAGTTATGGAAGATGCAGATGGAGGACTATCTCTATCAGAAGGATTTATGGTGGCCATTGGAAGGGAAAACCAAGAAACCCGCAACAATGTTTGATGAGGACTGGGATATTTTGGATAGAAAGGCTCTTGGCAGTATTCGTTTATGTCTGGCACAATCGGTGGCATTCAATATTACAATAGCAAAGACAACTAAAGAGTTGATGGAAACCCTAGCGAAGTTATATGAAAAACCTTCCGCTTCGAATAAGGTATTTCTTATGAAGCGTTTATTTAATATGAAAATGGTAGAAGGTGGGTCAATTACTGATCATTTAAATGAGTTTAATACGGTCACCAGTCAATTAAATTTTGTAAAAGTAAACTTTGATGAAGAAGTTATGGCTCTTTTGATTCTATGTTCTTTGCTTGAAAGTTGGAATAGCTTGGTAATGGCTGTTAGCAATTCTGTTTATGGTTCGAATACATTGAAATTTGATGATGTTGTTGGTGTTATTTTGAGCGAGGAAATTCAGTAGGAAAAGCTCAGGTGGAACATCCACATCAGGCAGTGTTTTGAATGCAGAAAGCAGGGGCAGAACAAAGGAGAGAGGAAACAATTCCAAAAATCTTGGGAAGTCACGAGGAAAATCAAAGGACAAAAGGTCCCAATCTAGAGACAAGAGGGATTGTTGGTACTGTGGTAAGCTGGGTCATTTGAAGAAAGATTATTGGTCTCAGAAAAATAAAGGAGACAAAAAGGAAGGAAGTAAAGAGGCAAATGTGGTAAGTAATAAATCTGATGAGGATGCTTTGATTATTTCCCTTGATAATGTTGATGATTCTTGGGTGTTAGATTTAGGGGCTTTATTTCATGCTACCCCCCATAGAAGTTATTTTCTTGATTATGTCCAAGGGGATTTTGGGCTGGTTTATTTAGGAGATAACGATTATTTAGGAGATAACGAACCCTGTTAGATTGTTGGAAAGGGAAGAATCAAGATTAAGTTGCAGAATGGGAATCATTGGCTACTACATGAGGTAAGGAACGTTCCAAAGTTAAGTAGAAATTTAATTTTAGCAGGGCAACTAGATGATGAAGGTTGTGTTGTTACATTTAGTGATAAAAATTGGAAGGTCACAAAGGGTGCCTTAGTGGTAGAAAAAGGTGTGAAAGTAGGCACCTTATATCTTTATGCAGGTCATACTGTTCCTTCTACTTTAATTTTTACGAAAAAATGTCAATGTTTAGGAACATTGCTGCAGTTCGGTAGAAGATCATACAGTTGCTGTGGACTCTGAATCAGCGTGGCATAATAGACTTGGGCATATGAGTGCAAAAGGTATGAAATTACTTCATTCAAATAATGTTTTACCAAGTCTAAAATGTGTTAATATGGATTTTTGTGAAAGTTGTGTGTATGGAAAACAAAAGAGAGTAAGTTTTCTCAAGGATGGGAAGCAAAAGAAAGATGAGAAATTGGAGCTTGTGCATACATGTATGGGGACCAGCTCAGGTATCTTCTCTCGGTGGCTCTCTATATTATGTTACATTCATTGATGATGCAACTAGGAAGGTATGGATTTATTTCCTTAGGCAAAATCTGATTTATTTGAAACTTTTAAAAAATGGAGAAGCTTGGTTGAGAATGAGACGGGAAAAAAGATAAAATTTCTTAGATCTGATAATGGTGGTGAGTATTGCAGTAAAGAGTTTGAAGATTATTGTTCCTCTAATGGTATTCGTAGGCAGAAAACGGTTCCAAGGACTCCACAGGAAAATGGAGTGGCTAAGCGCATGAATAGAACAATAATGGAGCGTGCACGGACTGTGAGATTGCATGCTGGGCTGCCTTTAAAAATGTGGGCAGAGACTGTAAACACTGTTGTTTATTTAATTAATAGAGGTCCCTCTAATCCTTTGGGTTGTGGTAATCTAGAGGAAGCATGGAAAGGTAAGAAGGTGAGTTATTCTTTTCTCAAAACCTTAGGTTGTGAAGCATTTACACATGTAGATTTTGAAAATGGAACCAAGCTTGATGCAAAATCAAAGAAATGTATATTTGTTGGATATGGCATTGATGAATTTGGTTATAGGCTTTGTGATTTTGAAAATCAAAAAATTGTGAGAAGTAGGGATGTCATATTCAATGAGAAAGTTTTGTACAAAGATCTGTTGCTACAACATGAGAATAAAGAAAATGATTATGCAGTGTTGGATGATATTCCAAACAATGATGTTTCAGTGGTTCCTCATGCTGGGCAACAACATCAACAACAATTACCACAAACTCCTGTTAGACGATCTTCAAGGATAAGTAGACCTCCAGAAAGATTCTCTCCCTCTTTATATACTATTTTGTTAACTGATGCTGGTGAACCAGAATATTATGATGAAGCTATGCAGGTGGATACCAAGGTTCAGTGGGAGCATGGAATGGAAGAAGAAATGGACTCCTTGCTGAAAAACCAGACTTGAGAATTATGCAAGTTGCCTGCAGGTAAAAAGGATTTTCCAAACAAATGGGTTTATAGGCTGAAAGAGGAGGATGGAGGTAAGAAAATATTTAAAGCCAGATTAGTTGTAAAGGGATTTGCACAGAAAAGGGGTATTGATTTTGATGAGATTTTTTCTCTAGTTGTTAAAATGACTTCTATTCATATTGTTCTAAGTATTGTGGCTGCTAAAGATTTGCATTTAGAACAACTTGATGTTAAAACAACCTTTCTCCATGATGATTTGGAAGAGGAAATATATATGGACCAGCCATAAGGATTTGAGGTCAAAGGTAAGGAGAAACTAGTGTGCAGATTGAAGAAAAGTTTATATGGCTTGAAGCAAGCACCTTGGCAATGGTACTTGAAATTTGATAGTTTTATGGCTGAGCAAGGCTACAGCCGGTGTAATTTTGACCATTGTGTTTATTTTAAGAGGTTGAATAATGACAACTACATTATTTTATGTTTATATGTTGATGACATGCTTGTAGCAGGGTCTAACATGGATCACATAAGTGAGCTAAAACAACAGTTAGCAAAATATTTTGCTATGAAGGATTTGGGGGCACAAAAAAATCCTTGGTATGAAAATTTGTAGAGATAGGAAAAGCAAACAATTATTTTTATCTCAGGCTAATTATGTTGAAAAGGTGTTGCAAAGATTTCATATGGAGAATGCAAAAGCTGTCAGCACACCTTTGCCTAGTCATGTTAAATTGACTAAGGATATGTGTCCAAAGACACAAGAGGAGGAAGAAAAAATGTCCAAGGTACCATATGCTTCAGCTGTAGGAAGTTTAATGTACGCCATGGTATGCACAAGACTAGATATTGCACATGTCGTAGGAGTTGTTAGCAGGTATTTGAGTCATCCCGGAGTTGAGCATTGGAATGCAGTAAAATGGATGCTTAGGTACTTGAGAGGTACATCCAATAAATGTTTATATTTTGGGGGCTCTAATACTAATTTAAAAGGCTATATTGACTCAGATTTGGTAGGGGATATAAATACCAAGAGGAGTACCACAGGTTATGTTTTTACGTTTGGTGGGACAATAGTGAGTTGGATTTCTCGATTGCAAAAGGTGGTTGCTTTATCCACCACAGAGGCAGAGTATGTTGTTGCAACAGAGGCGGAAAAGGAGATGATATGGCTGCAACTTTTCATGGATGAGTTGGGCAAACAACAAGCTAGAAATTACTTGTTTACAGACAGCTAGAGTGCTATACATCTTGCAAATAATTTTGCCTTGCATTCTAAAACAAAACACATACAGTTGAGATATCATTTCATTCGGTCGGTGTTGGAGGATGGACAGGTCAAGCTGGACAAGATAGATACAGATGTTAATCCAACGGATATGTTTACAAAGGCGGTGACAAGGGAGAAGTTGAGCTCCTCTTCAGCTTCAGTTGGCCTTCAAGGTTGAATTCAAGTATAACAGAGCAGCAAGGTCCAAGGTACTTATTTCCAGTGGGAGCTGTAATTTCAGTAGTGTCGTCCAAAATCAGTCTCCAAGTGGGAGATTGTTGGTATGTGGCAACTGATCAAGCTATACTGTATAGCCCATGGTATACTGTACACCCCGACATGTATCATCACCGAAAAAGGGAAAAATCAACGAAAAAGGAAAAATCTGATTTTGTAGAACCCAAAATCTGGAAGCTTCTAAGCTTGTTAAAAAGGGGTTCGGATGGGTATTATAGTATGATGAAAAACGTGATTATTCGCAAGATTGTAATTAGTTTTGCACTAGATAATAAAAGTATTGGATGGTTATGGTTTGGTGGATGTAGCCCGGATTGGGTGAACCACGTTAAATTCTTTGTGTTATAATTTATTCTGTGTATGTTTTAGTTTATCTGTTTATTAATTAAATCTGCATTTAATTATTACATATCTGCCTTTCTAACCCTAACAGGGTAGTACTTCATTAATAGAAAGTACTTCATAAACAAGGTGGCGAGCAGTGGTGAAGTAGTACTTCATTAATAGAAAGTGTAGGCAATCCAATGTTGGTATGTGGTGACTGATCATGCTATACTATACACCCCGACATATATTTCCTCCTACTTTTTCGCGTCGTCACAGGAAAAAGAAAAATCAACGAAAAAAAGGAAAAAACCAACTTTGTAGAACCCTAATATGGAAGCTTCTAAGTTTGTTAAAAAGGGGTTCAGATGGGGGTTATAGTATGATGAAAAACACGATTATTCGCAAGATTGTAATAGGTTTTTGCACTGGATAATAAAATTATTGGATGGCTGCGGTTTGGTGGATGTAGCCCAGATTGGGTGAAGCACGTTAAATTCTCTGTGTCAAAATTTATTCAGTGTGTTTTAGTTTCTCTGTTTATTAATTAAATCTGCATTTAATTGTTAGATATTTTCCTTTCTAACCCTAATATCCAAGATGGTGTTAAATGTAAGCCCTTGATTAAGATGTGTTAATTGCAATTGGAAAGGGTTGAGAAAAAATATGCAACAAACTTTGGTGGTGGCGACACTAGTTGTTAGGAGAAATGGAAGCCAATTTCACCTTCCAGTCATGAAGATCTTTGGGCCCATTTTATGGAGAGGCATCTGGAAAACAACTACAGGGCCTTTTCCTTGTTGACGACAAGTAGCTAATGTAGTGTGCAAAAATGATTTGTGGTAGGGATTTCGGCTCTCTAAAACACATATACCGAACCAACATGGACATTTACTCCTTAATTGCGGCATGGGGCTTGGATTTAGGTGAACCAATGGAAATGGTGAGGATGGTGATGCAAAAAATTATGCATGAAGATTTTATACTAGGCATGGAGTCCATTCTCGAATGGGTGGTTTCGGGTGTAGGTTTAGATTATTCTGAAGGACTGGTAGATGATGAAGTCGAGGAGCTCTATGGGAGACCGAGAATCTAACCCTTTATTCATTGGCCTGAAGGAAAATACAAAGCTCGTTGTTGTGAGGAAGTGCGTTTGGGATGGAAAGCACTCAAACTCTTCATCGAACTCATGGAGGTTGATGAAGTTTTGACACAAGCAAAGGCGAAGATGCAGGGATTGGAAGCGAAAAGGAAGCACCAGAAGAAGTCGGGGAAGTGGCGAAAGAAGAAGCCTTTAAAGGAGATAACCATGCATCCATTGGGTTCGAGTGGAGCTCATTAAGATTGGTCGTGTTTTTCTGTGTCTGATTTTGAATTCTCCTTCCGCTTTTGTTGTATTAAAGCATGTAACTCTAAACATTGTTAATGATGGTTTTTTTTTTGTAACGATTTTACTGGTAAACAGTTACAAGGGTTACATGGTTTATTTAATGTTTTACTCTGCACGTTAAGGTGCCTCTGGTTTTTGTCATTTGCTCTAGAATTTTGGTGGGTAATGACACTAAACAATAGATGTACTTTTTTATCTTTACAAGCAATACAAAAAATTTGTATTACCAACCCAAAAAAAAAAAGTATCTTGTTATTTAATCATATGAGTTAAATAATTAAATTACTTAGTCTATAATCATATGAGTTATTTAAGAGGCATGATATGTTTAACTAATTAAATTGAAATAAAATATATTAAATCAATAAATGGAAGCAAAACAAGAAGCATTTTTAGAAGCAAAAAAGGAAGCAACAATGGAATCCAAACTAGAAGCAATCTTGGAAGCAAAATTGGAAGAAAAATCGAAAGCAAACGTAGAAGAAAAAATGGAAGCAAACCTAGAAGCAAACTTGGAAGCAAACTTGGAAGCAAAACTGGAAGCAAAACTGAAAGCAAAATCGGAAGCAAAACTGGAAGCAAACCTGGAAGCAAAATTGGAAGCAAAATTGGAAGCAAACTTGGAAGCAAAACCAGAAGCAAAATCAGAAGCAAAATTGAAAGCAAAATTAGAAGCAAAATCGGAAGCAAAACTAGAAGCAAAACTGAAAGCAAAAGTGGAAGCAAATCTAGAAGCAAAATTGGAAGCAAACTTGGAAGCAAAATTGGAGGAAAAACTAGAAGCAAACCTGGAGGCAAAATTAGAAGCAAAACTGGAAGCAAAACAGGAAGCAAAACTGGAAGCAAAATCAGAAGCAAACTTGGAAGCAAAATTAGAAGCAAAATTGGAAGCAAAACTAGAAGCAAAAATGGGATTAGACATAGAAGCAAAACCAAAAGCCAAATTGGGTGCTAATTTAGGTGCTATTTCTGACACTATTTATTGGCGCTATTTTAGGCGCTAACATAGGTGCTATTTTTGGCACTATTTCTTGGTGCTATTTTAGGTGCTAATGGGGGCACTATGATTTTCTGGCACTAACTACGACGCTAACTCCGGTGCAATGTCAGGCACAAAAGTTGGTGCCAAAGTTGGCGCCAAGATGACCATGCCTTTTTATGTCGAGTTTAGTGCCAACCAAATCGCCCAATTCGTGAATTGAAATACACTAAAATTTGGTGCTATTTTCATGTTCTACTATAGTGTATCACACTCCAAATAATGATCTCGAACTTGATTTACAAGTCCTCCTTCAAAACACACAGGCTCTTTTTGTTCACTAGGTCGATTGACTTTGAAGTCAAGACCATGGGCAATAATGTGAAATGATTTTTTGCCTAAAAAAGGTCAAAAATACCCCATCATTCGAATTAGGACATTATTCAAAACACTTGAACCATAAAACTCTCCTTCATTTTTTCATTTTGCACTTTGGAGAAGAAACTTAGTGTCTCCATGCTGTTGGGAAGGGTTTGCAACTTGATTATTTCACCATTCAAGTTGTATTTGGGTGATTTCTTTGAAGATTCCTTGTAGGGAATGATTGGTAAGTGTTCTCTGCTAGAAATTTAGATATTGCTCTCCATTTTTGAAAGCTTTTCAAGGATTCTTGGCGATTATCTACATTACTTTTCTAATGTATTTTAATCTATTCATACCCTATTGATGCTCTAATCATTATGGGTTGCCATGGAGAGCTTGGTCTGAAGCTTTACCTGCCACGGGTTTGACTGTATTTTCTCCCAGGAAACAAATGAAGGTTAGTTAAAAGCCTTCAAATCTTACACTTATTCTTTACTTTTTGTAAACACAAGTTCATTTTGAACTCAACAAAGGAAAAATAATGAGTGTATGGCATTCCTTTTGTTATATTCCATGAAAGAATCATGTGGTGACTATATATTTCCCTTTGTTGAAGGTTGGTTATCTTTATTCTGGATATTCATCCCTCATTAAAAAAAGGAGAAAACACAAAGAAAAACTGAAGGTTTCCTTTCCTCTTTGCTAAAACACTCTTGCTTTTGTATAAAGTTCTGGGTATCTCATATATTCAACTCGATAAGATCGAGTTTCCTCATTTTTCCTATGTAAAGCTTTCTGCCTAAGAAAATAGTGTAATAATCTACTTCCTCTATCTTTCACGGGCTCCTCTGTGTAGAGAGAACTTTCCATACTTATTGCTTTTGGCCATGTTCAATAACTTTGAAGGAAAATGGTGATTGTATATTTCCCTTTGTTGACTTGCATTACCTTCTATTTTGAAAGCTTTATCTGTTGTTCCTCATGATGAAAACTCTGAATATTGTTCTTTTAGTGAGCAAAGACTCTGCAAATTATTCTTTTAGCGAGCAAAGACTCCTTAAGTCACTGTTGAGGCATAATGAAACCTTTGAAGAAACTATTGTATTTTAGTTTTGTTTTGAAGGACTGATGAGAACTTCATTTTTTGCATTATGAATGTATTTCTTGGACCCTCTTCAGCTAACTTGCTTCTTTTGTCTAAAACCCTCACCAGGGTTTTAACTGGCCATACCTTTACTTTCTGCTCTAAAACTTTTATCTTCACCATATGGACTCTTGCATAAAATAGTGAAGTTTAAATGTTTTGGAAAATTTGTTT
The DNA here is from genome assembly GCA_007258455.2 of Sequoia sempervirens. Classification (NCBI taxonomy): domain Eukaryota; kingdom Viridiplantae; phylum Streptophyta; class Pinopsida; order Cupressales; family Cupressaceae; genus Sequoia; species Sequoia sempervirens. The sequence continues at coordinate 22,464,032 of VDFB02047230.1, read as the reverse complement.
CCTCTAACTGCATCAATCATTAGTATCCAACAAGAATAGCATATTGTGAATAAAGAAGTTCTAGCGTGCACTTGTACCATGGGTCTCTTTTCATGTTTCACTCATATTTACTCCCTTGACTATCATAAAGCTCTTAGTACACTATTTATCATACTTGGAAACACGGGAATGTTACTCAAAATTCAACTTTGTTGAGGAATAACTTGGCCTATCACTATCCATCAAGATTCAACTATACCTTCACAATGGTTATCCTATGAGATTTCTTGATGATCGTTCATGATCTTAATCATTTAGTTTGCATATCCTTTCATTGTAGCCAAGGTTTATTATGCATCAAAGCCTCCAAGTTCAATATGATACATGTTGTTGCTCCCCTGGTCAATGTTACCTCACTAATCGTCAATTTTCCCTTGATCCCACTTGACGTATAAGCAATGGTGACTGTTGGCACTGTCGCATTAGTGACCTCTGAATGCATTCATTTATGGCTGTCCATATCTGGCTCAATAATGACCATTCTTTTGTAACTTATTTGCTTTGTCACACATTATGGAATTCCTTGATTGCCATTATGCAAGTCATCATGCCTCTTTGAATGCGAAATCCCTTTGTTCTGATTGTATCTACTTCATTACTCAATTCTATTACATCCCCTTGAGATCCTTCATCACATATATTACAATCTTCTCATCTCTCTTTTCCTCCATTTGAGAAGCTGTTGCACTTTATTGACTGCGATGAAACCCTCTTAGCGTTTGGTGACTTTACTTTAAGATGCTTTGAGAGGTCAACATATTGGTAGAATAAACATGGTAGTTTTGTTTGTCCTTATTGCATGAAGGCTATCACTTTTCATAATTTCCTGCAACACACTCATATTGTGATTTATGGAACAAACATTCGTCATTTATGAAAATGACTTTATTAAACTCATTGTCATAAGTGATGAATGTTTGTTAAAATCTAATAATTATGATGAAAGCTGATAAGTATGATGAAAGCTGATAAGTATGATGAATTAACTCCCTTATCCCTCTTAAAACATGAGGACAACATGTTGGGCTCAACCCTTGTGGGAGCCCATTTCTCTCCACATGTTGTAGTGTTGAACAATGTGATCAACAATGAAACATGTACCTGTACCTGCACAATAAACATAAATGTTAGATAAAATAGATACATCTCTTGATGATTTTCTTTAGGTATCTTGGGTTCAGTTGCTCATTTTGCTTTTCTTTACCAGTTATAAAGTAGCAAGTATTTCCTTGATTAGACACGCATAGTATTTGTATGGAACCCCGAGCTTTAACATCTCCTCGTCTATCCTTGCAGATTTCTCTCTTGGAGCAGCAATTGGACAACTCAACAAAGTTGGCACAACCTCCAACAATGGGATTCATCATTCACCAAACAATGACAGGTCCCATATCTTATTTTAAGCATTTGTTTTCTTGTACCCTCTTGCTATTTTATATTTGTTTAGATTCAGTTACTCCCACGGCTTGTGTGGGACTTCAAAAACATTTCTTTTAAATATATCAATTATTTCATATAATATAATGACTTGTGTATTTTCATTTGTGAATCACTACATAATATGAAATAACCAAATGAACTGTTTGAGGTATATGTTTTGTAATCATGAATAATAGCAACAAGATACATGAAACATGAACTACAGAAAAAGTTTATCTTCAAAACCTGATAAATCTTTGAATGTTTGTTTTTCTTATATGATTTTCTCAAGTGTGAAAATTTTTCTCACCCCAATTTAATAACTGCCTGATAAAACCTTACTAATTTAGTTGGTAGCTAAAAATTAGTAACATTTATGGCAACCTCCTTGGGATGTTTGCTTGCTAAAAAAATAAGATCAGTTGCCTTGCTTATCCATTGGGCATGGAGTCCATCTTTGTCCTTTTTTGATTCAAAACTCCTGTAACTCAGCAACAAACAAAACTAAAAGAAACTATCATAACTCTCTTTAAGATAGAGTTAGAAAATTGTGCAACAACTGCACTTATTGAAAACAAAACTGAATTGAAACGAAATGTGCCAAGAGAACTTATTAACTTGAAAACTAATCTACCCTACACTATCCATCAATGGTAGTGTTCTAACATAACCATTCACTGGTTGTGAGAAATAAGTTCCCGTTCTCACCAACTCATAATGTGCTTCCTGCTTGCAAATTATCCAACAGTAATGGAGGAAAAGTAAATGTTGAGTGCACAAGTGAGATACTTCAAGCATAAAAATCACATCCCTTACTCTTTTAGACAAGAGATGAATGCAATTGTCTTGAATAGGGTGAGCAACTTGCATTGATCCCTTTTGATATTCAATCTAGTGCTCCCAAGTAGGTAATTCAACTGGTAACTCCTCTTGATCATCTTCAAACTGTGTCAGGTGTCTAATAGGACATCCCCTTGTGTTGACACTCATTTTGAAACTTTTAGCTTCATGCTTTTGCTCTGATTTTGCAGTCTCTTTTGACTGAGATAATTTTTGGACAACAATATCTTCCTGCAACAATGTTGATTGGATTTGGTTGATTTGGATTATAGGCTACTCCTCACGTTCTCCATTCTAATTTTCTTCATCCTTAGGGGAAGTTGATGGATGCATTTCCATTTTAGTATTTATAATTGCTCTTGAAAATGAACCATCAAGATGTTCAACCTCTTGATCAAGAAGTTGATACCCTTGCTGGAAAACTAAGAAAAGGTCCTCTATCTGCTGCTCATTTGGTTTCACCTCTAGTATTTATAATTTCTCTTGAAAATGAACCATCAAGATGTTCAACCTCTTGATCAAGAAGCTAATACCCCTGCTGGAAAACTGAGAAAAGGCCCTCTATCTGCTGCTCATTTGGTTTCACCTTCATTCTAGAATGCAACTCTTCATCAACAAATTATGGGAGTTCTTCAAAATAGTTGATGTTGTCCTCTTTTATAGGCTGTAAGGAATTTTCTTCTACAATTTTTCCTAAATGAAGGATGCAACCTTCATCCTTGGAACAAGTTAAAGAAGATTCATCTTTGTCAAAAGGAGACAAAGATTGATCCATATAAGCAAACAACTATTCCCTTTCAGTCCCATCTCTTTTTTTTTTGAAAGCTTGTTGTTCTAGTTGCTCATCAAATAGATCCAAATTTTGTTGCTACAAGTAGCATTCCTCTTCTTTTTCAATAGCCTCTTTGACCTGAATAGGCTAATCACATGCTATTGGCTCATATAATACTGGCTTATCATCTATGTTAGAACAAAAAACTTCTATGATGCCTAAAAACATGTTCTCATCTAACTCATAACTTTGCATTAAATCTAGATGAGTTTTATCATTTAGTTGTTGCATACCAGGCATAGATGCTATCGTACATGTGATATCTTGATTTTTACCAACAAATTGAGGAAGTTCATCAAACAAGTCAGAAAAATTATGAGAACCATTTTCTATTTTCTTCACATCAACTTCATGTAGATCATTTTCATTAACCTCCAAAATAAGATCGACTTCTTGCTGTCTCATATAAATTGAGGCTTCAATCTTATCTTGAACTAGTAGTACATCATGTTCAACAATATCTATTGGGTGTTCCAAATCAACTGGTAAATCAAGCACCTACATGCTCTCTTTATCTTGCTCAATAAAACCAAGTAGTTGGTCAAACAAATAAACCAATTGTTCATCCTCATGTGGTGCCTTCTCCAGTGGAACTTTGGCATCCTCTCTCTGCAAGTGAAGATCTTTAATTGGTAATCCATGTACTTTTCTTTCATTCATCTTATAAACAACATTAATTTTTTTTTCAAATGAATCAAAATCTAAGGGGCTCAATAGTAAATTTGATCCAACATCCTCTTCATGTGTACTATCGTTATTTTGAGTTGAGGACATAGTACAAACATCAAAAACTTCCTACTCCTCTTGTTCATTACACCAACTTGGAATCTTGATCAAGTTAGATTCTACAACTTTTTCCTCTTTCTGATCTTGAATTAATACACAAGGAATATCCTTACTAAGGTTTGGCATTTTATAGTCAGGATGCTTGGTCCAAGAAGGCTGCCATAACTATTCAATACCTTGATTACTTAGTTCTAGCTTGCACCTGTACCATGGGTCTCTTGTCATGATTTACTCATATTTACTACCCTCACTATCATAAAGCTCTTAGTACACTATTTCTCATACTTGGAAACATAGGAATGTTACTCAAAATTCAACTTTCTTGAGGAATAACTTGGCCTATCACTGTCCATCAAGATTCAACTATACCTTCATAGTGGTTATCATATGAGCTTTCTTGATGACTGTTCATGATCTTAATCATTTAGTTTGCATATCCTTTCATTGCTGCCAAGGTTTATCATGCAACAAAGCCTCCAATTTCAATATGATACAAGCTACTGCTCCCCTGGTCAATGTCACCTCACTAATCATCAATTTTCCCTTGATCCCACTTGATGTATAAGCAATGGTGACTGTTGGCACTATCACATTAGTGACCTTTGAATGCATTTAATTATGGCTGTCCATATCTGGCTCAATAATGACCATTCTTTTGTAACTTATTTGCTTTCACTCATTATGGAATGCCTTGTCTGCCATTACACAATTCATCATGCCTCTTTGAATGTGAAAACCCTTTTTTATGACTGTATCTACTTCATTACTCAAGTCTGATGTCCCCTTGAGATCCTTCATCGCATATATTACAATTTTCTCATCTCGCTTTTCCTCCATTTGAGAAGTTGTTGCACTTTATTGACTGTGATGAAACCCTCATAGTGTTTGGTGGATTTGCTTTAAGATGCTTTGAGAGGTCAACATATTGGCAGAATAAACATGGCAATTTTGTTTGTCCTTATTGCATGAAGGCTGTCACTTTTCATAATGTCCTACAACACACTCATATTGTGATTTATGGAACAAACATTTGTCATTTATGACAATGAATTTATTAAACTCACTGCCATAAGTGAAGAATGTTTGTTAAAAGATGATAAGTATGATGAATTAACTCCCTTATCCCTCTTAAAACATGGGGGCAACATGTTGGGCTCAACCCTTGTGGGAGCCCATTTCTCTCCACATGTTGTAATGTTGAACAATGTGATCAACAATGAAACATGTACCTATACCTACACAATAAACATAAATGTTAGATAAAATAGATACATCTCTTGATGATTTGCTTTGGATATCTTAGATTCAACTACTCATTTTGCTTTCCTTGATCAGTTATAAAGTAGCAAGTATTTCCTTGATTAGACATGCATAGGATTTGTATGGAACCTTGAGCTTTGACATCTCTTCCATCCTTACAAATTTCTCTCTTGGAGCAGCAACTGGACAACTCAATGATGTTGGCACAACCTCCAACAATGGGATTCGTCATTCACCAGGAAATGACGGGTCCCATATCTTATTTTATGCATTTCTTTGAATATCCTCAAGTTGTGGGTACCCTATAATGAGGATAGACCTCTAGGTTATGGGTTAGTTCCCCTTTTTATCTCCTAGAATCTAATGATTTGTGTGGGAAAAACGATAAAGATTATTGAATGAAACTCTAATGGTAAACTACTTCTAGGAGGTGATGCACCAAAGAAAACTAAATGCAGATTGATTTGCAACTAATACTCTTAGAAAAATGTTAACATAACTTAACTCGAGCACCTTAATCACATAAATGTTTCACTAAAAGGCTCTGCTTAATTTAACCTCACTAAGGAAGACTATGTTTTCAGAAATTAAGAGAAAATATAAACTTTAAAAGCACAATGAGTGACCTGTGATAAACTGCAATTATGTATATGCATCAATAAAGGAGACAAAAATTTAAAGGTTTTTGGTTTGAAACACAATAAGCTTGCATCAAATCACTTAAAAGATACAAAACACTAGAAGCTTCGAAGGTAAACTATATTTATTTTGAATATTCTGAAGGAAATTTCTGCAAAAACTCGAATGATATGCTGAAAATAAGGTATTGCTGAATATTAATCAAATAAAAAGCTAAGTTACAAGATATTCTCTTTGCAGAATGCAAAGGCAGAAAACATGAACCGAGAAAAAGACTAAGTATTTTCTCAATATATACAATAGATGAAAAATCCAATGCACCAAGAGGTGGAACTGAAAGCCAACTGAGAGTGAAAAATAACTCGAAAATATCCTCTCATGAGCAAAGAAGAAAATCCTCGAAAAGAGGGCACACAACTGAAGTAAATTGAACACTGAATGTTGCAAACTGATCCCCATGTTGTGCATGACTAAAAGACCCTCGAAAATAAAGCAATATCGTAGGAATCTCCACCATTTACTCCATTTAATCCTTGCATGATTAGTTGATTGAAAATAAACTGAACTCTCCACCTTTGCATGATATGACCCAAGCATCACTTTAGTTATCACTTTTGCATGGTTTTTTTGGAAAAGGTAACTGTATGATTAAATATTAAAGATAAGCAACATGATTATTTTAATATTTAATGTGTAATCATTCTTCCTCCTCCAATTACATGTTAAATATTAAGGTAACAATACCTTTAATATTTAATTATATTGTTATTTTTTTCTCAAAATCATGCTAAACACAATTGAACACTCTTTTAGAATATGCAAAGATTTCAAAGTCATGAGCCATCTCATTAGACTAGGTCGATTGACTATGAAGTCAAGACCATAGTAATAATAGGAAATGATTTTAGTTTTAAAACTTAGTAAAATATTCCCATCAAAAAGATTAGGGCAGGGAGTAAAAAGGTATGGAACCCTAATCTCCTCCTTATTCTTCATTTTACATTTTGTGAACAACCTATTTGTTGCCATGCTGTTGGGGTTTGGAGCTCGACTTGCACCATTTCTTGATGTTTCTGAGTGATTCCTTTGAAGATTTCTACAGAAAATCTATGGGTGAGTCCTTTATAGTCATAAATATGCTAACCAAGCTCCATTTAGAGAGATTTTCAGGCTTTTAAGCCACAACTCCACCATTTATTATGATATATCTTTCATATTTACTATTTTGTTGATGCCTTTACTCATTTTGAGGCCGCCATGTTGCATTTTTGAAGTTTTAAAGGGAACTTTGGTGACGACTTTCTATTGCAAGTGTTTAAGTTTCCTCCAAGGCTGCGGGTAAGCTCATTTCCTTGTGCTCCTCTATTGGGAAAGAGAAGCTATTTCTATTTGTGTTTATAGGAAATACTTTGAAGATTACCATTCTCTAATCTCTCAATGGGCTCGACCCCTATAGAGTACTTGATGTTTCCATGGCTGCGGCCTCTATTTTCTTGTTTACCTTAGGAGATCAAAAAATGATGCAATATGAATACATCCTCTACATTTCAAATTAATTTCTTCTATTTATGGGGCCTTTTGAAACTTTCAATGGCCGCGGCCTCCATACTGGTTTATCTCTTACAAATCCACTTGAGATTTTTTAGTATTTTGTGTATTTCTTTTTATAGGAATCTCTCTTTGTATTTTCAGAAACTGGGTCAACTCTTAGTGGTTTTGATCTCCTTCAAAAGTAGAAATAGACTCTTAGGCATGGTTACTTCTCCATCAGTATGCTCAACGTTGAGTTTTATTTTTCTTTCTTGCAAAAAGAAACCCTCTTGCATTCTAGAGCCACGGTTTTACATTTTCCTTCATTTCACTGGCACCTTTCACTTTGCATGTTTGGGCGCCTTTATAATATTTGTGGTCATGACATAGATTTATGAGAAGATGAAAAGAAAACCCTTCTCTATATCCTATGTGAAGAACCGTCTTCTCTGACTTGTATAAGACTATCACTTGAGGGGTTTTTTATATGCACTTGAAAAGCATGGCTACCCCTGTATTTTACCACAAGCATTCTCACTCTATTCCTCATGTGTGAAAGGGAGGCTTTATACCTCATTGTGATTTGAGTTTTGACCTCACTATTTTAAGAGAAACAACAAACCCTTTATTTTTTTTCCATTGCTTGGCTTCCTGTCATCAATGTCCTTGTAAGGTTTTTGTCCTCTTCATAGTATATTGCTGCACTTTGAAATTAAAGTTGTTCATTTTATGGTATTTTCTACTCATGATGGCATGATTACTATGCATTGGTCTATAAACTGACACCTGTTAGTTCACTGTCCTGTATATGCATTGTCTAAACATTGGATCATGTAAATGTAAGATAGTTTAGAGACCACTTATGATTCAATTTATTTACTTGTGACTGTCTCATGGTATCTTTGCTCAAACACACGACTACAATTTCATCTATGCCATTGGTATACTTTATATATCTACACATAGCTGTAATAGCTTTGTATAGTCTTCATTATGTTACTTGAAGGGAAAAAAGACTGTATGCAAACCTGTGATCACGATGACTATATATAGAAGATTCTTCAACTGTTTTAATTGTTGTTTTGATCATGAACTTGAATTATGTATGTCTGTTCACTATCACTCAAATGATAATGTACCTTTGTTGTTTTTGTGATATTATATAGTAGCAAACAATGTGTAATTTTTTTCTTTTTACATATCATCAACATATGTAGACTCTACTATCTTGACTCCTCTCATGTAAATGAGAGGATGCAATATGCTGGGATTAACCCTTGTGGGAGCCCACTTTTCCCCACATACTAAAATGTTGAATCTTGATGAACCAGTAATGAAAATGTGCCTGTACCTACATAGTGAACAAACAAGTTAGAGAAAAAAAGTGCAATTCATCATTCTTTCTGATGTTTTCCTTTGGATATCTTGGATTCGCCTGTTCACTTTGTCTTTTCTGATCAGTTATAAAGTAGCAAGTACTTGCTTGATTAGATATGCATGAGATTTGTATGGAACCCCGAGCTCTAACATATCCTATTCTTGCAGATTTCTTTCTTGGAGTAGCAACTAGACAACCTCAACAATACAGGCACAACCTCCAACAGTGGGATTCATCATTCACCAAGCAATGACGGGTCCCATATTTGATTTTATGCTTCTTCTTTTCCTTGTAATTACTTGCTATTTTATTTCTGATAGAATAGTTACTCCCACGACTTGTGTGGGATTACAAAAACATTGCTTTTAATAAATCAACTATTTCATATCAAGTAATGACTTGTGTATCTTCATTTGAACTTGTTTTTAGTTACATAATATGAAATAACTAAATGAAACTGTTTGAAGCATATGTTTTGTAATCATGATGAAAAGACAGTTTTTTACATACCTCGTTTCATAACTACTTTTCTTTTTCTGATAAACAACAATAACATATTCAAAACATGAACTACAAAAAATAGTTTAGCTTCACAAAAACCTCCTTTAAATATTTGCTTTCTTAGTGAAGTGTTTTGTTGATTTTTCTAGATTGTTCAACAGTTTCACTCAAATTGTTGCATAATTCTGATAAATAATTTTTTTTTGAAAAACCTTTATTCAGAAATCCGATGTTGATTGGATTGTTCAACATCAAAGTTTCCATACTCCATTCAACAAATGTCTGATAAAACTTTACTAATTTGAGCTGGAAGCTAAAAATTAGTAACAATTGCATCTCCCGATTTCCCCCTTAAACATTCTAGGATGCCTGATGGGACCATGGTCCTTAGCATTAACATTTCATTGAGTGTGTTTTACAGTTGCAGGTTTTAGAAGTGCATTTGAAAAATCTTCAAGCAAAAGCTACAGGAAATTTACACGGTCGATCCGTCATTTTTACCGCACTCACCATTTTCTCGACCGCTTCTACCTTTTTAAGCTACTTTTGTTTCACTAATAGGGCCGCTTCTGAAAATTTTGATCGCTTTCATACCTAGCATGGCCGCACTTGAGTTTTTGGACCTCTTTGTCCTCCAAAAACAAGTTTGCAAGTGCACAAAAGAAGGACGCTTTTGCTTTAAAAAATTTGCCTTTGCTCTGAAAAGTTTTGTCCGAAAGTTGTAAGTTATTTTTTTGATTTCTAACACTAACGATTGTTGGTTTGAATGTTTGAAAGGTGCTAACATTTTTTATGCAAGATTTGCAGAAGCATGGCATATGTTTATCCAAGAACAAACTAACAATTTTGTTGCAAAGAAGGTGAACGATCCAAGTCAAAAAATTTAGAAGCTTTCTAGATTAGAAAACTTTAAAATTGGTGATATAAAATGAACCCCACGACTTACATGATTTCAATTTGGTGCTCTAAAAATAACATTTAAAGTCTTTCTAGTTTAGAATAAGATTTCAATTTGGTGCTTTAAAAAGATTTTTTCAGAAGCTTTCGTAGTTTAGGAAAAAAATTCAATTTAGTGCTTAAAATGAATCTCACAACTTGCACACCTTTGATTTGGTGCTTTAAAAAGAATGTTCAAAAAGCTTTCTAGGTTAGAATAAGATTTTAGTTTGGTGCTTAAAAAGAATCTTTCAAAAGCTTTTTAGCTTAGGAAAATATTTCAATTGGTGCTTAAAAAGAATCTTTTCAAAAGATTTTTCTTGCTTAGGAAAATCTTTCAATTGGTGTTCTAAAAAGAATTTTCAAAAGCTTTTGTAGAATATAACAACACTTCACTATTGGTGCTCTAAATAAAATGCTTTTTTTGACCAACGCTTTAAATTTGCTGACGAACGCACAATTTCATTTTGTTGACCAATTAAGACAAGGATTGTTAGAAACACTCAAGATTGTTGCTTGAAAATGAACAAATCTATTTTGGTTGTGCATTGTGATACTTCTTGAAGTCTCAAACCATTTTTGAAATTGGTGCACATAAAACATGAATTGATATCTTTCACACATTTCAAGTTTGGGTTTAAAATCAAATTGCTATGAATTGTATTATGTGTTTTGCGTGAGTGGCGGGTCAAGTCCATATCCTCTCCCCCTGCATCTTTAGGTGATCTTGGGTGCAGAGAAACACTTTGGAATTTTAGATTTTTTTAGTCAAAATAATTAATATTGAGGCATCGTTACTAATGAGATACATCCTGCAATGGAGAACTCATTGAAGCATCCCTCAAGCATGTTTACCAACACTATATAAATTGTTACAAACTTGAGAAATAGTAGCTTCAATCTAGGGAGGGAATAACAAACGGTGCCTAATTTGAACTCGAGAGTCTTTAGAGGCTTGGAATAGAATGAATAAAGAGCCTTAAGTGGCCAACTGGTGAATTATACATTAGGGTGTTCATTGGTTGTCATTAAAAACGTTTGTAGAGGCCTATCTAGTTTTTTCCATAACATTCTTTGAAAGTGGTGCATCAGAATTTATTTCTGAGAAGTTACCTACCAAGTCTGACTTGTGATTGATTTGTAAAGCTTAAGAGTTTATTTTTAACATACTCTACACTCTTCCATAAAGTTGCATGTAATATCATCCCTTTGGGGCATGAGGTAGGCCCATTGACAAAAAGCGTACCTATTCTAGGAATGATTGTCTTCTATAAACAGTACAAAGGATCTTCACCAAACATTTTCTTGAAATAAAATGAACACATCAACAAGCATTGAACATGGTTATCAAACATCAAACCCTTTGAACTTAGTGCAAATACTTTGGAAAGAGCCCTATGTTTGCACTCCCTAAAAAATATCCTAAAAATATTTTTTTGAAGGTTTCTAAATGTTTAGGCTCACATTTCAAGTTGCGTTAAGAATGAAGTAAGCCTTGGAAACTATTGCTTTAGTACTTTAACTTTCACTAACTTTGAGCTTTTGTGAAAGGAAAATTGCTTAAGTAATAGACATTTAAGGTCAAGTAGTTTTTTGATTGTTGTGTTGCATTTTATCACTTACAAAAATCTCAAATTAGATAAAGCAAACTCATCCAAATCTACAAAATTTATCTAAATTGTTTCCAACACAAAAACTAGAAAATAAAACTAAACAAAGGCCACTTTTGTTGTTTTTGCCGTACTTGACAAAAACTAGCCACAATTGACCAAAAACTCACCGCTTTTGCTCTCTGAATTTTGATAGTGACTGTTAGAAACTTATCACTTTTATAAATCCGAATGCAATTGACATAAAGATAGCCATAGTTGACCATAATATTGCCACAATTGACAAATTTTCTTGGTGGAAGTTGACTAAGAACTAGTCACTTTTGACCAAGAAGACCGCTTTCGCTTGTACAATTCACCAATTAGGAAAATTACACATAGAGGCTGCTTTTGAAAAATCCTACCGTAGTTACCTTTCATATTTGGCCGCAGTCGACCAAAATCTGGCCACTTTTTTGATAAAAATTGTTGCTTTTGCCTTACTTCCTAGTGAAAATTAGAATACGAATTCGAAACTGGTTACAAATCCTTTTGAGAACAAACAGTTAGGCTCCAAAAACATGTCATAAATCCACATCATTCCATCATCCATTTACAAAATCAAAACACTCCAATCTAGCTTTAAGATTCAAAATCAAAACAAAACAACTTTGGATTATTCCTTCACTCAAAATTCTAAGATATCAAAATTTGCTTGAACCTTAAGGCTAGTTCAAGTAGATTCTCTGCAACATATCTTCTAGAAAAGGAAGTGAAATATCAATCCGAGTTATCAATGTTTTTGAATCTAAAAAGTTAGCATTATATCCAAAACATCACTCAAATATTAGGGGCTTGAGTATCACGAAAACCATAACAAAATACCATACACTTTATGACCATTTGGGGTCCAAATGCTCCAATTTAACAATTGAATCTGAAGAAACCTATCATACAACCAAGTCTCACACAAATTGAAGGTGAACAAATAGACATCATCAATAGCTTGAGGAGTTTCATATTTGAGACAAAGGAAACATCGACCTAGTGGAGAAACACAATGAATATCCTAGACAAACAAGACCGAAAAGTTGATGTTGCAGCCGAAAGGCTCATATTACAACCCCGTGCATGGCAATAGATATCATCTTTTCAAAAATAAAAAATACCAAAAACACAATTACATTTCCTTAAAACAAAAAAAAGCATTAGTTCATTCCATAAGTTAGAAATCACCAACTTCCACAAAATATTGACACTTGTTTATGACAACCACGCGATGACAATACATAAAATTGATGGAAGCAAACAAAAGTAGCGCTAGCATGCCCTCACCGACACTAAAACTGGCAGAAGTGACCCATGAGGATATAGACCGAGTGACCTTGTAACTCCTCGAAAGGAACCAACATTCAAAGCAAAACCAAACCAACCAAGTGAGGAGGAAGTAATATGTAAACAACATGAAATGATGGATAGGTCAAATCAAAATCCCAAGGATATGGTCATAGAAGAAATGGATAGTGAGGAAGAATTAGATGATGAAGAATTCTTTCAACACTCCAACAATCCGAAGGTGCTTAAAATGATGGAAAAACTCCTAAGAAAAGATCCAAATACCAACTTCTTTAAATTCACACAAAGTGGTGCTAAGTTACCTATAGACTTTAATGTGGAAGGTCTTAATGATCCTCACCTCATTCCCTTAGGGGATAAATTATTTGTGAGGGAAATACCCAAACCAATGGAGATTCCAAACATGCCACCAATCTTCTCACAAAGAAATGATTAACCAATGGACATCCCTTTGTTTAGGAAGCCATCCCAAATCAAGCAAGTAGTAGCGGCCCAACAATATCAAGGAGGTCCAAATCAATACATAACCCAAAACACCTCCTACATTGACCCTTCCCAAAACATACAAAATCAACAAGGGTAATTTCCACAACAAGGTGTGCCACAAGAAAACTACTTCGGCAACCTTCAAACAAATCAACAACATTAGCAAGGTGTGCCACATGGTACCCTTCCCCATCAACATCAACAAGGTATGCCACATGGTACCCTTCTTAATCAACATCAACAAGGTATGCCATAGGGTACCCTTTTTAGTCAACATCAACAAGGTGTGCCATATGGTACCCTTTGCAATCAACAGTCCCATCAACAAGGTGTATCGCCAACACACTACTAGGGTAACCTTCAAAACAATTCATCCCATCAACAAGGTGTATTGCCAACACACTACCAGGGTAACCTTCAATACAATTCATCCCACCAACACACCAATAAGGTAACCTTCAATACAATTCGTACCAACAACAAGGTGTACCACCAACACATTATCGAGGTACCCCTTTTCAACAACAACGAAAAATTAACCCTCCTTCCATACAACAAGAACTTAATCCTCCTTCCATCCAACAAGGAATTAATTCTCCTTACATCCAACAAGGACTTAATCCTCCTTACATTCAACAAGAACTTAATCCTCCTTACAATCAACAATGACTTAACCCTCCTTTCACCCAACATGGTTACCAAGGTCTTATACCTTCAACATACCCAATCTATGACCAAACAAACATTTTGGGTAAATAAGGCTACTACACATAGGATCCCTAAACAAATATCCCAAACACAGTGGTAGGCATGCAACTACAAGCCCTAAAGCAAAGGATATTAGACATACAAATTGGAAAACCAAAGAAGAAGTTTATACCCTACAAGATATATGTCCATTCCCCTTTGATCAATCCATTACTATGATCCCCTTCTCGAATTTTTTTGAAATACCAAAGTTTGAAAAGTACAAGGGAAAAGGATATCATATAGAACATGTGCGAGATTTCTCAGTATCTTGCATGGAAGTGAAAAACAATGATTCCTACCTAATGAGACTTTTTCCACGCAGTCTTACTGGTCACACTATGGAATGGTTATCCCATCTACCACTAGGTATTAAAAGTTTTGATGAATTGACTACCAAGTTTGTAAACCACTTCTCATTCAACATAGAATAGGACGTCACCATCATGGACCTCTACAAGATTAAACAAAGTCAAGGCGAATCCTTTACATCCTACCTACAAATATGGAGACATAAAGCTAGTAGATATAAGTGGCCTATTCTCGACAAAGAACTGGTGGATATCTTTGTTTCCAATGTCCAAGAGAAAATCAATTACCAACTCACCATGTTGTGCCCCACAAACTTCGAAGAGACTATTGAAAAGGGACTACACATTGAGAGAGCTCTCATAGTGAGGGGAGTCATTAAACTAAATAACTCAAAATACAATCCTTCTAGTTCAAATGACAAACCCAAGAATTGGGACAAAAACACAAATGTTACCAATGATGGAGTAGTTGATGCTAGAGTTGTATGGAATGTGAAAAATCCTAGCATACCACAAAACAAAGCCCAGGTTGCACAAATGAGCTACGCTCCCAACAAAGTACAAAACAATCAACTTAACTATCCCCAAAAAAATCAATCGGTTAACCAATAGAAAAATCAGGGAGGACAACAAAGGCAATATGACCAACCAAAGAGGAAATTTACTGCATTAGGAGAACCACTTAAGACCATCATGTGCAAACTAGTTCAACAAAACCTCATCAAAGTCAATGATCGCCCAAACTACTAAGAGTCAAGTTTCAAAACACCATGGTACAATGAAAAAGACTTATGCGAGTTCCACAAAATCAAAGGACATACAATGAATAACTACATGAGACTCAAACATATAATACAAGACTTTATCAAAAAGGGATAAGTTGATATAGAACACCATCCTAGAAACAAAGACCTCAAAATCTACACGAATCTAGAATTCCAAACCATGCTAAGAAAAATGAAAAAGGGAAAGACCAAGGCTATCACAATGCTAACTACACCTATGGTGACACCATCCTAGGCACCCTCTCACAAGTAGACGACACTAGGGTCAATGTGTTAACTATACGAGATAGGGACCCCGAATGTAACGTAACTACCCATCGAGGGAAAGCCATAATACAAGGAGCCCCACCTAAACCCACACTAAGCCATCCAATGACTATAGTATTGTGGAACAACTGAAGAAGAATCCCACTTTGATCTCCATCCTAGAGTTGCTAAAATTATCACCTGCACATAGGGAAATACTAGAGAAAGCTTTGGAAGCATTGGTCCCTAATGATCTCAATCCTAATCAATTTTAAGCCATGGTTGGAAAAATCATGACCAATCATCATTTAGTCTTTTATGAAAAAGACCTTCCACAAAAGTCATTCCATAGCCAAGCCCTCTATATAGAGGTCGGTGTCCACAAACATATGGTCAAAAGAGTATTGATAGATAATGGTGCAAGTCTAAACATATGTACCTTAAAATTTGTTAAACAACTGGTGTATTTTGACGATGAAATCGAAAAGGGAAAAAACATCACTATAAGGGCCTATGATGACCTCGAAAGAAATTCAAAAGGAACCATCAAGGTAAACCCACAAAATTGGTTTACAATTCCATTGAGGAAGGAAAAATGCATTTTCGGATGGAAAACACTTTAGGGGGTTTGCTAGAACCCCCTAAAGGGTTTGATAGAACCAAGGGGGTTCAAGTGAACCCCCCTTTAATGGGTTTATTTTTTAATTGCATTAAAGGGGGTTCACTAGAACCAGGGGGTTTGAGCGAACCCTGGTTTTCTAGAGCCCCCCTTTTCCCTCCTTCTCCCCCTCACACCAAAAATCTCCAAAAAATTTCCCATCGAAGCTCGAGTTGAGGATGAAAATGGAGGAGACTTCATAGACCCAACTGGATGATGGTAGTCCTTGAAATGAGCTATCCAACAAATATAATTTTAATATGTTTTGGTTTTATTATGTATTTGTTTTTTTAGTTTGATTAAACATAGGGTTTTCACCGAAAATCAAGATCTTTGTTCTGCACATGTGGAAAAATAGCAAATTATCATATTTTTTTTTGAAAAATATCGATGCACTCGATATTGATGTCCTTGATCCAATAAAAATAAATTGAATTTCGATACATACAAAAAAAATTATGTTGTATATGGTTCGCCTATGTCTGAATTGTAATTGGTTTGACTTCAAAACTTTATTAAGGAAAAAATATTCAATAAAACACTATGAAACTAAATGAAAGTGCTAGATATCATAGTTACAAATCTAAATTAAAAAAAATTATAATTTTATCCTTCATGGTAAAAAATTTATGTTGTATATGATGAGCATCACTCCTTAAAAATGGTGTTTACTAAAAAAAACTAGTTTTCAAAGGAGATGGAAAAAGAAGTGCAATCTAATTCCAAAAAAATTGAAAAAAATATATTTAAAATCTACAGACAAAATGTCACAAATCACTAGTTTGCATCATGTTCAAATTCCTCACGGTTTAATCACTATAGGTGCACGAAAGTGAAGATTTAGTTAGAAAAAATTAGTTCAGTGTCTAGTTTGGCCAAAAATTGTAAACCAATATTGTGGGATCACCCACCAGGCTTCCTGTACAGATAGGACCGACAACCACAAAAACCACATGGCAGGTACTAGACCTTGAGCTACCATATAACCTTCTCCTAGGACGCCCTTGGATTCATGCATTACAAGCAGTTCCCTCGACATTTCACCAGTGTCTAAAATTTCCTCACGAAGGAAAGGAGGTTACATTATATGTTGATCTTGAACCATTCCACTACTATGCAAAATTGGAGGAGAAATATAAAAAAATACAATGAATACCTAGTAATGATATATCATTCAACTCCTCATATGTTGACCCTTCCACACTACCATCAACCTCAACTAAATCCATGCCAAGTGAGCAACCAAAATCTGATCCTAAGATTCAAGTACTTAACAAAGTAACGAAAACTATCATTTCAATCAAGCCTTTTGCATTGGAATGCTTCCACCAACACCCAAGGTTTATGGAGGACCTAAGGAAATTAAACATATTCAAGCAGTGACAATGGTAGTCAAACCCACAATATTTACCAAGTGGGGAGATATGAAGGGCGAGGAATGTTGGATGTTGTGGTTGTGTTGCTAATATGTGGTTGTCATTGATGCCAACACTATTAGCCTTCAATACATCAGAAGCTGTATATGTCGAGGATATTGAGAAAATTGTTAAAATAAGTGTTCCAGGTTCTCTGTGGAACTGTGAAGGTCATGAAGGTGTCTTGTTTTGTACATTGAAGATCATCTGGTGTGGATTAAAGGGTTTTCTGTTGAGTATATCTATTTCATCCACCAGAAGTGTTAGAGGTCCGCGTGAAGATCTGATCGTGTAGTGAACAGTTGTGTTCTGACAGTATTTTTGTGCGTTTTGTCAGTGTTCTTGAATGAAGTTTGTATGTTTCTGGTGCTGCGGATGTTTCTCTGTTAGTTCTTGTTGTTTTTGGATGCTTCTAGATTGTGCTCTATCTTTGTGGTATCTCCACATTGATCGGTGTGTTCGTGGTCAAATATTTTTCTCTGTATGTTTGATTTTTCATGTTCTTGGCCGACATGATGGTAGTAGCATGTTGTGGATCTTCGAGGTGGAATTAATTGAAATATTTTTGTGATTGGAGTTATTATTTTGGGTCTCCATTATGTTGTGGCCAACCTTGGTAGATTCACATTGTAAATTTATTTGTGATTTGGCTGACTTTGAAAATATGTTTTATATTTTCAAGCCGACTAAGTTGTTGATGAAATCTCATGTTGTGGATATATAAGAGCGATTGTTTGAGTGAAGTTAGTGTGTGCATTAGAGCGAATGTATGCTAGAGAAAGTGCATATGTGCGAATAGTGTTCCTATCATTTGATTGAAAAGCATAGTGAGAAGAAGGTTGAGAAAAGAGTAAAGAAGGTTTTTCTGTGCTTAATTGGAACTATAATCAGGCTTGTGTAGAAGCTATTCTTTTAGTTCATACTTTGTGGATCTAATCCATATTGCTGTATTTTTGGGCAGTGAGCCCTCTTGTATTTGAGCAATGAGCTCTAGGCAGTGTGCCTGAATGCATGTACATTCCCATTATTTTCTCATTATACTTTTAACAAGGTATAATATTGTGGACTAACATCCATAGTGGTTTTTCCCCTAACATGGTTTCCACGTAAAAATCTTGGCATTCTCTGTGTTTCTGATGTGTTGATTGTTCATGGTTTATTATTCATTCATTAGATCTAAGATTAAGTAAAGGTTTGAAATTTTTTAATATTCTGTGACAACTAATTCACCCCCCCTCTCAGTTGTTTGTCCTTGTTTTTCCAACAAGGAATTATTCAAAGAGGACATGTTGTCAATGATCTACAAAGAAGAACCAAAACAACTACAACCCTTTCTAATTGATCCTAGCAGTAAAGGATATTAGATGGTAAAAAAAATGGGATACACTAGAAAAGGTGGCCTTAGGTGACATAAACAAGGTAGATGGGAACCTATTATAGTGGAACAAAGAAATAAGAACATGGTACTAGGCTATGGTTCGATAGACGTGATTACTCCAAAAACTGGACATACCTCTTTTAAGAAAGGAGCTCCTTATACTGACGTTAAGACATTGGATATCTACCATTGTATAAAATTTGATTTACTAATTGAAGACCTATTTGAAAACTTTGACATAGGTATAGTTCCTCCCCAACCTATACTTGAAGACTATACTTATGAAACAAACTCTAAGGAGTATGAATGGGATTCCCTTTTCATTGCTATGTTATGCCTTGCATAACCACCCCATTTTATTCTGGAACAAAATGGGTCCCCCTTTTCTTTTTTGCTTTCGTCGCCTTTCATTGTTTGTTTGGGTCTTAGGAGTTCTCTTGCTTTCCTCCTAAGTCTGTCTTTCGTTCTATTTGATCTGGTTCTGCCTCAGCCAGAGTTGGGTTTCTTTTTTGAAAATTGAATCAAATGATGAAAAATGATATATTTTATATGCTTTTGAGGACTAATGGGGACATTGTTGTGCAGGATTAAATCATACACCCGATGATATCTCCCAATGAAGTCTGTTAGAAAGCATACCTCAATCAGATTTGGCATAAAACTCCTGATAAAGAAAGTCGTTGAGACCCTCCTATTTTCTTGCCAACTAGCAGTGTGGTTCTATTTGTTTGAAATATACCTATCGACCAGACAATTTAATTGCCATGGGTTTTTATATCTCCTCGACATGCTGAAGTCTCGCCGACCGTTGTGCACAAGGCTAGTGTCGCCGAAAGAATTTGGGTTCGGGGAGAAGTCTTCTCGACTGATAGAAGTCTCAGCGAAAGGGGGTAGTGTCAGTATGAGGTCTGGCCGACTGCTAAGGTCTCGTCGAAGTGGGATGGTTTTGGGGAGATGTCCTCCCGACATTGGGGAGTCTCGCCGAAAGGTTTGCCTTCGGCATAAGGTCTGGCCAAAGGGGTGAGGTCTCGGTGAAAAGGGATGTCATTGGGGAGATGTCTCACCGAAGGGTTTGAGTTCGGGGTAAAGTCTTCCCAACCAGGTGGAGTCTCGTTGAAAGATGAAGGCCTTGGGGAGAAGTCCCGTCGACTGCTGAATGTCTCACCGAAGGTTATGCCTTTAGTGTAATCTCTTGCCGACCGGGGGACTCTTGTCGACAGTGGTTCACAAGGTTGAGCTCGGGGAGACTCTGAGTGAAATATTTGCGCTCGGTATGATGTCCTTCCGACAAGCGATGATCTCGGTGATGGAAAGGGATATCGATATGACTCCTACCGCCCGCTGTGAGGTCCTGTCGAGAGAATAAAGTCTCGCTGATAGATATGTGGCTGCGGTAGGACTCCTGGCCAAAGAGTTTGCATTCGACAAGAAGTCTTGCCGACTGAGGGGAGTCTTGCCGATAGTGATGGACTTGCCAATGGAAAGGGATATCGGTATGACTAATGGGAACTCACTGTGACCTCCTATTGACTGAACGGTGTCTTTTCGAATGCGGATGTTTTTCCAATGGAGGAGCACATTGGTAGGACTCCTAAGGAATCGCTATGATGTCTGGCCGATAACAATTGTCTTGCCGATGGTTTTTGTGATATAGATATAACTTTTGCATTCGATATGAGGTCTCACTGACAGTTGTATGCTATGCCGATGCTACTGTAGAGTATAATCGCATCGGGGAGACATGACAAGTGTCTCACTAACATGCGATTCCATTTGAGTAGCCTTTGACTGCCTAAGAAGCTTATGTGGCATGTGTTCCACCAATCAGAAGAAGCTAAAGGGGTGAACCATTGACTATTTGACTGTTGTGACAACCCTGTGAAGAAAATCAATAGAACATAAACAACATGGACTTACTCTGAGATCAAAAGTGATGGAGCAGCTCGGTGAACAATGGTGTGGAGATCTAATGGGAAAATATGATGCTGCTTCCAGAGGACGGTCAACTTGCAGAAAGATCTTGAGCACAAGAAATCCCAAAGGAAGAAAAGGCCACGAGTCTTAGTGACAGCTGTGGTGTCTACTGGAAAAGGTAGATCGACATTTATGATAATGATGTAGAACATTCAAAGCAGCTCCGATGAAGCTCTCAAGGGTGGACACGAAGACCATAAGTTAATGTTGTTGTTGTAAAAGATCTGAAGGCTTCTCTTGAGGGTGATCCTTCACCAACATGGACAACGGGGATGCACATTGAATGCAACATTAACTTTATTCCAAAAAGATCTGAGGGCTGACCCTTCTGAAGTAGGATATTTTTGTAAACCCTAAAACAGGGGCCAGCGCATTCTTTTTGGGTGCGTTCTGTATATATGGCATTTTTGCCTCTTTTTTAAAGGAGATAGAGAGATTTTTCCAGAATAGAAAAAAAAAGGAATTTTCTGAAGGTAGAAAAACTTAAGAGTAGAATAGGAGTTAGATTCGATAGAAGGCAGTAATGTATCTTTCAAGTTCTCTTAGTATAGATGGAAACAATATGAAGACATAGGTTTTCTGTACACTGGTGATTGTGCCAGATTTGTAAATGTTGCTTATCTGTTTCACCAACAGTAGAAGTGACCAGATTTAAATCTATTTCATATTGTGTTTCAGAATGGTATTTATCTTGGGTTAATCATTCGATTTGAGAAGCTTTCAAGGAATGAAATCTTATTTTATGTTTTGTCTAAATAGTGATTTGTAATCTTTTGTTGAAGTTAGCACCGTGAATGAATGAAACTGTGTGTTAATCACAAGTTAATTTTGTTTTGCAGTTTTAGTTAGGAATTCCTTGAAAGGTAACAAGTCTAGTTAAGTTGGATGAATCATCATTCTCTTCGGTTCCAAAGCTTTGATCTATCTTTTTCTATTTCTTTAAAAACCCTGGTTAAAGTAGGTTTAAATTTATGTTTGATCTTAGAACAATCCACAAGCTCAACACTAGCAGGCCCCTTGAACATTATAGTTCACATCAACCATTGAGTGAAATCAGCATAGTTGAGAACCGATTACCAAGACCTTGGGAGTTAGATATCCATGAGTTATTCTTTCTCTTTTAGGAGAGCAGAATAGTAATATTTTGTTTACTGTTGCTGTGCTATTCTGACCCATCAACATGCTGTAAGGAAGGTAAGGTAGTAGAACAACTTCCTACACTAACCTTGAGAGGAGAATAATGCAAAACTTTTACAGATCTTTAAGAGTTATAAAAAATTAAACAGAAATTTACACAAGTATCATTTACACCACAACACAATGATTTACTTGGGGAAAACCCTTTCGGGAGAAAAAACCCACACTCCAAAAGCTGTCCAATATATTATTCAAAAATCAAAAGATTACAATATACTTGTAGAGAAAACTTCTAGTAGGAGTATCACCACCACAAATCAAGAGACACCACGACTACTATTAGACTCTCAGAATATGCCACCATCTACATACATCCCAACTGCTTATAACAAGCTTTTTGGAACCTTGTAGAATTAGGGTTTTACAAGGTCATTTTTCATTTGATGTGTTAGCAGGAAAAAACCTTGACGTGTCAATGAATTTTTTTTGGGGGCATTTCCCTGAACCCCGTGTCTTGTTACGAGTGTACAATATTTGCATGATCAGTTGCCAGATACCAACATACATCCTATCAATAAATTATATATAATTGCAACTTTGAGACACATTTTCCCAACAAATCTCCCACTTGTCGAACACCTTGCAGGGACAACAAAAGGGTGTCATCATCATCTCTAATTGCTAGGAGCCGAAAGGCCCATAGTCTCTGAACACCATTTGAACTTCTCTGTGCTCACAGACTTAGTTAAATAATCAACAATATTCATCAAAGTCTCTACCTTAACTAGCTTCACCCTACCATCTTTGACCATATCTCTAGAAAAATAATGTTGTACATCAATGTGCTTAGTCTTGGTATGAAACATTGGATTCTTGGCTAGACATATTGCACTCTAATTATCACAATAAATTGTCATTGTACCTTGTTTTATTCCAATATCTAAACACAGTCTCTTAAGCCAAATGGTTTCTTTACAAGCATGAGTAGTTTCCATATACTCTACTTTAGTAGTTGATAAAGCAACCACAACCTGTTGCTTACTCATCCAACTAATTGCACCACCAAATAAAGTAAACACATAAGCACTGGTGGATCTTCTGCTATCAACATCACTTGCCCAATTTGAATCCACATAACTATGAATATCAAGGGAAATCTCATCTTCATTCATATTACTATGATAACATAAGGAATAATCTGAGGTACTGCGCAAATATCTAAAAACTCTTTTAACTGCATCCCAATGAACTCTACCAGGATTAGACATATACCTAGAAATAACTCTTACTGCTTGGGAAATTTTTGGTCTAGTACAAATCATAGCATACATCAAACTTCCAATTGCACTCTGGTAAGGCACTTTGCTCATGTCTTCCATCTCTGGTGGAGATGTTTGGCAATTTGAAATAGATAGCTTTGTTCCAACAGAAACAAGAACACACAATGGTCTATAATCTTGCATACCAAACCTCTGTAAAATTGAGTTGACATACTTGCTTTGGCCAAGCCATATCTTTCTGTTCACTCTATCTCTTTTAATTTTCATCCTAAGAATGTGTTTAGCTACACCAAGATATTTAATTTCAAATTTAGCAACAAATTGAGATTTTAGTTCTGAAGTCATACCTTTCCCTCTACCAATAAATAACATATCATCAACATGTAATGCAATAAATGGGAAATGATCACCATCAATTTTATAATAAATACAATGATCTAATTTAGAACGCTCAAATCCCAAACTCAACACATATGTATCAAATTTCTAGTACTACATCCTAGGACTTTGTTTTAAGCCATACAAATTTCTTTAATTTGCAAACCAACTTATTTTTACCTTTCACCACGTAGTTCTCTAGCTATGTCATATAAATATCCTCCTTCAAATAACCATGAAGGAAAGCATTTTTCACATCCATTTTCCCAACCTCTAAATTGTAAGTAGCAAAAATAGAAAGAAAAAAATCTAATGGATGCCATTTTTGTAATAGAGAAAATATCTCACCATAATCAACATTCTCAACTTGAGAGTAACCCTTCGTAACTAACCTTGCTTTGTACTTCTCAATACCTCCATCTGAACCAATATTTTTCTTGAACTCCCATTTACAACCAACAGGTTTTCATCATTCATACAATGGTACAAGATCCCACATATCATTCTTTTTCGAAGATTCCATATCTTCATCCATAGCAATCTTCTAGGACTCTGCATCATTCATACCTAGTGCCTCTTTTACAGATCTAGGTTCATCCATGTTAGTATTCAAAGCAAAAATACATCTCCAATCATCGAGTGAATACCTTTCAAGTGGTTTTCTATGCCTTTTAGACCTACGAACAAGTTGAGTTGGGGGTTCTTCCTCCTCTTCTGAAGATCCAGAGCTAGATGAGCTCTCCTCAACTTCTTGTCTATCCTTGGGCCTCAATTCAACTTTCTTAGGTGTAGAAGGAAATTGAATCACATCTTCCTGTTTACTTTGTTTTGGATGCAATGCAATAAAATAAGGCTTAATTTCTCTAAAACTAACACTTCTACTATGTATTACCTTATGTGCAACGAGATCCCAAAGCGTGTATCCTTTCACACCATAACTATATCCGATGAAGATACATTTCAAAGCCTTGTTCTCCAACTTTGTTTGCTTCTCCTTTAGCACATGTGCATATGCCTCACAACCAAAAACTCTAAGATGTCTTAATGAAGGCTTGTGACTCGACCATGCCTCTATAGGTGTCTTATCAACAAGAGCTAATGTAGGAGACCTGTTAATTAGGCAATAGGCAGTGGCAACAACTTTAGCCCAAAACCTTTATTCTAGGTCAGCACCACTCAACATACTCCTAGCCTTCTCCATCAGTGTCCTATTCATTCTTTCTGTAGCTCCATTATGTTGTGGAGAATACAAAGTTGTCTTCTGTCTATGAATACCATAATCTTTATATAATCTATCAAAATTATTAGAGCAAAATTCACCACCATTATCAGTCCTTAAACATTTTATTTTCTTTCCAATCTCCAACTCAACCATTACTTTAAATTCTTTAAATCGACTAGAAACTTTAGATTTACTCTTTAAAAAATATACCCATGTCCTACTATAATCATCAATACATGAAACATAATATGTGGATTTACCAATTGAAGGAACATCTATAGGACCAAATACATCAGAATGAATAAGATCCAATTCACCACAAGATTTATGAAAAATCGAGTAAAACTGAATGCGGTTTTATTTTCCATAAATGCAATGCTCATATAAATTGAATTCAAGATTACAATTAGACAAACCTTTAACAAGGTTTTTATTTTTTAAGGTCCTTAGACCCTTTTCTCCAATGTGGCCAAGTATTTGGTGCCATAACATAGTTTTCTCTGGAGGTAACTTTGTCTTAGAAGAAAGAGCACCCTTGTGTACCCAAAAGCCATGACCACTGTTGAAGGTGAAACCCTTACTTCTTCTACAAACTTTCTTTTCATAGAGGTACTATTGCAATCAACAGTGCATGCATCAAGCTTATATAATGTCCCATATCTAACACCTCTAGCAATCACCATAGCACCTCTAACCATCTTGCATCTTGCATAAGAGAATACTACCTGCACACCCACATCTATTAGTTTTCTCACAGATAACAAATTTTTTGCTAATCTAGGGATGCAACACACCATTAATCTTTTTTATTCTACAAACATAAAACTTGATTTTAACTTTACCATGACCAACAATGTCTAAATGAGAATAATCACCCAAGTACACCTCACCTCCATCAAATTATTCATATTCACAAAACCAATCTCTATTGAAGGTCATATGAAAAGATGCACCTGAGTCAATTAACCATGCATCATTACCTGCACGAGTTGCCAAAGCTGCAATGAATGTGTCACCATCTTCCTTCTCAGACTCAGAATCAAATTTCTTCTTTTTCTTCTTCTTTTCTTCTTTGCATTCCTTATGAACATGTCCAGGCTTACTGCAGTTCCAACAAACAACTTTGGACTTTCCAGGAAATTTAGATCTCCCCTTAGACTTGGATTTGTCACGCTTCTCATTCTTCTTGCCTTTTTCCTTAGGTCTTCCATGAACATTTAGGGCCTCCTTGGCAGTGATGGATACCTTCCTCCTCATCTCTTTAGAAAGCAAAGAACCCACCACATGTTCAGTCTTCAATATAACAGAAGTAAAGAACAAGAGAATCCCACAAATCAGGTAAAGAACAAAGCAAGATCTAACATTTTTCCTCCTCATCCATTTTGACACCAACTGATGCCAATTGATCCACCAACATATTGAATGCTTCTAGGTGGTCTGTGATTCATCCACCCTCTTCCATTCTTAAGGAATACAACTTCTTCCTCAAGAAAATCTTGTTCGCTAAAGATTTGGCCTGATACATCTCACCAAGATTCTTCCATAGTTTACGTGCAGAGGTCTCTTCATGTACATTAATTAAAATAGAGTCTTCCAAGCATAATCTGATTAAACACTTGGCTTTACGGTCCACAACATCATATTGAGTAGCTTGAGTAGGATCTACAAGCCTTGAAACATTCTCATCAACAACATCCCAAAGATCTTGATCTATCAACAGATCCTCCATCTTTAGCTTCCACATCTCAAAACTATTTCCAAACAATTTATCCGCCTCTATTCTCCCTAATGAATTTGCCATCTAAAAATTCCTGCAACAAGATCACAAAGTGTTTTTTGCACAAGCTCCCACTCAAATCTAGATTAGTTCAAAAAACCTAACAACCCACAACTAAAACCAAAGGAGATCAAGCTCTGATACCACTTGTAAGGAAGCTAAGGTAGCAAAA
Source organism: Sequoia sempervirens (assembly GCA_007258455.2). NCBI lineage: Eukaryota > Viridiplantae > Streptophyta > Pinopsida > Cupressales > Cupressaceae > Sequoia > Sequoia sempervirens. Next base: position 22,436,961 of record VDFB02047230.1, on the reverse strand, counting down.
AAAATTCCTACACTAACCTTGAGAGGAGAATAATGCAAAAAATTTATAGATATTTAATAGTTACAAAAACTTAAACATAAATAAACAAAAATATCATGAATAGCACAACACAATGATTTACGTGGGGAAGACCCTTTTGGGAGGAAAACCCCACACTCCAAAAGCCACCTAATATACTATTCAGAAATCAAAAGATTACAATAAACTTGCAGAGCAAGCTTCTCACATGAGTATCACCACCAGAGATCAAGAGACACCACAACCACTATCAAAATCTCAAAATACACCGCCATCTACATACATCCCAACCACTTATAACAAGATTTTTGGAACCTTCTAGAATTAGGGTTTTACAAGGTCATTTTTTATTTGTTGTGTTAACTGAAAAACCTTGACGTATTAGTGGGAAAAAACCTTGATGTGTTAGTGGCAAAAAACTTGACATGTCAAAAAAAAACCTTGACGTGTCAACGAATTTTTTTTGGGGCGTTGCCCCAAACCCCACATCTTGTTATGGGTGTACAATATTTGCATGATTGGTCACCACATACCAACATACATCATATCAATAAATCATATATAATTGCAAGGTTGAGACACATTTTCCCAACAACTACCACCTCTAGTGACGATGACCTAAATACTCAATGGGAAAATGATGCCACAACTATATTGACCATTTCAACAACCATTGTAAGCTTTGCAGATAATGATGATAACTTACCCCTTTGCTACCCATAGTTAATAGATTGGGACCAATAATAGCATACACCTATTTTTGATCAATTCTAGAATGATGAAGCAATCACAGAGTTTATGGGACTTCAAATTGATGTACCATTAGGAGATCATAAACTCGGGTTTGTCATGGAACTCAAACAATAATCATATTTTGGTGGGGAGATTGTGTCCTCTAGTCGCAAAATTGAAAAAGACAATGTAAAAATCAAAATGAGATCCCATATGGAAGACCATGATGTGGCTCCATTGAATCCAAAAAAGAGAAAAATAAAGGATGAATCTAAGGGTGAAAATATCCTTGAGGCACCGGAAGATGGAGAATTCAATCTTCCTATTTCTGAATATCAAGAGAAGTCGACACTCCTAGTTGAAGAAGCTGAGCCTATCAATTTTGAAACAACAAAAGCACCTAAAGTCACATACCATGCAATGCCACTTGATCTTGAAGATAAAGTGAACTTCTTAGCGTTCATCAATGAAAGGAAGATCAAATTCGCATGGACATGTGTAGACATGCCATAATTGGATCCAAGATTGGTTGTACACCCTGTAGCTGTATTTTTGGGAGCTAAACCCATCAAGGAAAAACTATGAACAATGCATCCCCATATAGCACTGTTGGTAAAGGTAGAATTGAATAAATTACTAGATGTGGGCTTCATTAGACCAATCAATTATCCTGAATGGATATCAAATATAGTACCAATATAAAATCCCACTTGGGGCATAAGAATTTGCACGGGCTTCCGAGATCTAAATAAATCTTTCCCAAAAGATGACTTTCCTCTTTCAAGCATTCATATGATCGTGGATCTAACCACAGGACATGAAATGCTATCATTAATGGATGGATTATTTGGGTATAATTAGATAAAAATATCCCCTGATGATTAGCATTAAAGAAAAATCACTTGTTCCTAGGGGACCTTCTATTGGAATATCATGCCATTTGGCCTAAAAAATGCAAGGGTGACCTATCAACGAGCGATGACTACAATATTTCATGATATGTTGCATACAATTATGGAAGATTATGTAGATGGCATATTAGCAAAGTACATCAAAAGGGAAGACCATTTAACCAACCTAGCTAAAGTGTTTGATAGGCTTGAACAATACAACTTGAGACTCAATTTGAAAAAAGTCTATTCAGAGTAACATCCAAAAAACTGCTAGGGTACATACTGTCAAGAAAAGGCATTGAAGTAGATCTGGTGAAAGTAAAAGCCATATAAGAGATTCCCCCACCAAAGAAATTAAATCAACTAATAATTTTACAAGAGAAACTACAATCCATCAGGAAATTCATCACGCAACTGGCAGCCAAGTTTCATCCATTCACCCATTTGTTACACAAAGATATCACATTCAAGTGGGATGGGAGATGTGATCAAGCATTCTGACAAGTCAAGGAGTACCTACTCACTCCTTCAATCTTAATGCCACCTATCCTAGATAAAGCAATGATGCTCTATGTATCTACAATACAAGCAACATTAGGATCTCTCCTAGCACAACTAGATGAAAATAATAAAGAAAGAGTGATCTACTATATCAACCAAACACTGGTGGGCTATGAATTGAACTATTTTCCCATAGAACAAGTGCATCTCTCTATTGTCTTTGTAGCACAGAAGTTGAGACACTATATATTGAACAGGCAAGTGAAGCTGATCTCAAAAGTAGACCCACTAAAGTACCTATCAACAAAAGTAGCTCTAACAGGAAGGATTGCTAAATGGGTGATAACATTGAGCAATTTTGATATAGAGTACGTAGATAGGAAAGCCATCAAAGGAAAAATCATAGAAGATCAACTAGCAAAAGCACTTGTGGAAGATCACTAGCCTCTCACAATATACTTCCCATATGAAAGTATACTGCTAATAGAATAAACAAGTCATTGGACCTTATACTTTGACAGGTCCCACACTCAACATGGCTTTGGAGCAAGTATCTTATTTCTCACACCACAAGGAGATAGTATACCTAAGGCATATAGAATTGTTTTCCCATGTACAAATAATATCTCAAAGAATGAAGCCCTAATCACGAGACTCAAAATGGCCATAAAATGGAGGATATAAGAATTGCAGGTCTATGCAGACTCTCAATTGGTAATTAGGCAGGTGAATGATGAGTATCAAACAAAAGATGACAAGCTAATGTCATATAAAAGAATATTTTGTCACCATAACATTTGAATAGATTCCCTAGATCAACAATAGTGCGGTCGATGCCATGGCAACAATAGGTTCACTTCTTGATATTTCATAGAACATTCCTAAGTATGAATTCCTTGTGAAGCAATTGCTCATATTGGGGTTTGATATCTCAGAATCAAAACTAGTGTTTGTTGTTGTTGGTCCTAATTCACCATGGTACCAAGACACATTTGATTACATCCAACATGGTATCATACCACCTAACCTGACAGCAACCCAAAAGAAGACCTTTGCCCGTAGGAATTCTCGATTCACAATCCTAGGAGACACCTTATATCATCAAATTTTAGATGGTATGTTACTCTGATGTCTTAACATAGAAGAAGCGCAAAATGCATTACAAGAGGTACATGAAGGAATTTGTGGGTCTCACTCTAGTGGACCTAACCTTGTACAAAAATTGTTGAGAACAAGGTACTATTGGCCTTCAATGGAACAAGAGTGTATTCAATACTCTCAAAAATGTCGTTAGTGTCAACAACATAGTGACCTTGTTTAGGCACAAACATAGGAGATGAGACCTATCACCACACCATGGACTTTTTTGCAATAGGGAATAGACTTGGTAGGTAAGATCTCTCCTACTTCCTCTAACAGGCATAAGTTCATTATTACAACAACTGAATACTTCACCAAATGGATAGAAGCAATTCCATTGACATACATTATAGGAAATAGATATCCAAGTTCATCTTGAATTATCTGATTTGTAGATATGGAATTCCCAAAACCATCATATTGGACAATGGAACCCCATTCAAGAACTAAGATGTCCAAGAGATTAGTTCCAAGTTCTCTATCTAGCATAGATTCTCCACGCCCTACTACCCCCAAGGAAACAATCATAATGAAGCATCTAACAAAACCATCTTGAAGATACTAAATAATAATTTTAATGATTCCAATCGTGATTAGCATTTGTAATTGAACCCAACCCTATGGGCTTATTGAAATAGTATTTGTGCACCTACAGGTGCTACACTTTTTTCCTTGGTCTACGAATTTGAAGTTGTCTTACCTTTCGAAGTTGAAATCCCCTCATTGCAAATATCACTAAAAGGCATGGTCAACAATGAAGAGTATTAGATATCCCAATTAAATGAGTTGGAACTCCTAGATGAAAGGAGTTTGAGCATGTTAAACCATCTTTAGGTTTATCAAAATTACCTCAAACAAAGCTACAATAAAATGATAAAAAATATAAACTTTCAGGTTGGTGACTTGGTACCCAAAGAGAATAAGAAGGTACAACTGAATCAAGATGGCAAAGGTAAGTTTGAACCCAATTGGTTAGGTCCATTCATCATCACAACAAGTTATGGTTTTGGGGCTTATCAATTGGCTACTCCTAAAGGGAAACCTTTAATCAAACCACTGAACAACAACCATCTCAAGAAGTTCTATACTTGAAAATGTCAGAATACCCCAGACAAAAGGGTGAAAATGCAAAAAAATAAAAAAAAGATTAAAAATCAAAAAAATCAAAAAGCAAGAAAAATAGTAAAGAAAAATAAAAATTTCTTTGAGTGAAAACCACTTTGTGGCACTTCTAGAATAGGTACCATAGTGAAAACCTAGAAAATAAGTGCTACAGTTGAATAAGACTGGCATCATTATCTATCAACACTATCTGAAGCATCCACCCATTAGTCCCATAATAAAACATGTTTCCAACCATGGCTTGATAATTGATTAAGGAAGGTAATCTTGTCTCAAACTGGGGGAAACTTCTTGAAAGGGTAGCGGATTGGATCCTTGTACATCCTGGATCAAGGTCGAAAACTATCAAAAATATCTAGAAAACAACAAAATCCAAAAAAAAGTCAAAAATATCAAAATCTCAAAAACATGTTATGCATTGAGTCAAAACCAAAGTCGAACTACGTGGTATCTATGAGTACAACGTAGGAAAGGATTATCAACTCCCGAGGCCTTAGGTCAGTCTCCTTAGGTATTTGTCATACTTTCTTTCAACTTAGTAAAAAAAAAATCAAAATTAAAAATATTTGAAAAATAGAAAAGATAAAAACATGTTCATACAAAACTAAGTGAACTACAAGCCTCTGCGTGTACAACGTAGGAAAGGTTTATCTATGATGAGCCTTTGAGGCCCTAGTTTAGTCCCTTGAAAACAACAAAAATAGCATCTTAAAAACTTAGAAAAATAAAAAAGGTCTTAACTCCATCATCACAAAGAGCAATAAAATTTTCATCCATAATAAACAAATCGTCATCCTCACCCTTTGACAAAACAAACAAACAAACAAAGCAAACATCAAAATCTAGAACTTTCAAGATGTTGAAAATGGAGGTAATTATGTAGCTTTAAAACTTGTAAAACTATAAGATTGTAGATCTAATTAAGTGTTCTTTGTTACAAATTCTTTGTGTATGATTATCTATTTAGATCAATTTACCAATTGTAGAAAGAGACAAAAGATTGTAGAAGAATGAGACAAAAAGATAGAAGTGACACAACATTTACGTGGAGAAACCCTTTCAAGAAAAAACTCCACCACCAGAATCAATAGTGCTTGTATTATTTAACCTTAGAACAAGATTACAATAACACTGTATCAATCCTTTGCTTGATATGCTTCCTTTGCCTTCAATAATTCTTCTTCACAACCTACAATAAACTCTGATAAAACTCTCTTCAACTTGCTGCAATTAATAGACAATAATGAGCATTGTAAATTCCAAAGAGTTGTCAATTACAAGAGCACAAATCTCCTCTCAAAAACCTATGCCTATTTTGTGCAAGTAGAGTTGCATCATGTAACATGAAGTCAAAACCAAAGTCTCCTCAATTTAGGTGCCCCAAACTGAACTCCTAACTGATTGTTGGTCAAGAAAATATCTTCCAAGCTTCTCCTCAAAGTTGGTGCCCAAGAATGGTCCCACTTAACTGAGCCTTGTAAATATCTTCTCATGCAAAAGGTGTTAACTCAAAGATACCAACTTGGGTGCCCAAGGTGGGTCCAAGTCAATCTTTGTTAACTGAAACATATCTCTCCATCAATTCATGCAAACAATATGCATGATTGATCATCCCAACTTAATTGAATGTGTCCACCTATTATCTGTCATGCAATTGAAGTCATTAGTCATGGAACTCAAATCAACTAGCATTCAACTAAAACTAACTACATGCAACTAAAGATAACTGAACCATAACTGAACTGAATTGAACTGATACTGATACTGAACTGAATTGAACTCCACTCATGTAAATATTAATCCCTAACTTGTAGGATCTTTACATGCATTACTGAAGTGTTATCTATCCTCCAAATAGTTAACTTAAGAAAGGTGGGTTCCACCTTCCATGTGGGCGCCCCATGTGCTCCTATTTTGTAGGAACTCTTCTTGGGCATCCCCACATGTTCCTATCATTTAGGAATAATTACAAATGTCAATTTACATGTTCATTTCATTCAAATTTGATCTCTTTCTAATCCTAGTGTTTGGGAAGACTTTCCAATGACTTAGAAGATACATGAAATATCTTTAGGATTGCAATTTTAAATGGCATCCTATTCCCAACAAAGCAAACAATAAAAAATCCTTGATTACAAATAGCATTCCTACGATAGACATGATCAACAACAGATAATAGCCCTAAACCAAACAAATATGGTAAGTGATACTGCAATATTGTTTTATCTTTTTATAGTCTTATCTTTTTGATTTATTTTATTGACTCATTCCTAGGATCTCATGTCCATAAGGATTTAGAGAAGAACGAATGGGGGAAATTGAGAGTCATTTCGGTTTTCCATTTGTAGGATGTTTTTGTGATACTACCATAGTAAATACTTGCTTTATTTGATGTATGGATTGTTTTGAGATAATTCATGTAGCAGTTGCATGATAGGTATTTCATACCTCTCTTTGTAACTAGTCCAAAATTTTTAACACAACTCAACCATATACTCTAACATGGTTTTTGTATGAATGGTATGAGCAAAAATATTCATTGTATGTCAAGTCAAAGTCCATGCAATAGATACAAAGTCACCTTGATTATCAATACCCTGGTGCATAGTGTCTGTTTGCTACATCAAACAGTATTGTTAAAAATACGAAGCCTCCAAGAAAAGCAAAAGAAAACTCATCAAACTAACAACAACAAATTTCTATCCATCATCCAACATTTCTTCTAACTAACATCCAACTTGCATCACATATCATTAGTACCACATCCATCCCGCATCCACAATTTCGTCAATACATATCGTGATGATAATAAAGCAATAAAAACATCATGTATTGTGTATAATCATACATCAACATCCATCATATACATATATCAACATCCAAGCATATATCAGCATCAATCATATATCATATAGGTATATCAATCATCTATCCACCCACATCATATGCATACATCAGAAAAGTACAAAACATGTATAAGCATATATACATCATCATCCATAATCATCACATAACACATAATGAAGCCAAAATGAAACATGTATATCTCATATATATCATTGTTACCTAATTTTTGCTTCCAACTCAATCAGGGAGAGCTGGAGCAAGTATTTGCAGCTAGAAGGAAAAAGGTACATACAATTTTCTGCTAAATTTTGTCATTACACAAAATAGGTTTTCAAATGAAGTTTAGTTTTATTATGCAAATGTTCTTTACAACAAAAAATTACACAAATTGCATAGTACTGGTGTCTTCATTCATTTTACAATGAAACATGATGTCCCACACAAGCCGTGGGAGTAACTGATCATACATGACTAAATGAAACAAAAGGAATACACTATACAACTGAAGAAGTAAAGAACATGAAAGTGTAGACATGCAAAATGTACAAGTTGACATTGCGCATCTAACTCTGATCTACTAACATCGTTTCTTCCTAAATCATCTCTCGGTCTAACTGTTTAATCAAATTCCCTTATCTGATTAAATTCATCAATATTCGTCTCTTAATTAAATAAATTATTTTTGTCTAATTAAGTCACTTTCCCTTGTTAATTGAATCAATTCATCTGATCTAATTATCCCTATTTTAATTAAATAATTAATTTTATTTAATTAAATCTCTAAAGTCTATCTATTAAATTGAATAAATTAAAATCTTATTTAATCTTACTTCAATCTCTTTAATTAAATAATCAAAACATGTTTATTTAATTAAACTCATTAAATCATTTCCTCTCATGTTTGATTTAAATTAATCCAAAAATCTAAGTCAAAATAATTCAACTCACCTAATCATCATTAAACTAACATAATCATCATTTATTTAATCTAACCATGATTAAATACTAATCTCACCCACTTGCATTCTCTAGATATCTCCACTTGCACAAATAAATCAATTTATTGATTTAGTAAATCTTCATTTTCCCTCAACAAAGCATCTTTTGGAGGAATATTCTTCTATTTCAAATTCAAAATTTGAATGACATGTCCTTCCAACATGTCATTTACTCTCTCTTACAAGTCCTTCCAACAAGGCATTTACTTCTTCTTACATGTCCTTGCCTTGAGCCAAGTGGCATTCAATGCAATTTTCTTTCCCCCTCTTACATGTCTTTTCTCAAAATTCAAATTCAAAAATGCATTTATTGGCACATTTGTCAAAACTTGCTCATTCCTCATCTAATCACATTTGGACAAGTGGCATTTTTCCATTGGCCAAATCTTTGTCCCACATTGCTCTATTTTGGCTTTGTTTCCATTTCAACATTCTATAAATAGAATGCTTCACCATGCATTTGATCATCCACATCTCAAGCAAAGTTACCATGCTAAAATACTTAGCAATTCTCATCCATCTCATTGAATCATAGCTAGGTTTTTTGCAGATTTTAGCTTGGAGCATACATTCAAAGTCTTCATCAAGTGGATCACTCTCTTCTCATTCTTCTTCATTCGTTCATCATCAAGCTTGCAAAAGGAGTTGGGAAAGGGCCAATTTCCACATCAAATTGGCACCAACTCCCTCAAGAGATCAAGATTTTGCTTGCATTAGATAGGATTTAATTGTTTCATTTGTGTTCTTCATTTTCATTTCTTATCTTTTGCAAATTTCAAATGGATTTCTTGAGGAATCATTTGTTTCTAACCTTGTGTTTGATCTAATTGTTTGCATGTTTATTGTGTTTGTGCAAGGTCTAGATTCAAATGGTTCACAGAAAGGAAGTTTGATTTGTCATTGCTTGAATCATGAATCATAGAGTTGATAGTTGTGTCTTCATTTTTAGCTCCAGCTTCTTTGTTGGTTGCTCCAGAGATACTTGCAAAAATATATTGTGTTAGAGATCGGAATCAAATTTCTCCTCATATGCATACTTCAACAGATATATAATCTACTCCTATGAATTAGAAATTAGATATGCAAATTTCACAAACATTCGGGAGTAGAAGAATTAATGCATCATTGGAAGCTTTTAGCTTCGTTGTTTTACTAACTTGTTTGTTCACTATGTAGGTACAAACTCATTTATCATTACATGATTCATCTTGTATGATATCATAACATGTGGAGTAAAATGGGCTCCTACAAGAGTTGAGCCCAACATGCTCCCTTTTTTTTGAGAGGGATATGAAGTGTTTTTTAATCAATGAAAGTGATTTCGAGTTACAATAGTCATTACAAGCATAGCCACATATAAGAGACAGTCATTAGGTACAACCATGAATAGGGCATTCTAAATTCTTGGAAAAGTTTAGCATTATTGTTGAGAACATCCACCACATAAGCAGGTCTTCAATAAAGAGAAGCAATTGGTAGTCTATAGGGAAAAGATTAATATGGGGCAACTTTTATTTATGAGATAGTCACATGAAGAGGTGACAGAGCTGGGAATAGTTCAAAATGCAAATCAGTGTGGAGTCACCATTCATTGTCAAAGACTGTGTGAATAGAATGAAACTTCAAGGGGTCACATTCATAAATGCATAGATTTCTACATAGTTAACAACCCTATCTAGGAATCAAAGGGGTAGTCCATACATTACAAGGGACAATAATCTCATAAATATAAAGTATTGTTATCATTGCACAAAATATGAATGAACAACCACTTTTAAATGTTCATGTGATAGATTGGCAATGGATTGTACAGTCAATTAGTGTAAGGGGTGGATTTCCATGAGCAAGAACAATTACCTATAGCAAACATAGAGCCATGAGGTATATTAGACTGTTGAATGATTTTGACATAATCATTTGAGGTAAAATTTTGAGGTATTAGATCTTCAAATGATGTAGTATGTCCTTTTCAAAACAAAAAAACAACAACCATCAGATCATAGTCATCATAAGGTGGTTCACAGTCATCAAGCACATTAAAGGATATATGATCGCATGAAGGGAATAACAGTGATCATAAAAGAGGAACTATTAAGAGTTTTCATTGAGATTCAATGCAAAGTTATAGGTTACATTACTACCCAAGCAAAGTAGATACAATCTATACAAGGAGGCAGTCAACAATCAAAGTTGTATTGTTTTCAATCTGCTCCTTTCATGTCAGTTAGTCAAATATTGTGAAGAACATGACTACTTACAAAGACTGTGTGTTTAGTGAGACATCAATGAGCAAAGAAAAGTCCCATTAATTCCTGAGAAGGCATGACTCTTGAGACCACAGTGACATGGTAAAACATAGAAGTGGGATAGTGAAGCTAAGCATGACAAGTAACAAGGCAACTTTCCCATGTTCATAAGGATATCCCTATTTCAATATAGGATAGATTGCAAATGAGTTCATGAGGACAGTCATAGTTTTGACTATGAATGTAAGGAAAAGTATAGTGAGAAGGTAGAAAAAGTGATTTTGTATCATTCAAAAGAGCCATGAATACCCTTGTGAAAGCCCAAAATTTCAAACCCTAGCAAATATCAGAAGGGTCACATGAGCATTCATTGAAAACTCATTATATGCTCTTAAAAATGTTCATACACCCACTGCAATAGAAACCCTAGCAAAGCCATGCCCTTGTGCAAGGGAAGATCAAAGACATGGAAACGATCATACAAGGAATCATATAAAATTCCTTATCTTCTTAGACAAATTACAAAGAACAAACAAAGTAAAAAAAAACCTGCCATTCATTCCAAAAAGAAAAAATACTACAGAAGCATTGATTTCATCATTTTCTCATAGACAGATGAGAAAACAAAGTTTCTTTTACAGATTAAGCAGAAAATCTCGAGAATATCAACATTTTCACATAGGAAAAGCCACCATAAGCATAGGTTACAAGTGATAGAGAGGGAGAAACTTGTAAAGAACCATGTTCCATAATTTCTTTCCAAGAAATTAAATATGCACAAAGCATCTGCAATTGTTCTTTCACAAAAGTAGAAATAAGGAAACATTCTCAACATTTCCAGCACAAAGAGCAACTTACCAACGCCTTCAAATTTCTAGAGAAAGCTTGAGCTAGCATGATAACGCCCAAACTAGCAGAGCCAAAAAAATGCTAAGTACAAAATAAATTGAAGTGAGGAGAGGCCACAACTTTTTGTCTTTAGGGTTTTATTTTGCCCTAAGTATTGGCTAACCCTTTCATGGGTTATTTTTTCACTTTGTTTTAAAATGTATCCTTTTTGCATGATATGTAAGGTCAAACAAAATTGGTTGACTCCCCTAGCCTTTGCATTAGTTAAAATGAAGTAAATAATGGAAGCACGTAATAAAGTAATGGTTTATAAATTACTTTATTATTTGTCATGAAAATGCAAAAGTTGAGAAAATCCACAACACCCAGTAAAGTAACTCATCATTGAATACTTTATTATTTGTTCAAATTGTTACCTTCATCTCAAATTCATGTAAAAATTAGGAGGTGGAGATAATTGGAGTGCCTTTGAAGTTCTCAATTTCATGCAAAAATCTGAAGGGGAGTCAAACTGGAGAGTTTGGTCCTGATTTTTAGTTATCTCATGTGGTTTTGAGGTCAACTTTGGTCAAACTGATTGTAAGGGTTAGTTTCAAGCTATTTTTTCTCAATTTACATTAGTTTTGACTCCTCTTTTTGGGGGTTTTCTCTTTTGCTTGTGGGAGAGTTTCTTGGAGATATTTTTAGATGCAATTAACTACAAGTGCCACCTCTTGGCACTTAAAGACTCTTTATTGTACATAGGAGAAAATACTTAGGTTTTTTCTTAGTTCTGGATTATCTTTTCTCTTGCACACTACAAAGATTCAAAAGTTTTGTAACTCACTTTACAGATTTATACAGAGCAACAGGTTACAATTTAATTATTATTGTCATCTAAGGAGAATTTTCCTGCTATTTTTGTTCAAGATTTATCAATTTTACCTTCTCAGATTAATGTGAAGTGTCTTTATGAATGATTTTGATGAAGTTAATGTGTTTTGATCACCAAAACCTCTAGTTTTGTCTCATTCATTACTGTACATGGACAAAAGAAATTTTTCCATCATAGGTCTAGGGTTGTGCTTGTGTTTATTCTATCTCCCAAGTTGTGAAACATAGTTTTCCTTCCCAAAAGATAGATTATTAAGCCTTCTATAGAAACATCATTGTGATCAAATTGCCCTTTTCTAAGCTGTGTGAACATACTTTTCTAAAAAAATAGTTGTGAATTAGTTTGCATGTCTATTTCATTTTGGTGCATCACTTCTTAGAAGTAGTTTTTACATTAAATAAAGCATCCTTCTTACCCTATTCCCATCAGATTCATTAGTTTTAGGATATCCAAAGGGGAACCAACCCATAATATGGAGACTCACTTTCATAATGAGCAACCCATAGGCTCGAAAGTGTTTCAATGTTACATAGGATTGTTGAGCTTGTTAGCTTTCCATTCGGGTGCAATCCTACATATTAACAATCATCATAAAAAAATGAGAATGCCAGGTACATCATCATATAAAAATGTGTGATATCATGATACAAAAAATATATATATACAAGGCCTTAGCTGGGCCAATGAATATATATACAAAATCATATCTACAACAATGTCTCTGATATTATCATGGTCTTAAGTTGGCACAAATTAAAGGCTATAAGAAATTTTGGCTAGAGGGCGACTCTTTGAATATCATCAACAATTTGAAAAATTGTGCTACCCCTTCTTGGACTATTGAGCCTTTGATTAGGGAATCCATTGATATTCTAAATTCTTTTGATGAATATTACATCTCTCATATTTTGAGAGAGGGTAATGGTCTAGTGAACATCTTTGCTAATATTGGAGTTAGAGATGTTAGGGAATGGGGTTTGAATGAACCCCTCCCTATAGAGGCAATAGCAACTATTAACCATGATTGCCAATTTTAATTTGCTTAAGGTTTCATTATGGCCTGTGGCGTGCATGTCTTTCTTCACGTGGCCGAAGATTATGTGGAAGGATGGTAAGCTTGATTTGAAACAAGCTAATGGTACGATGGTTGATAGCCATAGGGAATGGATCTCTATGTTCTTAATTCTCCTCTACCTTGATTCAGTTCTCACATGGATTTTGGGCATTCCTAGCATTATCTTCTAGAGTTTTCTTTTCACTGAGTTTAGAGTTCTCAAGCCGTTACACTCTGCAAATTCTGTTGATATGGGTGGAGATAGAAACCGCGTGAAGCCCTTCTCTTGCAAAGCTGCTAAGAAGAAGGAGGTTTGGCAGGTGTTGGAGAAAGGAGGGTTAACTCCATACCTAGAGAGATTGCATGGAAATAATCCTTAGGCTATGAACTTATTTTCAAAAGGAGGGAATATAGGGTGTTGAAACTTGGCGGAATAGAGTTTGATGTCAATGAAGAATTTATAGCAAATATTATTGGTTTGGAAATGGATGGGATGAAAGTTTTTAGAGATAGAAAGGAGTCACAAACTGCTATGAAAATATTCTTCAAGGGGGAAAAATCCAAGTATTTGAAGACTATGAGGAGTGGGGGCTACTAGAGGAGCTCTATTAAGGCGCTGTGGCTAGATGTGGTAGAAGAACTCATGCATTTTATTACCTTGGAAGGATGCTTCTCAGCGGTAAACACTTACCACTTCATTTTTCTCAATCATTTATGGCATAAGAAAAGGATTTCCTTTCCTTATTATCTCCTAGTGTCTTTGGATTTTGGTCTCAAAGACCATAAGAAAAACCCTAAAAATCTTGTTTTGCATGTGGGGTTAATCATTTTAATTTTTCAATATGCAAAGTCATCTGAGGTGGCTAAGCCAATTACTACCCCGAAGGATAAGCAATCTAAGCCGGTGAAGGAGTACGAGACTGCCTCAGAAGAGGAACTAGCTAGAAAAAAAGGGAAGAAAAGGAAGCTTATTTTGGAAAAGGAGTTAGATTCAGAGGAGGATGTGGACTTTGTCCCAGATTCACTTGCCTCTTTTGATGTGGGTCCTCAATCCCCTACTGTGGGAGAGACAAAAAATGGGGAACTGTGTGAAAACAAGGGTTATAAGACTTATGGTGATGAGGTGGCTGTTGATTTTCCTAGTAGTGATGTGAAGGAGAAGAATGATTTGTATGGAGAGGCTTCTTCGCTGGCCCCTGTGACCAAGTAGAAAAAGGAGCTGGAGGAGGGAAGTAAGAAGAAAATGGTTCCTAGGACAACGAGTCAATTACTGGAGAGGGTTTCTCCTCTCACTATATTGGGTGGTTTGGATGTTGATGATTCTTCGAGTGTAAACCCGAAATTGTAGCAAAAAGGTAAGACTGGGGTTGCTGGTGGTTTGATTGTTGTGGATACCTAGGCTGCAGACTTGGAGAGGCTGAAGAAAATAAAGGTTGTGGCTGAGGAGATCGCGAATTCCATCCGTAGAATCAAAACACTGGTTGCAGTTGGGAAAGGTAAGGAAATCTCTGCCAATAAGGATAAGGTGAGTTCCTCTAAGGAGGAAGATGCTGCAGGGAATGGGTTTTTTAATATTGATAGGGGAGATATCTTTGATGTGCTTGGAACTGCTTGTGAGGGTTCCATTGTTTTGTTCAAGTTGTTCAAATAGTTTTTTCATGAACTCAATAGAACTAATGCCAAAGTTAGGGGTGTGGTGAGTAAGGCTGAAGAGTCCTCTATCCAAAATCAGATTGATGAATTGTTTGATTCCTTAAACACTGTGGTAGAGGAAACTCTTAAGATGAAAAAAAATCTAGAAGGTAGAATCCTCACCCTCGAGGATCAAATGGAGAAAATTTGGGCTAGTGTGATCAGGGGTGGGGAGAGGACTAAGTCTGTTGTTAACTTTGATTGTGTTGGTGTCACTTCTCCTTTGGTTAGTGCCAAAAATCATAAGGAAATTGTTCATGCTAAAGAGATTGGTGTTGTTAGCAAGCTGATGAAGGAGGAGGTTATTGTTGAAAAGGGTGGGGAGAAGAGTAATGTTTTGATTATTGAGGTGAATACGGATGGACCTAGTGCTAGAACTAGAAACAAGACTAAGGCTCAAGTTGGGGTTGTTGGTAAAGAACTGCTTGATGTTTTGGATGATTCTTAGAAGGCTGTGGCGAGCGACGTGGAGGCAGTTGATATTCTAAAAAACATGTAATGCTGCTAGTTGGGGTCCTTTTTGGTTGACGTTTTGCTGTCGGTTCACTGTTGATGGGTTAATTTATGCTTAGTGTTGTTTTTTTAAGTTTCAGCTGTCTACTTTTGTAAAGGGTTCTAGACCCCTTCAAAACCCATATTTTAACTCTAATAAAAAATAATGTCTCTAATACAATAAAAATAATAATAGATCAAGATGCAATTAGCCTTGATGGCCATCTCATGAAGGAGTCCTCTAAGGATCTTGGCTTAGGTGAGGAAAGGGATTCAGTTGACCAATCTATCTAATTGAATGCCCACCCGACTCTGCCCCTATAGCTATGCTAGACTCTCCGAAGCACGGTTGCCATTGAGCCCTAGGTACAAAGGCCTTGTAAAGTGTCTGATAGTATATCACCTTCTATAACAACTGCTCTCGCTTAGCTTGATGCTGAGTCATAGGAATGGAGGTGGCTAGGGAAATCTCTACATCTTGTCTCTACTGATGCTTTGTCACCAGCTCCTATCAAGCGAAATCCCTCTCCTGTCTAGCGGCATCTCGCTCCGCAGTCAGAACAACAACCTTTGCCTCTGTGGCCTGTCACTGAACAATCTCTACATCTTTAGTAGTCTTCAACTAAACTATCTGAGCTGCCACTACTACATCACCAGGTGGGGGAAGAGGACCTGGAACCTATGCTTGATCCTATTGCATAGGATCATCTTGTCCATCCTACTGACTATACTGCCTAGCTCTATCAAGCTACTCGATAATGATCTAAACTCTCTTTTGCTCACCATGGTGACCAGTAATCCCTTATGTACCTATTTCTATCCTAGTGCTAGTAGGATTTGTAAACCTCAAAGGAATACGCCTAGCCCACCATTGATCAAAATCTAGGGTAGTCCCAGGATCTACAAGACCAACAGGCCATCGCCATCCGAATGGAACAAGTGCCATAAAATTTGCAATAGATTCATCATGATATGCCTACAACCCCATTACTTGGACCTCTAGAGTAGCCCTACCAAAATGAGCCTCATAACCATCCGCGAACCCACCCTGGTTCTTGTCGAACTGGAAACAAATATGATCAAGTAGATATCTCTCTAACAATGAACGAACATGGTCGATCGACCACCATGTTTGTCTACAATATGGGAGCTTCTCCTGGTCATCATGCCATGCCTCGTATCCCAACCATGGTCTCTAAACAAAACCAGGCATGTCATCTATCATGCGGTGCTAGTAAGGTAGCTGCCTAGGCCAAGTGTAGTGAAGAAAGTCACCATATCTATAAGAATACAAATCCTTTGGATCTTGATTCAATATTCTATCAAGCCTGGTAACTGGTATATGCTCCCAGGCCCATACATGAAGCAAGGAAATACCAGCAAAAATAGAACTACCTCCATGATAGGAAACCTCATGCATGTCTCTGTATAGGTGAGTGAGAAGACATAGGCCCCACGCATATCTAGTACCATGCTTGAACATTTGCTCAATACAAACACCCCAACGAAAGGGAAACTGCATGCCTCATCGATCAAGAATGATGAGCCCCATGACCAAACCATATAGAACTAATGAAATTGGATCCGCACTGCCAACAAAATCAGATAGGTCTATCTCTGACTCACGAACCTGAAGATGCCTGACACTAAGGACTCAACACATAACACGTGTACACCATCGTAGAGAATAGGTCACAAGCTCTCAATGAATAGGTACACGAAGAATCCTCCTTACATCCTCCAAGGTAATAAAGGCCTCACCAGTAGGTAAATGAAAGGATGAGGTCTCTGAGTGCCACCTCTCCACAAGAGCAGTCATCATTGCTCTATGGCATCTAATAGTTGACATGTAACATATGTGTCGTAGCCCACATCATCTAGCACATCTCTCTCCAACTCATGAAAACTAGTGATCAAATCAAACAGATCATGCGGTCGTCACTCCCTCGACATAAGCGGTTTGAGAACCGCCTGCAACCATTCAACCCGCAACATTAAGAATTTGCTACAAAAACATGTAATGAACCTCAAATCGCAAACAAACTAACTCAAAATTCTATGAAAAGCAAAAATAGTCACTTTTAGTCGAAAGTAGTAACTTTATTGTCAAAAGCATTAAAAATAGTCAAAAGCGGTTACTGTTTTGTCAACTACGGTTTAGAAAATAAAAAGTGTTAATAATATCAAATGTGAACATATATCTCAAAAGTGAATTTTTATCACAAGAGCGGCTATTTAACTTGAAGAAAGTCAAAAGCAAAACTTTAAAGCAGATGCACAAACAAATGCGAACATTTAGGTCAAATGCGAACATCTATGGAAAGTGCGAGCAAAAAATTCAAAAGTAGTCTAGTTATAAACATCAAAAGTGGTAAAAAATGACTCAAAATCATGAAAAACGTAGTCCTACTGCTATTGCCTAATTTGAATTCATGCATTAATTACACAAAAATGAAAAGTTGAAAACATGAAAGGAAAGGTACATATTGAGGCACCAATGCCTATAGGCCTTCCAAACTTGCGAACTGCATCCGTAGAATGTGGGGCTCCTCGAATCCTTACCATAGCTCCTTGACAATAAAAAAATCATGAAATATAGAGGCAAGAAATTACTATCGGCTCAGAATGAAAATAAGGAGATTTGAACCCTAATTACCTATTTTAACCCCCCAAACCCTATTTTTTTACCTAGGAAACCTTCCTAGGATGATTTCAAGAGCTCTCGGGAACATTTTAACTATCAACAAGGGACCTATAGGCTTAATTTTTAATCCTCTATGCATCTAAACTGAAATGAAAGTGTCGTGAGCCCGACCTCAAAAGTGATTTTTTCAGCCAACCTCTCGAGGGGGCAACCCAACATCCTACCATCATTCCGTTGACCGTCGGGGCACAATGGGGCATATAAATTTTTTCAAATCTTGATCTTAACATTGGAATATTTGAAACAAAGCAACCAATACTTTATCTCAAAGAGGGGCAAAATGTAGACATGTAAAAATGACCTAATACTTATCGCACATCCTAAATGACATTTTCTCATCATCGACATCATTATCACCTAATACCACTACATTTCACATCAATTGCATCAAAAACCCTAATTTTCTCTATTAATTGAATAATATTACATTATTTAGTTAATTCACTTTTTCATCACTTTTGACTAATTAAATAGATTTCATTTATTTAAATAAGTTCTAACCTAACTTTATTCCTCCTGATTAATTAAATAACATCAATTATTTAATTATGTCTCTAATTTAACCCATTCCCCTAAGTCAATTAAATTATTAAAACATAATAGTTTAATTAAATCACTTTCCCCTTGTGATAGGTCGAATAGAGGTGTTAGAAAGCAAGCAACAAGTCAAAGAGTGCAAACAAACAACTTAAAACAACCTACACTTCAAGATTAGCCTAAGTTGGAAACAATGCAAGACAAAGCAACGAAATGGAACTTTATACCTTGCGTTGAGTCGATCCTTTGGTTGGCCCTTCGATCTTTGATGTGTATGCTCCTTGGACGGCAAGATGCAAGCTAGATGAGGATGTGAAGATGGATGCAAGTGGATGAAAATGTGAAAATGGCTAAGTGAAGATTGAGAAACAAAACTGCAAGAGTTTGGCTAGCACAAATGATCTCCCCAAAATGAGAGAAAAGAGGGGGTATTTATAGGATTTTTGGGAAATCCTAGGGGAAATGGACGGTTGAGATTGAGCCACCAAATATCAAGATGTAGGGCTAAGGTGAGTTGAGAACTCACAAGCCTCACATCTTGACATGTGGCATGTGAGATAGCCCTAAAAGGTGAAGTGGACATGAGGTGGAAGGAGAAGGACATGACATGGAGAGGGGTACAAAGTACCTTGGGATTGGACAAGATCTCCTCATAAAGGAGGTACTTGTCCCATGTGGGTGAAAGGACAAGTGGGGAATTAAAAATTCCTCAAATATTCTTATGGGGAGATGGGAAAGAATTTTAAATTCCAAAGGGTGCATTGGGGGATTAAAAGGTGAATTAAAAATTCACATGGGGAAGAGAGGAGCCTAGGATAAATAAAAAGGAATTAAAAATTCCTTGGGGGATGGGGAGAGTTGACTAAAGGGGGTGATTAGGATTGTGCAAGTACTTGATTAGATTAATTAATGAAGATTAGAAGAGGGTTAGGTGGCTAAGAGAGATTAGAGGCCAACTTGCAAAAGTTGGAGGATGTGACAGATCCTAATCAAAGATTAGGCATGTACACATCCTAATGATGAGATTAGAAGATGGATTAGGTTAAGATAAAAATGATGGAGGATGTGACATAAAGGGAATTAAATAAATGGAATATTTATTTAATTCAATTGATGGAAGAAGGATTAAAGAGATAAGGTATTATTGATTAAATACCTTAGGGATTTGGCAAAATTAAAGATATTAATTAAATAATAATAGTATTATTTAATTAACAAAAATAAGACGAAGGGGATGAATTAATTGTCCAAATTTAGACATCTACACCCCTAAACATGAATAATTGAATAAATTATTCAAACATCATCCAAAAGGTCAAATCAAACAAATACAACTTTCTTTGTAAAAGTCAAACATGATTTGCATGTTCAACTCAAAAATATTAGTTAATTAAATCAATTAATTAATTATCTTCATGCACTTTCATGATTGAGCAAATTACGATCCCCCGATTGCTTGATCTGATTGGTTGACTGATCCATCTATTTCCTAACTAATCCATCTATTCTTCAATCCCATTGAAGGCTCAATCTATTTCCTCAATTCCACTGAAAACTCAAATTGATTTCTTCAATCACACCAATTACGTAATAAGAATCCACTGATTATTCCTATCTAATTCCTCTCAACAGTTTTTAACCATTGATTAGGATATTCTACAATGCGATCTTGATCATCTATTTCGAAACACAAAATCTATATAACAATCATCTTCTTCCTCAAAACAATCGGAGAATCAACATCTTTTGTATAATGAAGTAATGTTGAAATCACAATTGATCTTTTGAAGAAATTTGACACACATCTTCGATCAACACACACACATTTGAAGCTTTTGCAATGCATCAATGGAGGTTTTGCATTAATACAACAATCCAACATCATTGCGAATACACTTCGACATTGGATGGGTAACTTTATGCTTTATTGAATTCATTGTTATTTTTTTTCAATTACTTTCTTGAATTTGGTATCTTGTATTGTTCATTTCGTGAGTAATGGGTATGAATCTTAATCCTTGTTTTGAATTAGATTTAGTTTAATTTGTTTAACATTGATTATCTTATTGCATCTCCTGATTTCCCCCTTACACATAATTATTTATGGATGTTTATTCTTATACGTATATTCAATAATATATTCATGTCATTCTTTTCTATATGAGATGTATGTAATGTAAATACAATGTGTATGGATATATTTGATACATATATGGATGAAAGTGTAATGCACTTATATGTTTTATTTTTGTTTTTATGGATACCATCCTACTATGACAGACATTATTACTTATCTTTGTATGATATGCATATGAAACCAACACCATGGGTGTTCTTTAGTGGTATTTTTGACCTAGGGGATTGTAGGTTGAATAGTAGAGGATGTCTTTAATTAAATTCAAAGATAGGATTTATTAGGAAATCAAGTGCCAACGAGAAAGACCATGGAACAATTTTTAGATTAATTTACACAATTTATGCTAGACTAATCCTTATCTAAACCAAATATTTAAACTAGTTTTTATATGGACAAGCTACAAATTTTATTGGTACCTTCTAGACTTAGATCGAAGAGGTGACCAATAGGATAGACTTGGGGTAAAGGATTATCTCCTTAGCAAAAGATGACCCTGCAAAAGAAGCTAGAATTTTGGCTTAACTTTTATGCATGTGTGTATGTTTCTTTTTTCTCTTTTTCGTTGCCTTTTTTGTTTTCTATAATGGGA
The DNA here is from genome assembly GCA_007258455.2 of Sequoia sempervirens. Lineage (NCBI taxonomy): Eukaryota > Viridiplantae > Streptophyta > Pinopsida > Cupressales > Cupressaceae > Sequoia > Sequoia sempervirens. Next base: position 22,415,536 of record VDFB02047230.1, on the reverse strand, counting down.
TGCCGCCTTCATAGCTTTGAACTTAAACTATTATCCACTTGAGAGTATGGAAATCAACAATTTTCTTCTCTCTCTCTCTTGCTTTGAATTATTTTACATCTATATGTTTCTTTTGCTTCTTTTGTGTTGCTTTACAAATTTTTGACCCCCTTGACATTTATGGTCATATGAATAAGGTGTTAGGTGCCACCGAAAGGATGAATAACTCTTAAGACTTCCCTCTTGTTGGGGAGGATTATGGGATACTTGTTAGCTTCTATTAAAGGTACTATAGTTTTGAAAACTTGATTTTTTTGACTTGACTAAACGATAGCAAAAACCAAGACCAATATGAAGCTTAAAGTTAACTTGATTTAGAATTTTTGGGAATATGAAGTGGAAATAGAAATAATAATGGGAAATTGTGGTTTAATAAAGGGAAATATATACTAGAAACTTGTAGAGTCCTTGCTAGGATGAAAATCAAACAAGAATAAACCATTATAAAATGTAGTGGTGAAAAAATGGAATGAATATTTTAATTTTTGAATGTATTAATTTTTAATTATTTTTGTAGCTTTTTTAATTTTTAATTTATTTTAAATTATTATTTTAAAACATAATATTTCTTGAGATGTAAGGAATTTACTATTTTGATGATTTTTCCTTTCATTGTTCATGGGAGATAGTTGTCATTACCAACATCTTCTTTTATTGCATATGGACCTTCCTATTCATCATGAAACCTTCATTTATTCTTTATGCTACCTTATTTTAGTAACTTTTTCCTTTTTTGTAAGGAATTGTTGGAGAGTATTGTTCAATATCCTTACTCATACTTGCTTACAACGACTAGGCTTTTATAATATGAGCTAGAGATTTGAAGACTATTTAATGGGACAATGTCCTATAAAAATATCCTTTATAAGAGATAAATTCGGTAAGTAGGTTAAATTATTCTTATAATTAAACTCAAAATTCATCCACCCTTTGATTTGTTGAAGAAATTGAAATATCTCAAGAGGATTTTGGGGTTGTTCTATCTCATTTTAAGGGGAAAAAATTATACTATTTTTTAAATTTGTCTATAGCCATAGGTCCATCGAGTAATTTCCATATCTCTTATGTAACTTGAAGATAGTTAGATGATCTATCCTATTAGTTACATGTAATCTCTTTTCTTTCCAAAACTCACTCATACTTACCTCAAATTTTGTCAAGGAACCTTTCAATTACCTCAATCCAAATTTGAGGGTGTTCATAAGAATATAATTTGTCAATGAGAGTGATTCACTTGAGTAATATATTATGAAATCCCCAAAAGAGGATTCAAGTTGATCTAGTTGGCACACATATGATCTTCAAACTATATTTTCCCTTGTTCCCTTAGTGGGGGCTAGAGAGTATGCAACTTGCTAGTGGGTGTTAATTCATTATAAGAGCCACTCTTTAGCATTATTAAAGTATATGTTTCACTATATATCATTTTCCAAGGTGTCATCGGGGGATTTTAACATTCTGAAAACTATTCTTCAACTTGCATGAAGATGTTGGGGTTCCTTTCTTGAAAATCATTGACAATATTGGTTGTTTCAAATTGGACTTGTTGCATTCAATTAATCCATCTTGAAGGAGAGATATTATTTAATTATCATAGGCATACTTAATTCAAACATGACCTCTTTATTTGCATTTAAAAACGTATCTATGGTTGACATTATGTTGATTGAATAAATAACTTAGGGGAATTATATGGGTTCCTCCTTTCCTAATAACTCTATAATCTTTGCAATTATTTTGGTTGACATGACCACCCCTAGTTCAAGGGTCCCGCTTTCTAAACAATTTTAATTTCTAGATTATTAATGATATTAATATGACCCTATTTTTTCAAATATAAATTTTGTGGTTTAGGCTCTGGTATTACAATCTTGTTTATGGATAATTAGTAATAATTTGGGATGCCTATCCTCTTTTTTGATATGTAAACTTTAACTATGTCAAATAGCTTTTGATCTCCTTTCACAACATAGATCTTCCCTAAATGGAGGAAGTGAACCTATTGGAATAAATTTTAAGGGAATGTGCACCTTATGTATCCATAGTCTTCCTTGCATAATTTATATGTAATGTCCTTATCAATAACATAGAACAAATTTGGGACCATTTTGGTTCTTAGAGAGATCAAGAGTGTTATCTTCCTAATGGTGGTAGCCTTCAAGTTTTCATATCCTTGTGGTGTATTTCTATAAGTGGTCATGTTTATTTAGCCATATAATGTTCTTTCAAGGAGGGGAAATGGCACAATATTCACTGCGATCCATAATTTATCAATGTCCTCTTAATGGACATGTCATATATCCATACTTGCAAGTATAGGGTGGGATTTCCTCTTCTCACTAATTTATCATTCAATGGTATTTATTTTAAATTTGAAAAGAAACCAAAATCATGAAGCTTATCATTTGGTTAGTTCATATCCAATTCTACCTGGTTTATTTGCTCCTCTAGGGTTGAGTTAAGTGGTTGAGGTATTTTTGCTTGTGTTATCCTTGAATTCAGCTATGCTCAATTTGTGGGATAACCCATATGAAACTTTTCCATTTCATAGCCCACATACTCTAAGCATACAAAACGAGGAAAATCATACATGCCCTTGTGCATGGTTCCAAGCCTTGAAAAGTCATTTCAAGCATTTACCTCTTTTGTCTTTCAAAATTTGCAAAAAGGAAAAAGTTGTAAGAGGCCATTTTTTAGAGTTAGTCATTTTTCTGCATATGCAGGAGTGCTAAAATTCAACACCCTTACATACTTGGTGCAAAAAAAAACATGTAGGATTGCTGAATTTTAACACCCCTGCATGTTTTTGGTTAACTATCTTGTGCCTTAGTCATTTTCTTTAACATGCAGGAGCGCTGAATTTTAACATACCTGGATATTTTTGGTCACCTCTCTAGTGCCTTAGCCAATTTCTTGCACATGCAATGTTGAAGTTTTTCTCCACCTTTGCATATTTTCATGTAGTGTCAGGGTTTTTCTCCACCTTTGCATCTCAACCACTAAGTCACATGCAGTAGCTTAGAAATTCAACACCCTTCAATCCAAGTGTCCTGCCCTCATACAGTAGCTCAAAAGTGCAACACCTTTGCATCTAAAGTGAAATACCGCATGTAATAGTTCAAAATTTCTCCACATTTACATCCAACATGCAATATCTCAAAATTTTTGAGCCATTACATTTGAAGTGTAATACCCCATGCAAGAGCTTAGTTTTTCTCCACCTTTGCATCTAAATTTCCAAAACACATACAGTCGCTCAGAATTTTCCCACCAGTGCATAAAACCCTATTTTTTCTCTAACACTGGAAAATATGAAATTTTTGTAGCTACTCTTACATGCCATTCTGATCTTTTGTGTCTAGATTCCTGAGTGATTTTGATTGATTTCTTGTTTTTCCACAAATTTATGATCCATCATCGAGCAAGAAAGCCATGAAATACAACCAAAAAGTTCTTCCCACCAATTCAATTATTCAAGAGTATACATCAATAGTACAAAAGGAATTTGAAGATGAAGCTTTTTTAGTAGCTTCAATTGACAAGATGGATATTTAGCTTACATTGGATAATTTGAAAGGTGTATTTAGAAAGCCACGAGAAAGATAGCAACACTATGACAGATTCAATCATAAGATTCCTAGCCATCTCCGAGCACACTTTAGGTCCCAATAATGAAGAAATTCAAGCAATCATGAAGAAGTATGAAGATTTGTTGGAGAAAGATGGCAAAGAAAGTTGAACTTTCCTTAGTTTATTTTTAGTATTTTCATGCTTTATGTAATTAGTTTAAGATATTTTATGTCATTTTCAAAAATGTAATTACATGTATAAATAAAGAAGTCCTAAAACAATTTGGACTCTCTTGTTGAATAATTCAAAATTAGGTTTTCTTTTCCTAGATTAGCTCTCAAATCTCCTCGATATATATGAGGGAGTTCTTTTGTATTAAGGAACTTTTGATCTTTTGAAACTAGATGCCACCATTTTGAAGAGCATAATTGCAATCTTTGAGTTGAATATGCAAATTAAAATTTTGATCAATAAAATAAACAGATTGCCTCCAACCTTTGCTTTGGAGCATGTTTGCTATATGTGAGAGTGTTCTTACGTCATTCTTGTCATATTATCTTGAAGTTGATTTCTAAGTAGCATATTGTTTCTTTATTGAAAGGAAAATTCATATTTAATATAGATATAATTTGTGCTATCATATTGCATTTGGAATTTGTGTATGAATTGGGTTGAGAACATGTAGTATTTGAGCTGCAATTGTCAATTACATTCTTATGTATGAATTTGGTTGAGAACGTGTAGTCTTCGATCTGCAATTGTTAGCTATATTCACGTGGATCTTTGGTGTTGTTCATTGGATTTTTTAAGCTACAACTTGCTACACAGGTTACTCTTTGAATCATTACGGGGAATAACTTGGAGTCTTTGAGCTGTAAGTTATTGTTGTTGTTTGTGTGATCTTACCATTACTTTTGGAACCATTGCGGAAAGTGACAAAAGATTTTGTGTTTCTGTAGACTTATTAAGATACTATCGTTTGTTGGTATTTGTTCTTGCTATCGCTATGTTTAACAAAATTGAGTATCAACTATTATTGCTCCAACTAGTTTTATTTAAGGATATTATTATAATTTGTTTCCCTTATTCTAAAAAAAGGTAATATGCTAATGGATACACCCCCATGGATAATCATAATGTACATATCTTAGTTTAGTTTCTAGTTGATTTTATCAAGCAATAAGAAGGGAGCCTCCCATTTGTGAGAGGAGAGATTCATTTCTCATCAAAGTTGTGGCTAAAACTCATATTATGTAATTATTAAAGGAATTACAAAATATTCACCCAATAGCTTGATTGCCTATAATAGGGATAAACAACGAGACATGGAATTCTTGAGAAGATTGATAAAGGAGATTTTTGCATAGAGTTAGGCTTGAGTTTTTTTATGAGGTCATAAGGACTAATGGGATATGTCATGTTTTGCATCATCAAAATAGATCTCCCATGGAATTTCATTACCTACATAATGTTGTGCTCTTTATTTTCTCCATTATGTAGTACTTCCACTAACTCCAAAAATATTGGTTTTCCCTTTTGGGCCTATTCGAACTAGTATATTGGGTTCATCAAGGTAGGATGTGTCTATTGATCAAGAGGCATGAGTGTTATGCACGCCTAACTCACTATTGTAGTGAGAACGAAATGGATCCTAAAAGATCCTCATACTTGTATTCTCTGAGGTTATGATTATATGCAACTGATTGTTGTTTCTATTGGCCATCAACTCTTGAGGGTTGAGAAATATTTATATAAACAAGCATTATTGATCCTTAAGGAGTTTTGAGATGAACTTGTTGGTGCCCAAATTTGTAGTGACTTAATTTTCTTGAGTCATAGACCCATTATACATTTTAGCCTTATTTAGCTCATCATTTATAATTGATTTAATATTTTTTCCTTATGGGTCTTCCTTAGTCAAATTATACCTAAGTGTTGGTCTCTTTCACCTCCCATGTGCCTATCATGTGCTAGAAGTTTCCAAAATCTAAAAAAAATCAGTTTAGTGTGTTTCTGGACATTTTCTAAGGACTAAGTAGAGTTTTATAGTTTCATACTTTTCTATCCTAGCATGCTTCTCCTCTAACCCCCACACTTTGATGTTTTACATTAAGTTATTTTAGATTCATGGTTTTAGTCATTCCTTTAGCTGCATCCTTTGTGGCATGAGTTCTTGGGTATCCCCAATCCCTTATTTTCAACACTTCCACTCATATACTTTTTTGGAGTCATAGATGTGGGAGTACCTCTAATATGATACTTTTGAGCATGAGTTACAAAGTATTCCCAACTCAAAACTCCTTATATTTTGCATTACATCACCTTGGGTTTGCAAGTTCAAACATATCCATCTTTTATTGTCTCAAGTAAGGATTTTTTGGTATCTCCAATACTTGACTCTTGATAATTCCCTTCATATATCTTTATAGTCGGTGATACAAAGATATATTTATTTACTTTCTCAATATATAAGGTGTACTCAATCCTTGATATGCTCAAAACCCCAAACTCCCACATGTTGCACTATTATTCCCTACCTACATCCCCATATCCTCCTAAGATGTCATTAATGTTGGATTTGACCCCTACAAACTACTCTATTAGGATTTTCTCACCTAGAAATAGTTGTTCATCTTAAGGGTGTAGTTTCACATGCAATTTCAATGGAGGAAGATGATAACACCATGCCTCCATTAATGCAATGGTTGAGTTTCATTTTTTGATGGTCATCTCTATTGGCCTTGTCGTTGCACCAAAAGGTCGACTTCTTAATGCCCGATACAATCTTCAGACAAGATCCATAGGAGGCGGTTAAACCATGTCACAAACCCAAGCACCATGCTGGAAAAGGAAGACCAAGGGACACACCATCTTGCAACAATCCCCATAGCACAAGAGAGGGGTTTGAACCTGTGACCTCAAATCTCATACCAATTGTTGGCCTTGTCGTTGTACCAAAAGGTTGACCTATCAATGCCCAATACAAGCTTCAGATAAGATCCATAGGAGGCAGTTAAACCATGTCACAAACCCAAGCGCCGTGCTGGACAAGGAATACCAAAGGACACACCATCTTGCAACAATATTGACTATTCAAGTCATCAATCTCACATATTTCTCAAAATATAAGCTTTCCTTTTATGCCACATTTAGTACCTACAATTATGAACCTTGATTCTTGAAGTGATAATACAACCAATAAATAACTATATAAGTTAGTTCATTTTCCAAAAAAAAGGAATTCATTTTGTCTCTTCATATGATTGCAAGTGTCAAAGAGCTTCTAGGGTTTCAAATCTTCCAAATATAATCACCATTAGAGTGGAAAATTTTATAAATCACAAGGATTTTATTATATTGTGAATGGTTTTTATAGCTAAATATCTCCACGGTTTCATTTGTGGGCCTTTTGAGAAATTATAGCTTAGGGTTTCCTCTTGCCTCATGTGTTGGTATGCACATAATAAATATTTGATGAATGTGACAATATTTTAATTTGTTACAAGTTTAGTGATGGTATTTTCTTCATTGTCCATATGAATTTCAATAGTCTAGGATGGGTAACTAAGGGTGTCTAGTTATTTGATATCATTATTTGTGGTGTATATTTACACACAACTCATAGTATTTATGATTTCTATATTTTATTTCTCATGGTATGATGTAACTTTGTTACCCAATGAATAAACACCAATCCTATAAGTAATTATTTTCTACATGCTCAAACAAAACATATCATTCACAAGTAGATTAGGAGTAGAAAAGTAGATTGTATGCACTTCATGATTTAGCATTTTAAATAGGGAAAACATATTCAATAATCTATTGTGGATGTTTTTTCTGTGATCTTGCTCAAACAAAAACAAACATTAGTGTTGTTAGTAAATTAAGCAAATCAAAATAAGCATCCCTATGAGATATTCAAACAAACTTGATAATGCAAACAAAACAATAAAAGATCAAAGAAACTAATTGAAAGCATATAAAAAGCATGTGCAAAACCTATCCCATAGTGGGAGTGGTGCTCCTTTTATGTGGAAAGGATGCCCTTTCCCACCCCCTTGATAAGCTTCCAATATGATGAACAAGCAAAGATGAGTGATCAAGTGCAAGATGAATGTGCCTATAGTGCAAATGCATAAGATTGTAAATGTGATTGTGGATGATTGTGGATTCATCTTCAAAAGAGAAGGCCTCTATAAATAGGGTTGAAGGGTTGAATAATGGAGAGATGAGAGGAATGTGGGACTAAAAGAGAGCTAATGAGATTGGGACACTTGTCTCAATTCTATTGGATGAAGTTGGAGCATATTTTGGGGAATGTGCAAGTAAAGAGGATGGAAGAGAAATAAATGCATATGGTTGAGGATGTAAGAGGATGTAAGAGGAATACATTCATATGGTTGGAGATGTAAGAGGGGTGTAAGAGGCATTAATATTTGAGCAATAAAGTCAAATAAGTGGAGTTATTGAAGCAATATTCCCAAAGAATATGCCTTGGTGAGGGAAAACGGGAAATTAGATAATTAAAAGAAATTATTTTTATGTGCAAGTGGGTTAGTTAATCAGGGGTTTGGTTTGACCTAGGTCGAGTCAAAAACTAGAGGATGGGTAATGGTGATTAGGGGTTAATTAATTTAGATTAATTAACTTGAAGGGATTAGGGGATTATGACATTTGATTTAAATAAATTGATTTATCAAATCAGATGAGAGGACTTTAGGGGACTTAATTAAATAAATCAATTTATTTAATCAAACATGATGAACATTAATGAATTAATCCAATAAATTGCTTTATTTGATTAATAGTAGAAATGATGTTAATTTAAGTGTCTACATTTTCCCCCTCTTTGAAGCAATGTACCAACTGCATTGGTTCAAAGAATAACATTGCTGAGATTGAAATTAAAAAATTTTATGATTTTTTTGGATGCCCTATTGTTGCCCCAATGGAAAGAAGTACACTGGTACACTTCCCCCTCGAGAGATCGGGCAATTTTTTTAGATTTAGGGGAAATATCGTGACAAATATGCCTTATGGATGTATGGAGGGTTATGTTATGATATGATTAGGCTAATAGATCTATATTATGATGATGATTCAAATGAGATAGATTAAGATGCTTAGAATAAAAAATCTATATTATCCTAAACAATTTAAATGATGATGCAATGTAGTGAGATGGATGAGGTTTCCTAGTATGATGATATTTATGAGTATGCAAGATGAGTATGCTGATGTTTTGGTGAATGTCATGATATCATGTTAGCATCAAGAAGATAGAAGAAAGAGAGGGACCAACCCTTGATTCCGAGAAGATGCAAAAGTCCAACAAGCCTATGAGTCGTTGAGACTTTATTAGATATGATGATGAATGATGATGATGTATTGCTTATCTAGGGATTGGGGATGTAAAGAGCATAACTTTCCTTATGTTTGATAACACACATAGAGACAATGCATCAAGGTATAAACAACCGGGATGGCGTGGTATCTAATGCGATGGACTTTGACTCGAAAAATATCTATAGGAGTATTCTTGTTCACACCCGACATACGAAACCTTATTAGGATGTACTTTAGACATTTCAAACACCTCAGACCAAAACACAGAAAGGAAAAACCTCCCAATGTAATAGTCAACAAGACATCCAAAACATCCTCCCTACACACCTAACAAAGTGAGTATCGCCAATGTTATATTACAGGAATATCCAACAAGCACAACAGACAAAAGATAATGATCAATGCCCCATTCCTTTCTCTCTAAATCTTTTAGATAGACATCATCAAGAGGTCCTAGGAAGAGGTGCAATAAAATAAATAAAAATAAAAGATCAAGTACACAAACAAGCCAATGTTCTTCATACCTCTAGCCAAAGGGATGCATTTTGTTTAAGATAAGTATCCAAAGTGATTGCCAAAGATAATTCCCATTGTAGGAATGATGCATCCTAGGACATGTTAGTGAATGGTGGCAAGTTGATAGGTTGTTTGAAGGCCATTGATATAAGGTTCAATTAACATGTTTGAGAATGATCAAGAGTTTGATTTTACATTTAAAAGTTTGTTGTTTTGATTTTGATTTTGATTTTGCATTTGAAGTTTGATTTTTTCGATTGTTGTGGTTGTTTCAGTTTGTTTTTCCAAAGGATGAAGGTGACGATTGATTTATTATGGATGAGATTATTGTGGGTAAAAGCGAAATGGGACAGATGGATTTTTTCAAATATTTGGATGTTTTTGAAATGTTATGAGGCTATTTTTTGGATTTTTCAGGTTATTTAAATGTTTTTGTGTTTTTGTGTCTCAGGGGCTGATCAAAGATTAGTCTAGCCTATGCTTAAGTTCAAAGACGACGTAGTTTAGTTCATGTTTTTGACATCTTTTTGACTTTTTGACCTATTTTGGGATTTTGATATGTTTTGAATGTTTTTGGATTTTTGCGTGATTTCGCCGATTTGGATATGGATATGTGTGATGATATCAATGATCTGTTTGTGATATTTTTGAAAACTAAGGTAGGGTTGATTGATCTAATTGATGGATTGATGATGATAACATTGTTGAGGATACACAACAATGCAATGATAGTGTTAAGAAACACAAGGATTGGGAAGGATATCCCAATATGATGATGATTGATTGAATTTAATTGATGGATTGATGATGATAACATTGTTGAGGATACACAACGATGCAAGGATAGTGTTAAGAAACACAAGGGTTGGGAAGGATATCCCAAGATGATGATGGATTGATTGGATTTGATTGATCAAGGTTTTGAAGCTTAGTTTGGAACAAAATTTGTTTGAATGATTTGATGCAATTGATATTGAAGTGCATATTAGATACAATTGATATTGATTGTTTGGATTGATGTTTGATGAAAGATAAAGCTTGATAAGGAACATCTACTCGTCAAAATGTGCCATAGGCTAGTGATTTGGATTGTTTGCTTACAAGTGTTTTCACCCATTGGATTTCATATTTGTCAATGTTCAGATCACCACATAAGTTGGAAGATATAGATCAAGATTTATTCCCAAAGCAAGATGTAAATATCTGCCCCAGTGTCTAGCAATGTACAAAATGCCATGGGTGGATGCTTGGATAGATGTATGGATGGATATGGTAAGCACACAAAGGATGCCAAGGATTATCTTGTGATAAGATAAGGTGTTTGAACAAAGGATGCTCATTTGGATAGTGCTTCATGGCTTAGATAATGTTGGGTAGGATAGGATCAATGAAAATGACCCATGTCAAGATGTTTACTGAAAGCAAGTGTAAAGTGTGTACCAAACTTTGTTGAGATCAAGATAATGTGGAAGATGGATGCAAATGTATGAAAATGGATTGGATAAATGGTTCATGGATGAATGGATTTATTATGGATAAGATGGATGGAATGTTGGATTTATTATGGATGAGATAAGATGCTTCCACTTGAATTAGTGTGCATAGATGCTCGATTCTACACATGACGCTTGTTTGCCAGGTTTTCATCATGGTATCTATCCAAAGCATCACCATAGTGGTTTTCACTGGAGGACAATTTTTTTCTTTACTATTTTCTTTACTATTTTCATGATTTTTTTTTGTTTTTTGTGAAAGATTTTAAGTTCATGCCAAATCACCTGGTGGTGTCAATGTAGATGCTTCTGTTATAATGTGCCATCAATATCCTGTTTGAAGAAGTTGCTTTGCTAAGATATATGCACTTGAGTACATTTGAGATTCTTGATCTACTTTGTTGATACTGGAGTTAACTCTGTCTTTGTGCATACATCACAATAGAATGCCTTCCAAATCCTTATGATGAAGGGTTGTTGCCAATACATGGTCAATTTGAGAATTGGATATCATGTGTGGAGGAGTGGATGGTGGAGTGTTTAGGAATAGAAGATGGATTGGTTGGAAGTTTGGAACCTTTAACTCTGCAAACATGGGAAGATGAACACTGATGGGTGGATACGAAAGTGTGCTTGGAATTAGGACCAACTACTTGATATACTTTGTATGTTGCTTGAGAAGCTTGCTTTTGCATTTGTGGACATATTTGACGGATACTTTCCACTTTTTTATTTTTCCCCATAGCTTCTTTGACTGATGGAGTTTGATAGGGATGATCTATCTGTGTATTTTTTGGTATCCATGTGTACTTGATTTGTCCATTATGCTTCTTAGCTTTTTTTCTTTGATAAAATTATTTGTGCTTTGATTCAAATCTTTCTTTTGATATTGGTCCCAATTTGTGGATGGGGTGATGGGTGGATGAAGATTCATGACGTGGCTGGTTGTAGTATTGGCATTGGTTTCATCATAAGGATTCTTTGTGCTCCCTATGTTGACATTTTCTTAAGACATAGTTTCCCCTAGTATGATGGTAGTAGCACCTTTTTTCTTTGATTCTACTTGTTTCAAGATGTCCTGTTTCAAGCATCCTTTGATAAATGACCACTGCAGATGATGTTGTTTCAATTTGCTACTCTATTGACTCTGAAATATCCTATTTGGTCTAACCTATTTCCTTGAGTGGATAATGTTGGATATCTTCATATATGATGTCCTTATCCGATCTTGATGTTGACAACTCAACATGACTGTAGGAATCAATAACCTCTTGTTCTTCTGTAACAATGTCAAGAGTAAAGGAATCTTGTTCTGAATGAAGATCATCTACGTGTCCATCCAAAGAAAAAATCTCATGGGTAGATGGAGTATGTGCTATATGGATATGATCATCATGTGTGACATCTTGTATAGATTAGAGACTTCCCATTAGATCATTGTAGCATCTTGGAGATACATATTCTTGATCTTGATTAATTTTGGAATTGCTTTCAATGTGCTTTGGATCAAGTTCTTGACATTGGTCAATTTCAAAGGATGAATTGCTTACAAACGGTTCTTGGATATCTTCATTAGGCATGGGAAGTGGCTCGATAATTTCTTGATCTTTGAGTGGATTTGGATCAAGTGTTGAGTTGAGGATTCCTTCAATATCTGTAACCATGAGGTCAAAGGATATCAATATGTCTTGGAAAGGACCATTGCTAGACTTTGGTGAAAGATGATGATCATGCTTTGGAATAAATTCTTGAGATATGTTCTTTAACTCATTAGGTGATGCAGAGACATTGTAAACATGATAATTGGTGGATGGATCTTGGATTATGTCAATAGGATCAAAGAATTTTAACACTCCTTGAAATAGATCATTGTAGGATATAGTTGAGGGGTTTTGATCATGACTAAAAAGTGACTCTTGATGTATGTTGATTTGATCATTGGATGAGGTAGAAACATCTTCAAGATGATCATTGATGGATAGATCTTGAATCAACAATTGTGGTGGAGAGATTGTCACTGCTATCACTAGTGGTGGAATCTTGATCGTCCTCAACAATTGTGGTGGAGAGATTTTTACTGCTATCATTAGTGGTTGAATCTTGATCATTTTCCTCAATAGTTGTGGTGGAGATATTTTCACTGCTATCATTAGTGGTTGAATCATGATCATTTTCCTCAACAGTTATTATTCCTTGATCAAGGTCTTGGATGAAATTTTTGAGTTGAATACAATTTGATGTTTTATGAATATTTTCTCTATGATACCGACAATAAGATCTACCCTAATTCCAAGGGAATTTTATGACAGAGTTGAAAGCACTTACTTTGGGAAGAGTGATGAGTTTTTCATTAACTAGCTTGTGTAATGCAGATTCAATTGGCTCTCCCAAAGGAGTGTATTCATGTTTGATACCTTGTGAGATTTGTAATTGTTGAGAAGACTCTTGTCGTGATTGATTTTTGAGATGTGGTGATTGGGCTTGTTTTTGATCTTACCTCTTGACATTGGGGATATTCTTCTTGATGAGGTTGTGGAGACAACTCAATGTTTTGATGACATAGTTTAACCAATGGGGGAGTGTGTAGATTTTAGGGTGGAGATGTCTCTTGGTGATATGAATCAATAAATTTTCTAAGTATAGCAATTTGATTTTGCAAAATTTGTTCTTGATATTGATCTTGACACCCTTGATATAGTTGATTTGGTTGTTGGTCAAGCATATTTGGAATATGCACTTGTGGTATTTGTATGGAATAATGTAGAAATTGATTTTGGACAATGTTATGATTTGGGATGATGTTTAGATTTTGCAATATAGGTTGGCATTGAACATTGTTGTGATTGGGAAGCACATTGCTTTGATTTAGGTAACCTTTATTTTGCATGGTGTTACCTTGACTTGGATCAATACATGGGAGTTGCTCACATATTGTTTGGACTTTGAACAACATTGGTGTGATTTGAAAACATATCTATCCCAAAGTTCACCAAGTGTGGATTTGATATGTTCATGTTTGGTAAGCTTGTATTTGGTATATTCACATTTGGCATGTACTGATTTGGTGGGATAATGTTGTTTTGTTGAAGAATCATGCATTGATTGTTTGGTTGATAGATTTGTAGGTTTTTAATTTGGTTTAAATCTACCATAGGGAAAGGTGGTCCAAAATTTAGATTGGGAATACTCATATTTGTTGTATCATTGAAGTTTGTAGGAGATAATTATGCCATGTATGGATTGTATAAATGTGAGTTTTGATAGTCAATTGGTATTGTAAGGCTTTGATAGTTTGGTTGACTTGGATTACTCATGATGTATGAATCGAGTTTATATTCCATATTTTTCTTGTGTTTTGACCCTGATGACATGTAATGAATTGAGTACCAATGATGAGATGAAAGATGAAAGGGTGAGTGATATGAGTTTTGAAATTTAAGAACTTTGGATCAATACTAGACTTAGAGTTTTATTTTGATTTTTGGATTTTGGATAATGAACTTGTAGATCCCAAGATGTTGGATGTGATCTTAGGAAGAAATTTTTCAAAGGGGTGCTAATTTAACTAGAGGTATGAGAAAGGACACATTCTCACACTCCTAACTAAACAAGGTGATTTTTATGTGTTTGATGATTTACCCAAGTCTAGAATTTTGATTTTTTCCAAAGCTCTAAAAGTTGTTTGTGGGATGGGATGATAAATGTTTGGGATGGATGAAGTGTTTGGTTTTGATCCTAAATGAACCAAAGAGGGACCTTGTTTACAAGATAGTGAAGAACATGCTTTACCCTAAGAGTACTTCAAACCAAAAGATCAATGTTTACTCAACCATAAGACAAAAGATAAACAAGCACATGTGTGGGGTTCAATTTATTTCATCTTGATTAATGAATTGCTTTTACCACATCACCTTGTCTTGCTTAAATTTCAAACTGAATGTCTATGTCTTAACTCCTTTTCATTCCACAAGGTCCATTATGTGAAAATCAAAGAATCAAGGCCATAGTTTTCCTAGGTTGACTTTGGAGAAAAAAAATTGAGATATGGGCCCAAATATTTAGAAGCCTCTAAGGATAAAATCCCTAGGGACAAGCAGTAATATTTGGACTCTTTCAGATATTTGCTCTTTCCAAAGGGTTTAAAATTTTGATGAGTTGTTGAATGTTTGTTTCAAATTTTGAGATCCAAGCAATGTATTTGAATGACTCACAAATTGCACAACCCTAGGTTAGAAATGGATATACTTGTTGAGTCCTCACTTGGATTTCTCCAAACACTGAGACAAAGTGAATAGTTAGAGATTTGGCGACACTGGCTCCCCTCCATGACACACACTTCTCAGGACCACCAAATCTCAAAATCCTGAAGATCTAGAGACCTTAAGGATTTTTTTTGTTTCTACTTTGAATAGTACAAATGTGGGGCGATTTCAAAATGACCGTTCTTGCACCAACAAGTATTAAGGATTTTGGTCTTTAAACAAAGGGTTATAATAAGGACATCCAATTCAGGGGATACTATGATAAAATCTGTCAAGAGGTCTCCCAACCCTTAGAACAAGGGATTTACACATCATAAAGATACTGGGGGAGAGATATCATGTACCACTTCTCGTTGATTGCAAACTTTCCTTGCAATCACAAATTTATATAACGGTTCAAAAGAGCTTGGATTTAGCTCGTTACCGCTTGGGTTGTTCCCTCCTTTCAAAGTGGGGAGGTAGTCCCTCTACAGATAAAAAAAATCAAAGAAGTACATTTGTAGTTCGATTTCCTAGATTGCATAAAGCACTAGGAGGGAGCACACACAATGCCTTTCCTTCACACTCACATGAATGTTTAGTTTTAGATCTAAATTGAAATGTGTGGGTGATTTTAGACAACCAATTTCAATGGAATGCTTTTGATTCTCAAGATCACCGAGTGGAACGAGAGAAGTGCATACACATTCAAGTGACAAATTGCAAAAAATCACAAGAAAATGAAGGCACAAGTTATTTTTAAACCCAAATTAAAGATGAATTTGTTTTAAAGCACCAAGCTTAAATGTGAGTTTGTCTTGTTCAATTTTAGCCCAAAATCAAAGTCTATTAAGTTCCTAATGTTCAATTTTAATCCAATTTTGTTAAAGCTTGAGTTGAGGGTTAATTTTAAGCCCAAAGATGAAGTGAGTTGTCCTAAAATAGAAAATGAAAGTGGGAAATGGATGCTTCAAGATATTACAATAAGCATTTAAAAATGATTTTTCAAGTTCAAGTTCAATGTCCACTTCCAACTCAAAAATTATTCAAAGATTGTTTCCTACACTTCAATTTTTCAAGTTCCATGTGCAAACAAGATCTGCAATATAAAAAGACAAACACACAAGAATTAATTGCTAAGAGATGATTCAAGAAATAAATATTGAAAGAAAATCAATTTCAATAGATGTGTAAAGATGATATCTAATTGATAATCTTTCATTTTTCTTTCCAACAAGATAAGATTGTAAGATCAAATCAATGCAAAGAAATTTAAAAGTATTTGCAAACCCTGTTAAAAGTAAAGAACATTTAGTAAGGCCTGATAATAGTAAAAAAATGTCAGTGTAATTTACTCCTCTATTGTTCGATATCCTTGGATTCAAAATCTTCTTGATTACCACTCATAAGAGGCCCCCATACGTAACTAGGAAATCTATTAGAGTATATTTTATTTTTGGATCTAAAACATAGACATATGAGTTACTTTATGGCAAGAACGTATGATAGCTAAGAAGTGGTTGAAATTTAAATTGCACCTTTAAATCTCACAACGTACATCCAAACAAACAACCATAACATAGATCTTGCTTAATCTAACTGCTTATGGTTTTATCTGCATATATCAGGTTTGCATATGATAATCCATCTAAGCAGCAAGTATATTCCTAGTTGTTTCCTCCTATTAGTGTAGGTATTATAAACAATAGAAAGAAATTGAATTTAATCAATTTATTCAAAGTTACACTTGCAACAATCATTCAATTCATTGTAATATTGTAGCTTTCCAAGTGTTGTCAAAGGCATCAAAATCAAACTCTTTTATGTAAATATCCACAATCTCCTAAATCACTTAAATGCTTCAAACCAATATTAAAGACTTAATGCTTTAAATCGATATGAAATGCTTCAAATCGATATTAAATTATTCTCACCTCCCAGGCGCCAAGGAAAACAAAGGATTTCCATGTGTCAGAACATGCATTTAAATGTGATTGCAAATATGTAGAGAATCGATATTAAATGATTCTTACCTCCCAGACGCAATTATTATACTGTAACAAAATTACTCTAGCTACAATCTCAAGAAGATCGTCCAAATGCATGAAATTTTTTTATTGAAAAGGCTTTAAAAACATCTTGCAAAAAGTAATGCCTTTCACTTCTCCAATTTGGCGAGCAACTGCTCATAAAGTGTGTCAAAGTCGCGTAGCAGCCTCTATTGTTATGTGCTGTACCTAGTGTAGATTTTGCATTGGATTTTCCCTCATGCTCACAACAAGAAATATGGAGATCTATTAATAGCCAGAGATCTTTTGTTGAATGTATGCGAGTTGCAACCTTCTGATAACAGTATGACCACTGCAACAAATAAATATGATTCTTTATGATAAGACAGGCACCTGCATAAAACTCTAAATGATGCTCATAATTGCAAGGAAAGTAAATGAGAATCCCCTAAAGAACGTCAAATTTCATATTCTTCATTAAACATGATGATCAAAGTTGTTAAAGCATCCATCGAAATGACAAATTCTGTGCGAAAAGATAGAAAGAAAAGTTGAGGGACGTTACACTTTCACTTCACATTGCCTCAATTGAACGTCTTAGCTATAACTTTTTATGACGACAAATGTACTAACATGTGTCACATAACGATGATAGTGATGGAGATAACATATATTCATTTCATGTACTTTGTAGTTCAAAAGAAGTTAAAGGAACCGATGGATGATGATTTGAACAACAATATTAAGTGCATAATGGTGTAGGTAGTGACAACATATGGTAGAGGGAACATTAAAATGCATTCCCTATCTGGGAAGTTGAAGTTGCCTTAAAATTCCTTATGCAAGTTTTCTCTATTTATGATTTTCATGTCAATTTTGAAAACAACAATATAAGCGATTCTACCCTCAAATTATCACAACCAAGACTTTTTGAGTTTTTATTTTTTAGCTAAAATGTAACTTGGAGCTTTCATTCACATATGGCATTAGTCTTATAAATCAACTCTTACTTGGACAACGACAGTAGCAGGAAAATCTAGAGGTGAGATTTTTTATGAGATTGGTGAAGTTTTGATAGAGCCAAAGGTGCACTTCTGTGGACCAAACATGGGTTACTGCATTGCAAAAATGTGTTTCTATAGTCCAAGGGAACACTTCTATAGACCAAAGGCATATAACTACTGATCAACGACGTATCAGAATAGTGCAAAGGCAAGTTTTTGGAATAGTATATTTTCAAGGAAAGATTTTGATAAGATTTGGTTTGATTTCTTTGGCAAGAGAAAGCACACAATAGTAAAGTGGTTGAAGACTGACTCAATAGAGTTGGTTGTGCAAGGCTATTAACCTCTGCAAATAACCTAGCAGAACAACCAATTTCCTGGAGTTTTAAAACATCTAGTGATAAGATCAATTTTTATCCAACGTAAAAAACAATCATTTAAAATGCTAGCTGCGAGATCGTCGACTTACCATCCTTTTCAACAATGACTATCAAAGTTAACTTCATTTCCATCTTAATTAGGAATTTAAAGAACATCGAATAAAATAAAACATAAAACTGTTAAAAGATAATATTCCTTGTTGCAAATATTGTGTAATCAAAATAGTAAATATGATGGGCCCCAAAATGTGGATGCTTTTTTTGTGATCTTGCTCAAACAAAAATAGACATTAGTGTTGTTAGTAAATTAATCAAATCAAAATAAGCATCCCTATCAGATATTCAAACATACTTGATAATGAAAACAAAACAATAAAAGATCAAAGAAAAAAATTGAAAGCATATAAAAAGCATGTGCAAAACCTATCCATAGTGGGAGTGGTGCTTCTTTGATGTGGAAAGGATGCCCTTTCTCACCCCCTTGATAAGCTTCCAATATGATGAACAAGAAAAGATGAGTGATCGAGTGCAAGATGAATGTGCCTATAGTGAAAATGCATAATATTGTAGATGTGATTGTGGATGATTGTGGATTCATCTTCAAAAGAGAAGGCCTCTATAAATAGGGTTGAAGGGTTGAATAATGGAGAGATGGGAGGAATGTGGGACTAAAAGAGAGCCAATGAGATTGTGACACTTGTCTAAATTCTATTGGATGAAGTTGGAGCACATTTTGGGGAATGTGCAAGTAAAGAGGATGGAAGAGAAATAAATGCATATGGTTGAGGATGTACGAGGATGTGGGTGAGGATGTAAGAGGAATAAATGCATATGGTTGGAGATGTAAGAGGGGTGTAAGAGGCATTAATATTTGAGCAATAAAGTCAAATAAGTGGAGTTATTGAAGGAATATTTCCAAAGAATATGCCTTGGTGAGGGAAAATAGGGAATTAGATAATTAAAATAAATTATTTTTATGTGTAAGTGGGTTAGTTAATCAGGGGTTTGGTTTGACCCAGGTTGAGTCAAAAGCTAGAGGATGGGTAATGGTGATCAGAGTTTAATTAATTTAGATTAATTAACTTGAAGGGATTAGGGGATTATGACATTTGATTTAAATAAATTGATTTATCAAATTAGATGAGAGGAATTTAGGGGACTTAATTAAATAAATTGATTTATTTAATCAAACATGATGAACATTAATGAATTAATCTAATAAATTGCTTTATTTTATTAATAGTAGAAATGATGTTACTTTGAGCGTCTACATCTATAACTATTATTACCTTTGGAGAATCATGTTGTGTGTACACACATCTTGTAGTTGTGCAATGATGTGCTTATAAAATTATTAAGAGGTCTTATGTATATTAGGTCAATCTTTGTTCTAGTGATAACCTTTAAGACCAAGCTTACATTGGTCTAGTTGAGTCTAAATTTAAAAAATATCTCACCCACCTTAGTAAATTGGTCTATTGTTGCCTTACATAATCATAAGGTAGAGGTATGCTGATATGATTTTGACATCCCTAACACTGAGAGAATAACTTAGCTTTAGGGATTTGGGAACCTATAACTTTGAGCACAACTTTATGTTATGCCCCTCACTTTTTGAAATAAGAAATATTGGTTATGTTCATATTCCTAATGAGATGGTTCATATCTATTATCCTATTATCAGTGGTTTCCTTATTGTTAATTATCCCTTTGATAATATTTTTTATTATTTTTGGGGTAGTCAATTTTTGAACACACCAGAATACTGAGAGGGGGGGGTGAATTAGTATGCTTTAAAATTCAATCCAAATTAACTACTACTGAAGTTAGGGGTAAGTGCACCGAAATGGTCGCACTTTTGTGGCCAAACTAACAAATAACGCGTTCGCGTTATGAAACATTCGCGTTATTGTTTTCTTTGCAAATTTGCTTTGGTATTTTCCTTGGAATACCAACCCAAAGGCTTGGAGGGCATTCCCAAAGACCAGAGACGTGTTTTTTCCAAATTCAACAAATTTTCACATAATCGGGTTCGTGCTCACCATCAAGATTGCATCTAGTTCAATATCAAGAAAATCGAACACATGGGTAATGTTAGGTTCTTTATTAGCTTTCCAACGATGTAATTGTTTTCACTTTCTAACAATGTTAAGCCTTTCATCCATAATTTCTTTTGTTTGTATGTCCGTTTTTCTTCAAAAAGCAGTGTTTGGTATTTTTTTCGCTATAAATTAACCATTCATCAAAATTTGAAATAAATTACATTTTTAGAAACTAGACTCCATTCATTTATTTAAAAAAAATAAATTTTAAAAAAAATCTATTAGTTTCAAAAAAATTTAGGGGGAGCACGGCCAAAATTCTGCTTTTTAGGAAGTGCCCACTTAGAAAATTAATAAAAAATCAAATATTCATTAATAAATTATCAGAAAATATCCATTCCTTACTACATACTATTATCTAACTTCTGACCGAAGCGATTTTCAAAATACTACAAAAAAGTCCACCGTGCTCGGGTCACACAAGAGTTGCTATGTTATGTTTTTCTGACAGAAACAACAACAATTTGTGTGTGTCCCTCTTTTGAACCCCTTAATCTCAACCATTTTCAAAATAAATTAGTAGTTTAGAAAGTAGACTCGAAGCACTACGGTCCTTGTTTTTGTTCCACCTAAAATTTTTGAGTGTAGTTATCCTCAATTTCACGTCTAAGGTTAGTATTTCCTGATTTCAGAAAAAAAGTGGCCACTTAAGCCCCTTTTTTGGGAACCATCTTGGTGCACTTACCCTTAGGTTATACCAATTAAGCATTCATCCAATTAATAAAAACAAGAGAGAAGAAAAGAAACCACACAAGAACACAAATAACACCAGATTTATGTGGAAAACCCCACAAGGGAAATACCACAGTGAGAAATGTTGGTAGAAGCTACTATCCTAATCTAGCCTCACAAGTAAATAATAGTTTACAATTTTATTTTGGGATACAACCCAAGGAAGAAACTACCCCCTTAATTTTTTTAGGGGCTGAAACCTAAGGAAGCTACTACTCCCTAATTGAAAGAAAGAACAACTGAAAGATGACTAATTTTATGGCTTCAAACACCAATAGTCATCAATTCTACACATTAGGTCTGTAGAGTATCTTGTCATGCTCTGCTCATGAAATTATTCATCTTCACACACTTCCATAATCATATTCACATCTTTAATCTTCTATATATATCATCTACATGCTTGCAAAATACAAATTCAGTCGGCCACACACAAGGAATTATGAAACTTGTAACATGTCAGACTACATCTTTATTAATGGTATACAAAAATTATAAGAAATTATTTACAATTCTTCTAGATGATTTGACATGACTTATACAACATATACAAACACTTCTAGACTCCTCTCAAACATAAACTTGTGGCACACATCACCAACATACACAGGTCAGCCACAACAAAAGCATATCTTCACAGATTGACTTGAAATATTTGTGCGGTATTGGAAACAAGAATGGTCTTCATGTGCTTCAAACCTAAGATAATATATGAAATATGTAGAGTGTCCACACAAACTCATACCATTGATCTACACTATCTTCTGCTAGCACAAGAAAACAAACATATGTTTTGATGAAGGATAGGTATTTGGAACCAACTGTAACACTCTGTCATTGAATAACTGAACTTGCAGAGCATTAAACCACTTGAATATTCAATATAGAATGAATTGGACATAACTGAACATGTCCTCAAATTTTCAAGGCCGAAACATCACATCCGAGGGAATGTAGAGCATTCCAACAAGCCTTCATCACCACTTTGCACTTCTAGAGCACATACTAGAACTCTGTCACTTGTAACTTTCACTATAGAAGGATTAATGACTTGAAACATTGGATATAACACCTTAAAATCTCCATCAACTTATCTTTAGAACCACAAGACTAAATATTTCTCTACAGAAGGATGCAAACCAAAATACTTTGACTCTGTTGAGAATATACACTGTGAATGTCTTAGACATAACTTCAACAACTTTCAACTGAGTGCAATACACCAAACTGGAAAGATATTATTATAGGCATACTAAAAAAACATCAAGACATGTGTACCCACCTCTACATCATACTTAGACAACAAATTGATCCATACTCTATAATGTTGACTTGCACCAATTGATATCTCTACACATTAACTATCTTCGGAGCATCTACAATCTTCAACACACTTTTGACATCAATAAAAACCAATCTTCTCGAGATGCAACATTAATAACACTAATATTTTGGATGTTTTTGGGAATGTAATCCCTTCCACCATATCCATTATTATAACCATTATTATTATTGTTCTTTGCAGGATGTATTAGCAACCTTGTCTATTATTGAATCAAGATTATTTTATAGAATCTTTACAATGGAAGGGTTGTTTTTATTATTATCATTACTTTGTGTATTCACAAGTCTTCCACTAACTCTATAAGCTTTTCACCCTTTATTGATGACAACTTGGGTAAATTCTTAATAGACTTTCTAAGGTTTCCTTGTAGGAAAACTTTTGGACTTACTATCTTATATCCTTGTTTAAGGCATGTAGAAAGAGGTTACACAATTTATGATGGTCCATGTTATACACACTTATCAATGAATAAAGTACTTGTCTCCAATGTGTGATGAAGTTCATTACAAACTCATTGGCATCCTAATGTTTAGGAATTCTCATATTCATGAAATTACTAGTTTTTTCATATCAAATATCACAACAAACTAAAAAATGAGTTATACAAAAGATGTATCAAATCCTTATGGAGGTGATACTATTGATCCAAAGCAATCCCTTCAAGGATATTTGGAAATATTATAGCCACAACTTCATCCTAAGGGAGTATTTTCCTTGCTACTATCATGTGCACTTTTATGTTTGATTTCTTGTCTTCCCCCACTTTAAATTTTGGTAAATTTGGGAGGGGTTGTGGCAATAAGACACTATAAATGCTAAGTATAAGTTTTTTTAAGTATTCTAAATAAGTCTCTTGAGCAGTGCTTTGCATAATAAGAATCATTCCTACAAATACGAGCCCCATGGGAGATACTTGTGAACTAGGTTGAGTTTGAAAGTGAGTGTTAGTTTAGTATCCAAGTATGTCTAGACAATTTTTTTTATGGGTTTATTGGTTGGGATTCTAGTGGTGCCATGTAATTTTATATTATGGGAATCCCACTAGGTCATACTTTATATAATTGATACTACTGGGGAGGTGTAAAAGCTTCTTTAATGTTTTCAAATTCCAAGGATATAAATTCAAGTAGGGGAAATAACGTTACCCTTATTTGTGATAAAATATAGCAAAGTAAAAGGATTGGCTTGAATTTTATAGACTTGCTATTATTGGGGAGGTATAATTGTCACTTCAGTGATATAGGCCATTCTTCTATTTTTTCCTAAAGGGATTTGATCAATACCTTCAACCTCAAGCATCCTAATTTGTAATACTAATTTGGGTTATAAGGTCTATGGGAACTATAACCTATTTCACCACCTTAAGGTGTGTTATATTGCAATGGGGGGTGAGTGGCCCCATTTGTTCACTCCTCTAGAATGTTTATTGGTAACACCTAGTGTGCTACAAACCATTCAACTTAGTAGGCAACATGAAGGGCTTCTCAAGCCTCAAGATATTATAAATTTATTTCTACGTGGTCCATTTCATCATTTTATTAAGTGATTGTGTCTTTATAACTCATGATGGGATGATCATATTTGATAGATTTTGGATTGAATAAGCACTCAATGTGTTCTACCTTGATTTCAATTTAGTAGGAGAATTGTATCTCTACTCCAAGCTAGGCTATTAAATGTCACAAAGGTATGCGGTTCCTATCTTCTAGCATATGAACTACTATCTTTATTAGTATTATGATTGGAGATTGGTGTCATAGGGTCTAGAAAAATATACCTATCAATTATGGAGGTGAAAGTCTCATTAAAGGGAACCTATCACTAATCCGTAATTGATTCCAACATATTTTGGGGGTACCAAAAGTATCACAAAATAATGGAATGGATGTGAAGAGAGATAATAAAAAAATCCACCAAAATGTGTGATGGTTAGAATTAACACAAACATCATATAAATGAGTTGGACTTTAGACAACACATGTGTAAGATGCTTGCTAAGAGGTGCCCATTGAATCAATCCTACTCTTATGAAAAAATCTAGTGGAGAGAGGGTTGGACCAAGGGGTTTTTCACTTCATATAGAAGTAAAATATCATGGATGGATATTAAGTTGTTGTTGTGTTCTATAGGGTTTTTTTGATGTGGGTGAATGGGATTATTGTGGATTGTTTAGTTTTTATTTTAATGTTTATTCAACACAATTAAGCAGTCAACTCTTAGAACAAGTTAAGATTAGTATTTCTAGTTTCTCATATGATGTTTATTTTGTGTATAAATTATATGTGGAATATTCTATGATTTCTCCTTGTACTTCAAATATTCAAGTTATATGTGCCCTTACCATGTGTTTGCTCATTTTCTTGTTAAACTAGTCGAAAGATTCAATTTGTTCTTGGTTTTGTTCTTAGGCTAGAGTGTCCAACATAGGTAGATTCTCCCAATTTTCACTTAGTATTGATTTCATCCAATATTTTTTTTACTCTAGAACACATTAGGCATGAGGGTTTAGTGAAGAGGAAGATAGATTGAAGAGAGAGACAAGCATTTTTGTTGTTTGAAGTTTTAATGTATTAATAGCTCTCATTTTTTAATTTTTAATTTTTAATTTGAATGCAAATAATTGTTCAAATTACCTACTATTGGGATTAAGGGTTTAATTTTATGTATCTTGTGTTGTGATCAAGGGACTTTACAAGAAATAAACAAATAAAATCTACTTAAGCTAAGAAAAACTAATTCAATCTATTCTTAGAAATAAACAAGGATTCATAATGGAAAAAAATATTAATTTCCTTAGGAAAATTTATTTTTAATTAATAATTAAAATATTTTAAAATAAATAAATAACCTATAATATCAATAAGATTCCTATAATAATTTTTGGTGTTGTCAGTGGTGGCTTGTGTCCTCAAAGATCCCATCTTCTTTTGGATCCTGCTTTGAAATTGTAACGCCCCGCCACGCAACCCTAGGGGAAGTTGCAATTTACTGCACAAACGAACTAATTTTTTTTTTGAATAGGAACAATTAACATACAAGTTCACTAACCATTGCCAACCAATCCCCTAAGGTTATGAGACTGTGTTCCTTAAACCAAACACGAAACATGAATTAAAACCATACCATATAATTACTTAACAATAAAGTTCACATACATTCCAATCATAATAATTTACATCTTAGAATATGAGATACCACTTGATTCCAATAATATAACTTACAACATGATTACAACACTCATTCCCCGAATGAGGCAATTCCAATAAGTATGATTACATATTACAAATTCCACCTCGATACCAAATGAGGGGTAATAAAATACAAGACCAACTGAATGAATTAAGCATGAGAAGAAACTGAATCCCACGAGCTCTCCAACTGGAATCTTGTCCACATGAACAAGAAGCCAACCCAACGGATTAAGGAGCACATTCCACCCAACCATGTGATACCCGAAGGCTCACCCCCCGTGCTAGGAGATAGTAACAAGGAGTTCCTACACAAGACCATCTACCACTAGACACAGGCTACACAAAAATGATACAAATAAATACAAGTACCACATCACATGAACTAAAAGGTCAAACCAACAACTCTAGTACGACTCACACATCACTGATATAGGTCACATTGCTTCCAGAAATAAAGTAGATCGAGAATGTCACAAAGACCAAGTACAAACTTGTTGACTTAGAAAGAGTGTCATCGCATAGCTCGTCAAGGGATCTCCTCTGGGAATCTTCCTAGGCTCCGACCCCCACTATGGGTTGTCCTGGTGGCCTCTACCGAATCCCGACACCCATGCTCACTCATGTGGAATCAAATACCTCTCGTAAGGACAAGATAGATGACCTTTCCATTCCAGGCCTGCCTGTCTCATCCCAAGTCTAGACGAGCCCTTGGGTCCATGAGCGAGGCATAATTAATCTTGTTTAATGTTTGATGCAACCTAAGCTTCTAAAAGTTTATTTAGTTATCACTGAATTAACCAACTTGCAAAGAGTTTCCTTGACACCACTTTGTGTGTCAGCCCCCATTGCAAGCCACTCCTCTAAGACAACACACACGGTGAAAACCACAATAGGTAACTAGATAATACGACCTCTCCAATCCAAGGAGGTAACAAATCAAGGAACTCACTTCAAACACTAGAGGTAACAAGGTCAAGACCCTCTCCAAACACTAGAGGCAACAAGGTCAAAACCCTCTCCAACCACTGGAGGAACAAAAGTACAAAACCCACTCCAAACACTGGAGGAAACCAAAATATAAAACCCACTCCTTCCAAAGGAGGCACAAATTACATAACCCTCTCCTAATCCCAAGGAGGCACACACCATCCCCGTTCGTGAAAACTAGGTAAAACAACATGGTGTAACTATGCATGTTTTCCACGGCAACGCAAAGGTTGACTAACAATAACGACAGCTCGTACCAATAAACGAACCCCTATCTGGAAGACTTCCCAACCGTTGACTCTACTTCCACAACATCGAGGACGAACATGATAACACTACAAACATCTCCGACAGTTAAATAAGCTAATGTTCGGATTTCCTAAATCCAGTCAATCACAGTTTTCATTACTTGCATTTATCCAATCAATTAAACCCATTTCTTTTCACGACATTGAAATATTTAAAAACAGATCATTTACTCTAAATTTCACAACCATATTCCAAAATCAAGACGTTTTAATAAATAACATCATTGGATTAAAATTAAACCAATCATTAACTCTAAGGTTCACAATTAGATCCATAATCAAAGCATTTTGATGATTAAAGTCATTTGACTAAAATAAATCATTCATTAACTCTAATTTTCATAATTATAATCATAATCAAAACACTTTAACAATGAAGTCATCTGATTAAAATTTAAATCAATCGTTCTCTCTAGGTTTCACGATCATATACTATAAATAAGACCACTTGACTAATAAAACATTTAGATTAAATAATAAGTCAATCATTTACTCTGAGTTTTGCCACTGTATTCTATAATTAAAACATTCTAATAAATAAACATTTCGATCAAATAAATAAGCCTTTATTTCAACTCAGCATTAAATAAATCGACTAAGTCTTATCTCTACTCGAATGCAATATATTCCAACAAATTTACTTAATGGTATATACTCAATGTATATTTTGTTATATATTCAAATATTTAAGTCACATTGTTGTCATTAAAGAATTTAAACCAATAATTTAACTCTACTTGGTCAATCTACAATTAATCAAAAATCAATATTTTAAATGAAAACATTGGATTATTCATCAATTTCATTCCCTCTTATACAAATGAGACAATCATCTCAAAGTTCCTATTTTAAATATTAAAACATCATTTTAACATATACCTCTAAAACATTATTCTATATTCTAAGGTTTACTGATAATTCATGATAATCGAAAATGAAATCTCTAAGTAAAGATATTGGTTTATGAAAATGAGAATTCCATTTCAACT
The DNA here is from genome assembly GCA_007258455.2 of Sequoia sempervirens. Taxonomy (NCBI): domain Eukaryota; kingdom Viridiplantae; phylum Streptophyta; class Pinopsida; order Cupressales; family Cupressaceae; genus Sequoia; species Sequoia sempervirens. Next base: position 22,387,281 of record VDFB02047230.1, on the reverse strand, counting down.
ATATTATTGCTATAATCATTTCAAAACAATTCCTAATTAAAATAATCAATCATCATTTAAATGTCTCAATTAACAAAAGTATTATCAATATAATCCAATTAAATAAACTTTAATACTCTATTATCCAACCTAATCAAAAATGAAATTTCTAAATAAGGATATTTGATTATCAACTTTTTAATTAATCATTAAATTATCTAAATCACCTTGATATTCCACAATTTAACAAACTAAATAATTTATTTAAGAAAAACATATATATATAAAATATATATACATAAATAAATTATTATATAAATATTATTTAAATATTAAAATAATATTAAATATATATTTATATACATATAACATATACATATAATATATATATTATATATATAGTACATATATATATTATTATATTATATATATATATAATATTAAAATAATATTAAAAAAACGAATTTACATTTTTCATGAAAGGAATCGAATTTTCTTTTGAAAAAAAGTGGAAGCCCTAAATAGGGCACGCGCTGCCCAGCCTCCCCATGGGCGGCGGGGCCTGTGTGCTCCGTACATAGTCCGTCCCCCATGGGCGACGGGCCTGTGTGCTCAGCACACAGTGTCCGCCTCCCACAGGCGGCGGGACTGTGTGCTGGGCACACAATGTCCGCCTCCCTACAGGCAGCGGCCCCTGTGCTCTGCACACGGCTCGCCTTCCGGCGGGTGGTGGCGGCGGCGGTGGCCGCGGCGGGGGTTGGCTCCCCTGCCTCCCAACTAAATAAAAATAAAATTTATTTTATTTGCATTTAAAATACAAAAATAACCCCCCACAAAATATCCATAGAGAACTTCACAAAAAACTAGGGGTATTTTCCATAAATTAAATAAATGGAAACCCTAATACATTTTAAAATAAACTTGTGGGTCTTATTGTGCAAATGCCCAACAAAATCTTGCAACCAAAACAATGAATTTTTCAACACAACCCTAGGGTTTAGATTTCAGTTTTAACAACAAATCTCTTTTGGTTTTCATTTCATTTTTCCATTGTTTGATTCTAGTTTTGGTTTTCATTTCAAAATCCCACCACAAAATACAAGTTTTCCAAAACAATTTCTCATGGGTTTCATTGGATTCAAACAACAATTCAAAGATTTCTAAATAGCATGATGAGGATTTAATCTATTTTCAAAAAGAAACAAGCAAGAACAAAGAGGAACCTGATTTTTCCTCCAAAGCTTGAAGCCTTCAACCATGGTGTTTTCCCATTCCTCCTTTGAATCCAACTCAAGCAAGAGTTTCAATCTCCTTCTCAAATCCAAGCAAAGCCACCCACAAACTCTCCATCCAAGTTGAAAACCCATCCCCCCAAAAATGAAAATAAAATGCTATAATAGAGTTTCCCCAAATTTTGGCCAAACCCTAGAAATCCCACTCACAAAATATATAAAAAAAACATTTTGGAAGATATTCCCAATTTTTAATTTAAAAACAGATTTCTAATTTCTAATTCAAAATTCAATTCAAATTAAATTTCAATTTCAATTTCAATTTCTTCACAAATATCTTTCCCAAAATAGTCAACTATTTCTAAAAAAAATATCTTTTCCACCCCAAAGTCATTGCATTGAAAAAATTTCTATTTCTAAATAATTTAAAACAAAATACCAATTCCAAATAGATTTTAATGCATTTTATCATTTTCTTTTCAACAAAGGAATTTAAATCCTTTAACACTTTTAAATTCGAAAGAATAGCTTAATTAATTCACACAATTAATTTAATTAATCAATAAAATAAATCTAATCCAATATTAGATTATTTTATTAATTAAATTAAATTAAATTAAATTAATTAATAAAGTAAATAACATTCCTAGCATTACAACCAAATATATTTAAGCCACAGATTAACAACACAAGCTATTATAACTTGAATTTAATTAAAGACCAAGGTGACCTGGGCAACATGAAACAACCAAACCCGACTACAACCCGATGACACATTGTGACTAGGGTAATGACTTGACACAAAAAACCTAGCTACTATCTCCCAATCAATTTCCGTTGGTCAATGGACACGCTCAAACCTGGAAACTAGGTGGAGTCGATGTCATGTACCTGCCAACCTGCAACAAAGAGCATGTCGAACGTGCATATATACATAATATGATCAAACACACCGTGAAGAGGAAATCTCAGAATTGTAGGGCGCTCGCAAGCAGGTGATACAATCCCGTCCCCTTAACCAATACAATATCACTAACTGACGCATCTAACATCAATGATATGATCAACAGCATAAAGCATCATTAAATCAAATATCTCCTAAATTAATCCAAGGCAGGTCGTAAAGATAACATCAGAATAAAATCACATCACATCGAAATATAGCCTTCACATCGTTTAACTATTGCAATTAGAAGTAACCAAGTTCCAAATTCAACGCATAATCAGACACAATCATCACAAAGCAAACACTTGTTGAGCGAAAACATTCAAAATGGAGGGACATTACAGTAATAGTTAGAACCTCCTCTCAATGATAATGGGGATAGAGAAACTCGAGATCCATGAATTATATATTCTTGTTTAAGGTTTACAAAATTTGAAGCTTCAATGCATAAAGAGAAAGGCTTTAGATGTCCTATGTTGAGCACACAAATTCTTTAAGTGGAGGCTATAATGTAAACATATTAATTATCTATAGGTGACTCACTATCCTTGTGTTGGAATAAGAGGAATAGAGAATGTAGAGATATTAGCAAGAATTTTGGCAAAATATAGAAAAATAAATGTATCGAATGTCAAAGGCAAGGGAAGCATTTACAGGTTTAACTCTTCTCAATCATGGGGAAGTGATTGGGAGAAAACTAGAGAGATGATGGATTAAATAATAAAGAGTTTATTAAGAGTCAAAGGGAGACGAGAATTAGGTAGTGGAAGAGATGGATTAGTCAGGACTACCAAAAACTCTTAATCATAATTAAAATGGTGGAAAAATGGTCAAAACTTAAGAATCACACATCTACCTAACATGAGAGGGTCACCCCTCTTAATTTCAAGGTTGCCCCTTTTTCTAGGTTTAGCCACTCAAGTGATCCTACCACTTAAGATAAGGCTAAAGGGACCTACAATTTCCCTAAAGACCCTTCAATTGAAGGTTTTTATAAGGTTTTTGATGTTGCACAAATGCCTATAACTTATTTTTGAGGCTAAACAAGATGTACAAGAGGCTAAGAGGAATGAGGGATTTGTCATCAAGAAGGAAAATTTGAGAAGATGTGTAATTCACACCTCATGGGTCATGAATTGGATTGTCAAATTGTCATTGGACTATCATGTTAGCTTTTGTAATTTTTGGTACTTGCGATGTGTGGTGAGAAATAATTTAAACCATTCTTACCATAGCTTTCACTTTTATTTTTTAACAATCACAACTTGAGATTGTAAATTAGAAAATTTACTAAAATTTGACTTTTTAAAAAGCAATAATATCCCTTTCATAGTTTAGAGTATAGAAAAAGGTTTCTTCTAATTGTCCAAATGCCTAACATATTTGTTATGTTCTATGACTAGGTATAAGTGTGAACTACATTATTAATGTTTTACTCTTACATTTAGGTACATAAGATGTATGCTCAATTGTCAATAATTGTAAATCTATTCCTTGACATAATACAAATTTTCAAACAATGAGTTTAGTATAAATCAATTTATGATAATTATCAAGGTTCTTATAGAGAAATATTTAAATTTATCTTGTAGCATGCACGGTAAAAATGAACATAAAAGTATAATGCAAGCAATTAAATTGAATTTTTTTTTTTAGAAAAGAGCTTCATATCATAGTTTTTATACTTTCAATGTCATTCAAAACATACTTTGTGTAATGATTTTACAGTCTAAAAATCAAACATACATCTTAAATGTAGAACTAAAATAATAAATCTAAAACACAAAGGATTTCTCTTTTGCTTCTAAGATATACACATACTTATACAAACACATACACACATAAATAATATGATACCCTAAATGACATAGAGCAGATGTACGTGTAGTTTCATTCTATGTTAATTAATAGTATGATCTATAGGTTGATTCACTTTTAAAAAAATTGTCATAATTGTTAGTTAGTTGAGTTTTCCTTTGGGGTTTCGTGGCGGGGCATTACAGTATTGATTAAAATTTTACCTTTCTATTTTTATCAGTCAATTGTAGTTCAGAGTTTGAGTCTTCTTTGATTGAACAATTACAACAACAATCTAAAACAACGATAACTTTCTCAAATCTCAATGAAATTTAAAATCGTAAAATGATATGGAAAAATAAGACTAAGATCTACAAAACCCAAAAACCTTTCTACAAATTTTCACATGAAAAAAATTGTTATAGATGAAATAAAAACACAAATTTAAAGAGATCAACATTCAAATTAAAAAAACAACATAATTAAAATCATGATAAATTTCTCAATTCTTAATGAAATTAAAAACTGTAAAATGATATGGAAATCTAAGAAAAAGATCTATAAAACTCAAAAACCTTTCTACAAAATTTTGCACGTAATTTTTTATCAATGAAAAAACATCACAAATTTTCAAGCAAGTTTTTGCACTTTAACTTATAAAATTCTTTAAAAACACTCAAAGGATTAGAATCCTCACATCAGGTTCACCAACTGTAAATAAAAAAAATAGGAACAAAGGTCATGAAATCATCAATAACAACCACAACTATCTAAATCAAGCCCAAATACAATCTAAACTTACCTATGAAATACACACAACAATGATAAAATCAGAATAAATCAAACATTACCTTTATTGTGTTGACATGATATTAGTTCCATAGTTCTTCTTCACTTTGCTTTTCTCTTAGATATTTGATATGCACCTTTTTCCACCTTTAAGCTCAAAAGAATGAAGTATAGTGGCAATGATGCAAAAGCTCCAAAGTTCATGGTTAGATTGAAATGAATGTGATAGCTTGCTTTTATAGAAATTGAGATCAGATGAACAATCCAGATTAAGAGGTGTTGAATAAGATCAATGATCAAGATTGATTAACACATTTAGATCAATTTTTTTAACTCAATGCATTATGAGTCAAGTGAACTAAATTTAGAGTTAATTGATTGCATGAAAGGTTTAATAATTAATTAAAATAATAAATTGTTATTGAATGTGCAAGATGAGCTAAATAAACAAAATGGACAATTTCCTTTATTTAGAGAAGAGATAAATTTAGATAAATTAAATAATTGAAATAATTACTTAGTTTAAGAGATGATGCATGAATAATTAAATAATTAAAGTAATTATCTAATTATAGAGAAAAAAGGATAATAAATAATTAAACAATTATTTAATTATAGAAGAAGAGTGAATGATAAATAATTAAATATATATAGAAGAATAAAGAATAATTAGTGATATAATTGAATAAATAAAATTTATTTAATAATGTGGAAGATAACCCAAACTGTGTGAGTTAACTAGTTGCATGCGAAGTGAAGTGAAAGAAAGTGTGTGTTAGAAGCTAAATTTAGATTTACATTAGAGGATAATAATTAATTATTTGAGAAATGTGCAAGTGAGAATTAGATAAATAAATAAAATGTTTTGTTTATTCATAATGAATGAATAATGTTGAGGTAAGAGGGATAATTGAATAATTAAAGTAATTATAATTTTAGAAATATGGGTGAATGTTAATTAAACAATTAATAATTATCAAGGAATAAGATAATTAAAGACATAATTAAATAACTAAGATTTATTTAATTAATCAAGAAGAATAAAGAGTTAAAGATATAATTAAATAAATAGAATTTATTTAACTAATCAAGAAGATTAAATAATTAAAGATATTATTAAATAAATAGGATTTATTTATCTAATCAAGAAGAATAAATAATTAAAGATATAATTAAATAAATATAAATAAGATATAATTAAATAAATAGAATTTATTTATCTAATCAAGAAGAATAAAGAATTAAAGATATAAATAAATAAATAAGATTTATTTATCTAATCAAGAAGAATAAAGAATTAAATATATAATTAAATAAATATGATTTATTTATCTCATAAAATAGATTAATCGAAATGAATTAATTAAATAACATAAAGTCATTTAATTAATAGTAGAAATATGATTTTAGATAATAATTAAATAATTGAACATTATTTAATCATTAGGGAAAGACAAATATTAGTGTTTAAAATGCTAGTTCGCAAGCTAAGACAATTTTCGGTATCTATAGTACGTGTATGTATATAAATAATTATGTATTAAATTTATAATCATTCGAGCTTGTATATGGTCTAATTGATTTTTTTTAATTTGTTATTTTCAATTAATAGAAATTATCCTTGTATTGTATAAGATGTTGTATTGAAGTATTAGAAATCTAGAATACATATATATGTATGTATGTGGGTGTGTGTCTATCTATATTTTTTACTATCTATCTATAGATAGATTAAACACACATCCACACACATACATATTATATATGTATTCTAGATTTCTAATACTACAATACAACATCTTGTATGATACAAGGATAATTTCCAATCATTGAAAATAAAAATTAATCCTACCAATTGAACCATATACAAGGTTAGTAGATTATAAATTTAAAGCATAAGTATCTTCCAACATATAACTATAAATATGAAAATTGATATCCTCAAGCGTATTATTTTATCAAAAAAAGTGACAAAGTTAAACTTGTAAACATGATTATGCCAAACCTTGATAATGGTACTATAGACACCTGAATTTGACCACCCCCATATGGTCAAATTCACTCCCTTTATTCCTTTATCCCACACCCATCATCTGCGTTAATTAAATAATTTATTATTTAATTAATATTCCCCTTCTTCTAATGTTCCTAAGGTATTTAATGAAATAATTAAATACTTTACCCCTTTATCCCCTTTCATCTCTAAATTAAATAAATAAGCTAATTTATTTAATTTAGTCATTTTCCCTTTATGAATTTAAATCAATTTTAAATTCATTATTTTCTCTCCTTGTCCCATCCTCCATAATATCCTTTAATCTAGATTAATTTAATTAATCTATGATTAGGATGTGTATAGCCCTAATCATGATTAGGGTCACATCCTCCATAATTCCCCACTTGTCTATAATCCATCATTAATTCGTCTAATCCCTTGTTTGCACAATTCTAATCACCTGATTAGGTCAACCTAATCCTTATGCCATTTATGGCATACGTCCAAAGTCAACTTCATTTATTGCTTTCTCCTTTTGGAGAAGGAAACCCTTTCCCCATGTTAATTTTAAATTCACATTTATTCCCCCTAGGCCTTGTAAGGAATTTTTAATTCCTTTCCTCATCCCCATGTGGATATTTGAGGAATTTTTAATTCCTCACATATCCCATCACCCATAAAGGGGCAAGGACCTCCTTTATAAGGACATCTTGTCCAAATCCCTAGGTACCATGAGGTACCTCCACCTCACCTCCCTTTGATACCTCACCCGCCACATGTCAAGATGTGGGGGCTTGTGAGTTCTCAACTCACCCTAGCCCTCGATCTTGTCCACTGTGGCTCCATCCTAGCCCTCCATTTTTTAGAGAATGGAGAAATTTTCCCTCATTTGCATCACACACATTTTGTAATTAGAAACTAGAGCACTCATACAAGCACCCTAACCTCCATCTACCATTGTTGTATCTGTGAGCTCCCATATTGCATCCTACCCAATACCGACTTGCAACATTGCATCCACCATATCATCACCATAATTTAGAGCTAGCTTTCATGCTAGTTTTCCAAGAAAGAGCACACAAAATTGATATCAAAGGGCCAACCAAAGGAGACAACTCAAACAAGGTAATTTTTTTTATTTCTTGTGCATTTTGTTTGGGTTAAACTAGGCTAAACTTGAGGTGATTTTTTGTGTTCTTTCCTTTGCATTTCTTTTAATTGTTTTGCATTCTTAGGAGTAGGAACACTTGCACACAGGTACTTATGATCAAAACTATAAAGTAATTGATTAAAAACTACATCAATTTATTACCTCATATGTGAAACTACCACATACATGAATAAGTAATTGAAATTTGAGAGAGAGAGAGAGAGGCATCAGTGGGAAATTTTTTCCACCAATCATAAATCTATATATTCCACCCCAAAATATGGGACCCTATGGCCCTCACAAGAGTATATCACAAAGGGAAAAATTAGGAACAAGTGCATATGACCAATACGACTCTCACACATAACAAATACATCACTTAACATATCCCATTATTAAAGGTTTTAAAAAATACCATACATGTAGACCTTTACTCACTTTGCACTACAATAAAGATCTCATATTAATTCCATATAAATCAATGGTGTTGGCCTTGCCTCATCAAGCACAAAAACTCAGGATGCCATGTGATACCAATAATATTCATAATAATTCTTATGTAGCAAGCTCCTAAAGTTCAAATTAAATCATGTTTAATTTATGAGATAAGACAAAAAGACTACATAAAGGCCCCGTAAGCCCTATCATTCCTTTCGGTTATATGGGAGACTAGGTGAGAAAATTGAAATCAAATAATCAACCCATCTTTTCACATAATCATTAAATAAAATGGATTGAATGAATCCCCCATAAGCCTCACCATTCCACTTGGTTTCCATAATTATTGAACACAAAGAAATAACATAATTTTTGAAATAATTAAAATATGATACATGATTTAAATTATATAAACAACTAACACATTTTGGTACAAGTACCTATTAGGTCACATAGATTTAAATTAGACATGGTTTTAAAGAATGTTCAAAAGCTTGATTAAGAAGTAGTGGAATGCCCCCTTCAAGGGTACTCCTATGTTCACTTTAGCCCAAAAGTTAAAGTTAATAAAAAACAAAGTGAAAATTTGGAACAAGATGTCCTCTGGCAATCCTTTTAAAAATAAATAAATTATTAAATGACTTGAAGTCCATCCAAGACTCTATAGAGAATGGTGTTATTGATATTGACGCTTGTTCTTGTTACATCCCATTGTGTTATTAACTATTTACTATTACCTTGTTGAGTTAAAATGCTTTAATATATGATTGTGTTATGTATATCAATCTTGATGGAAAATGTGATGAATGAATGTGTAATTCAATATGATATTATAAATGTTTAGAAGATGAAAATATATATGATGCATATGAATGCAATGTTATCGACTAACTATTGTTGTGATACACTAAGTTGGATGCAGGAAAAAATTCAAGCCTTCGGAAGAGAGGGGAGTATCACTGAGGAGAAGAACTTGGTCTGGTAACCCTTAATGAGCCTAATTGAGCATACACACACTCACGTCCTAGTTTGGTCTAGTTGAGTCAAGATAAGTTTGGGAAGAGGTAAGTAATCTTTAGTTTTGGTTTGGGGAATGTTTTGTATTGGTTTGTGGTTAGTCTTTGAATGTTCTTGTTTGGGGATATGTGATTGAGTATGTGTGACAAGTATAAGTTCTCTTTTTGAGTATTCATGTTCATATATTAGTCAATAGGTATATACATAGAATGCATATATGTATATATCTATGATAACTCATACATGTGAATATACATGTGCATGCGTATATGTAGGTAGATGTACTTACGTATATTTATGTACTGGTATATCATATGCGTGAGAGCATCAATTTGGAAAAACAAGACATATATATGTATATATATACATATTTTCTATATATACACCAATTGATGAATACATGAATATATGTGTTTAAGTGTGGATATTAAAATAATATTATATATATAATTACATTAATGTAAATATATATACATATATACATATATGTATATAAGAATATATATATATATATATATATATATATATATATATATATATATAATTATTTTGATATATGTTTATATATTTGATTGACAATTAATGTGCTTGATTTCATGTGGATATATATATATATTATAAAGATATAATATATATGTATTAATAATATATATTATATTTTGTAAACATTTAAATGTGCTTTGAAATAGACTATAGCGTGTATATAAAGCATTGTCATATAAAGTAGAATGACTAAGTTAGAGGTCACACACATATAGTGCATGTGAGACTAAGTCTTAATGCCTTTAAATAGTGCATAAAGTATTATAGATTGAATCATTGACAAAGAGAATGAAATGAATCATGTTGCTGACCTTTTCAAACCAACACTCAACAAATAGGGCACATAAACATGAAATGTGGTGCCATATTCTGGAAAGAATGAAACATAAAAGAAGTCTAAAAGTCGTTCCATAAACCAACACATAGCTTGTGGAAGCATGCGACTTGGTCTTTAGAATGAGATGGATGAGGTAGTCGACTTATATTTCAATAAGGAAACCTATAACTTGCATTTTTTGAGTTTAATCTTTGCTATCATCAAGATATGGGTGACTCATTCTTAATTGTGAAGTTGGAATTTGTATGTGTTTGCAAGAAAGAGTTTTTAGCAACCACATATCTCTTCTTGATCTTAGTAGATAGGAAGGTGGTAGACTTAGTAGCTTAGATATAGCATTAAGATGCTCAAATTTTTGTATAAATAGGGGCATTATCTCTATCTTTGGTTACACTTTTCCAATATGATTTCTTCATTCATTTTTCTGCTATAGATTTTTATGCAAGCATATTTTAGAGAGATTTTGAGAGAAGAAGAGTTGTTTGTGTATTTTCAATTATTGAGAGTTTGGTTGTGAGAGGTTAGAGTTTGGTGATAGGCTGAGTCTTGAAGGAGTAGCAAGTGGATTTGTGGAGGTTGAGCTTGGAAACCAGTATTGTTAGTTGAGCTATATTTCCAGGCATGCTAATTTCTATCACTCTATTCTTTATGTTTAATGTTAATTGTTTGACATTGCATTTTTTTGGGAAATGATGATTTTAAATGCATATTATGTTATTTTTATGAACTTGGTTAATTTTCTTACCTTGGATAAGATTGCACGATTCTTGAAAGAATCTAATTTTGGTGAAACCCCGTTATTGGGATATACATACATACATACATACATATACATATACATATACATATACATATACATATACATATACATATACATATACATATACATATACATATACATATACATATACATATACATATACATACATACATACATACATACATACATACATACATACATACATACATACATACATACATACATACATATATATATATATATATATATATATATATATATATATATATGATTTTGAGTGATTATGTTGTTATTAGGAACTATACTAAGTAAGACTATATGAATGTTGCATAAGTTGTGAAGTATGAGTTATGTTGTGCTTTGAATTACTTTGGTAGGAATGTTGGTTTGAACATGGGTTGATAGATTGGTTATTCCTGAGGTTAGGATAATCCATGGTAAAGGGTGTAACCTAGTTAGACAAATTAAAAATTATCATGTCATCACCTTTTATGTTAGAGTGTGAATGGTCAAATACCAAATCAAGCAAAGGGTGGGTGAACATACAACCTACACTCGAAGTACTAGGTGTTAAAATCTTTGGCCAAAGTAGTTTAAGTAGCCATTGTTTACACTGTCAGTTCACTGAGATCTAGGGATACAAACTAGAAAAGGAAAGCCATACATATAGGTTGTAGCAAATGTATGGTAGCTCTAGATTTATAGGACACATCACCATGCTCAAGAAGGCTAGTATTATGATGTTACCAAATCAATATCTTCGTCAAAGGGTAGGGCCATCTTACTAGTTAGGTAGATGTGTGCGGAACTACATGTAGTCCGTGGTTGGCAAAAAAGTGCTTGAGTGATGCTCTCCCTCATATAGTTGGTAGCCAAGATTTGAGGATTTATGCCAACAAGGACACCTGGACCATTTGTATCTCAGTTTAATTGAGATTATGAAAGCTATGTATGTAATAATGTATCTCTATTCTTATTAAGGAATTGTAAATCTAAAATGTTATCATGAAATTATGTAATATGGACTTGTTACTTGGATTTAGTAATGTTTCTTTGTAATGCAATGAAAAATTTGAAATGATATTGTATCAAATTTACATTTTATTATTTGATTAGAAAAGAAATTTTTTATTGATGAAGTGTTAGTATAACAAACTATTTACATGTGGGTAAAACATAGTAAAATTAATGGGTAGAACAATGGGCTTGTTACATGTGGTATCAGAGCTACCAGATTTAGCTCTAAAACCTATGTGCTTGCTATGATTTCATCTAACATTATACAAGTCTAATGTTTGGAATTCTTGTTCTAGGATGGTGTGTCTCAAAATGAGTACAATGAAGTCAGTAATCGGTAATGAGCACTACCTGAAGGCCGAGAAAGAAAGGGAAGCCATTGTTTACACCATAGAAGGGACCAATTATGACAACACCGTTTGGCTGAGTGACATTGAGATTTTTAATCTTGCTCTATCTTGCATCAATCAATAAAGAAGGAGGATGCATGAGGCTGTTAACTTTGTACCTCCTCTCTCTATGGAAAAGTCAGATTCTTTATCACTTTCCAAGGATATGCCCTTAGAATGTAGTGCTAGTCCTGCCATGATCTTTAGGGACCCTCATGTTCTTCCCATGTGTTGAAAGTTATTATAATAGCCTCTAGTGGCGAATCAGAGGGATATATCCCCTGAAACTATGTATTAGAGGATAGGTTTGAAGGTTATTTCCCTTTTGACTTTGAATGTGAATGAAAATTTGAAGGGTATACCCCACTTAGTTATGCATCTGAGAGTGAATCTGAGCGATACTCTCCCATAGACTATTTGAATAGTTATTCCATGTAAAAACAAGGATATTGAAATCCTATTGATCTAAATAAAAAACATGTTTTGGAAAATTTGTGTATAAGATCTTTCAAAATTCTTATGTATGAATGTTTGTTCTTTATGAAATGTTTTGAGTGCTATGGAAATATTCTTAGGATATAATTAAAGATGAAACCTATAGGTATAAATTTTCTTGTGAAAAATGGTTAGAACTAGAACTAGCCTTGGGGGAAGCCAAGAAGTAGGCCAAGGTGTAGAAAATGCTGAGGCCAAATTGGATTGTATTTTAGCCATGATAAATGAGGCAAGAGAAAAAAATGGAAACCTTGAGGATGAGGTAAGGGGAAAAGAAAGGGAGGAACAAGAATTTCCTAACAATGATGAAGAAGGGGAAAATTCCCATGATCATACTCAATCAAGTGAACATGAAGATGATGAATCAAAATATAGATTAGAGGGAGGTAAAAAAGGAAGTGACTTACAAGTGAGCTATCTCAATATATGAGAAAGATCATCCCTCCGAAGTTTGAAGGTAGCACCACTCGGGATGTGGCTGAGGCATGGCTTATAGAGATGGAAAATTACTTTGAAATCAGGAATTACTATGAGGTAACTAAAGTCATTTAGGGTGCCTTCTAGTTGGTTGGAGAAGCATCCAATTGGTGGATGAATAATAAGATGGAGCTTGGGCTAAGTTCCTTGAATCTTACTTGGAGCGAGTTCATAGAAATATTATGAAAGCGGTGGCTACCTCAACTATTCTATGATCAAAAGCTTACTAACTTTCAAAACTTGAGGCAAGGAGATTCCTCACTTAACAAATACTGGGAGAAATTCACTCGAGTCTCCTAAGGTACGTACCCATGTACCAAAAGGATGAGAAATTTCACATAAGGAAGTTCATCATGGGTCTCAATTCCCAAATCGGTGGAGAGGTAGACGTGCAGGGTTCTGCTACCATGGACCTAATGTATGAGAAATCCATTAAGTAAGAGCAAAGGATTAAATCTATCTTGAATTACAGTGAAAATAATTAGAGGAAGTTTAATTTTTCTCAAGCCAATCCAACTCTAAAGAGGCCTAGTGAAGGGCAATATTTTCAAAGGAAAGGGGATAAAGGATTTCATAATGTGTAGAATGAATCAAGAAGGGATCATAGGGGGACACCAACAAAAACAAAAACAACAATAATGCTAGTAGGAATGAAGGCAGTTCTAGAAGATCTACAACAAGGAAAGGACCCTTGAGAGGATGTTTTACGTGTGGTGGAGTTCACTTTGCAAATTAGTGTCCCCAAAAACCACTGGGAACACAACCATATGGGAACCCTCTTCCACCTCAATGAGCAACATTCCAACAAAGGATTCATTCGACGTTAGACAATTGACAAGCGAAGTACCAGATTACTCTACTGGAGATTCTAAGTACTTTGGTAAACCCATCTCAATTTTAATAGATATCAGTGTTATGATTTTTTTTGTTTCTCCTAGTATAGCTAGTAAAATTTATAGAAAAGATGGCTACATGGAAAATTCTTGGATTGTAGAATATGGAAACCAGAAAAGAGCTAAGGTGGATCGATGTTTATTCAAAGCAAGGTTGAACTTCCAAGTTTCTCCATGGAAGTGAATCTGTATGTAGCTCCCTTAGGTTCCTATGACTTCATTTTAGGGATGAATTAGCTATGCAAACATAGGGCCAAAATAGATTGTCATGCAAAAAAAATTGAATGTTTAGATGATCTAGGAAAATAGGTATCATTGCAAGTAACACCTAGAGAAGTTAAGCTATAATAGATCTCCACTATATGGATGCATAGAGAGAAGAAGAAAGGTTGTCAACTCTTCACGGTGAAAATGGAGAAACTTGAGGAATACAATGAGCTCATTTCCCAAGATGATGTATTATATTATGGACCTCAAAACCTCCAAGAAGTTGAAGATGGTGAGGTGGTAGAATTGAGAAAGTTGGATATGGATAAATATCCTATTCTAAGGAACTTTGTAGATGTGTTTCTGGATGAAATACCTAGATTTCCTCTCAAGAGACTGTTTGATATATCCATCAACATAGTTCCAAGGGTGGAGCCTATATCAAAAGTGCCGTATAAGATGACAACAAAAGAATTAATGGATCTAAAATATGAATTGGAGGAATTATTTTCCAAAGGACTAATAAGACCCAGTGTTTCACCCTAGGGAGCACCATTGATCTTTGTGAAGAAAGATGGTACACTGTGCTTGTGCATTGATTTTCATCTGCTTAACAAAGTAATGATAAAGAATAAATATCCATTACCACATATTGATGATATCTTCGATTAGATGCGAGGAGTGGTAGTATTTTCAAAAATTGATCTACGTTTAGGATGTCATTGACTGAGGATCAAGGATGAAGACATTTTCAAAATAGCTTTAGGACTGGGTATGGTCATTATGAGTTTGTAATCCTACCTTTTGGGCTAACGAATGCACCTGCAATGTTCATGAACCTAATGAATAATGTATTTAGGGTTTGCTTGGATAATTTTGTGTTGGTCTTCTTGGATGATAGTCTTATCTACTCCAAGAATGAAGAGGAACATCTCCAACATCTAGAGATTTCCCTCCAATGATTAAGAGAGCATATGTTTTATGGGAAAATATCTAAGCGTATCTTCGTTCAGAAGGAAGTGTAGTATTTGGGTCATGTGATTTTAGCTAATGGGATTGTAGTTTATCTAAGAAAAATAAAAGCAATGTTTGATTGGCCAGTGCCTAAGAATGTACCAAAAGTTAGAAGTTTTATGGGTCTGGCTAGTTACTATCAAAAGTTTGTTGCAAACTTTTCCAAAAATAGATTTTCCCATTACCTCCTTGCAGAGAAAAGGGAAGAAGTTTGAATGGTTTGAGAAATGACATGCATAATTTGACCAACTCAAGAAGAAGTTGACCACAACCTTGATATTGAAAGTCCTTGATCTAGATGGTGATTTTATAGTCATCATAGATGCTTCAAGAGAAGGTTTGGGTGGAGTGTTGATGCAGGATGGGTGAGTCATAGCCTATGAGTCAAGGAAGCTAAAGCCTTATGAGAAGAATTATGCTTCATATGATTTAGAATTAGCAGTAGTTGTTGATGCATTATAAATGTGGAGACACTATCTGTTGGGAACACCTTTTGAGCTAAATACTGACCATCATGGTTTGAAGTATTTATTCACCCAATCTAATATGAATGCATGACAAAGGAGATGTTTGGAATTGATATCAAATTATGATTTTAACATCAACTACATCAAGGGAAAAAAAATCAGGTTTTCGATGCCCTAAGTCGTAGGAGGCATATCTTCTCGATGATATCAATTCAAACTAATTTCAAGGGTCAAGTGTTGAAAAAATCCAAGGGTGAAAAATACTATGAAAAAGTAAAGCAATCACTCTCAGTTAATCCACAAGACCCAAGACATTGTATTTTTGAAAAGGGATGAAAGGGGATGCTACAAGATTTGTAGCAAGTTGCTTAGAATTTCAAAGAGTGAAGGTAAAACATCATCACCCTATAGGTATTTTGTATCCTCATGAAGTTCCTAAAAGTAAATGGCAAGTCATTAGCATGGATTTTGTGCAAGGTCTTCCAATGTCAAGGAATAAGCATAACACCATTTTGGTAGTAGTGGATATGCTTACAAAGGTATCTCATTTTATTCTAGGAAATCTAATAGATGGAGCTCCTATTATAGCTCAAAAGTTTATTCAAGAGGTATTTAGGTTACATGGAGTACCTAAGAAGATTATTTTTGATAGGGATGCTCGTGTGATGTCTAGGTTTTGGAAAACCATGTTTTCTTCACCTAGGACATAGTTGAACATAAGTTCATCATATCATCTAGAAATTGATGGACAAACTGAAAGGGTGAACCAAGTGTTAGAAGATATACTGAGAATGTATTGCATGGACCAACAATACAAGTGGGAAGATTACCTATCTTTGGTTGAATTTGTGTATAATAACTCCTATCATTCTGTGATCAAGATGGATCCATTTGAAGCATTGTATGGTAGGAAGCATCAAACTCATAGAAGCTGGAATAAGCTAGAGGATAGGATAAGCATTGGGCCAAATTTTTTATCAAAAATGGAGGAGAAAGTTGGTATTATTAAGCAGAGGCTAGTAGAAGCTAATGATAGGCAAAAGATTTATGCAGATTCCAAGTGGGTACCCAAACATTTTTTCAGTAGGGGATAAGGTTTTGTTAAGAGTTAAACCTCAAAAGAGTTCCATAAAGTTTGGAAAGATCCAAACTAGCTCCACATTAAATATGTCCTTTTGACGTTCTCAAAGAAGTTAATCCCGTTGCATATAAAATTGCTTTGCCACTAGCTCTTGCAACGATGCATAATGTCTTTCATGTGTCATACCTTAAGAAGTACATGCCAGGGGATAATCATGTTATTTATTTGAATGCTTTACAGGAATAGGACCCAAGAGTGGTAACAATCAAGCCTCTCAAGGTGCTTAGAACACATAAGCTTCACTTACGTGATAGAGAGGTTATGCAATGAAAGGTCTAGTGGGATCAATATGTAGAAGATTATGCCACTTGGGACGACTATATTGAGATGAAGCAAAAGTTCCCTCATATTTTTCTAGGATTTGAAAGCTCCTGAAACACTATTGTTATGTTTTATGTTTTTGGTCTATATTTTATGTTTGATACTTAAAATAATTGGGGACGATGATTCACAAGGGGGGAATATATGTTACACCCCATTATGTTATTACCTATTTAGTATTACCTTGTTGAGTTAAAATGCTTTAATATATGATTGTGTTATTTATATGAATCTTGACAGAAAATGCAATGAATGAATGTGTAATTCAATATGATATTCTAAATGTTTAGAAGATGAAAATATATGTGATGCATATGAATGCAATGTTATCAGCTAACTATTGTTGTGATGCACTAAGTTAGATGAAGGAACATATTCAAGTCTCCAAAAGAGAGGGGGAGTATCACTTAGGAGAAGAACTTGGTCTGGTAACCCTTAATGAACCTAATTGAGCATACACACACTCACATCCAAGTTTGGTCTAGTTGAGTCAAGATAAGTTCGGGAAGAGGTAAGTAATCTTCAGTCTTGGTTTGGGGAATGTTTTGTATTGGTTTGTGGTTAGTCTTTGAATGCTCTTGTTTGGGGATATGTGATTGAGTCTGTGTGACAAGTATAAGTTCTCTTTTTGAGTATTCATGTTCATATATTAGTAAATGGGTATATACATAGAATGTATATATGTATATGTCTTTGATAACTCATACATATGGATATACACGTGCATGTGTATACATAGGTAGATGTACTTACTTATATTTATGTACAGGTATATCATATGCATGGGAGTATCTATATGGAAAAACAAGACATATATATGTATATATATACATATTTTGTATATATGCACCAATTGATCAATATGTGAATATATGTGTTTAATTTTGGATATTAAAATAATGTTATATATATATAATATTAATATATATGTATATAATTACGTTAATGTAAACATATATACATATATTAATATACGTATATAAGAATATATATAATTATTTTGATATATGTTTAAATATATATTTGATTGGCAATTAAAGCGTTTGATTTCATGTGGATATATATATATATATATTATAAAGATTATAATATATATAATAATAATACATATATATTATATTTTGTAAACATTTAAATGTGCTTTGAAATAGACTATAGCGCACATATAAAGAGCTGTCATATAAAGTAGAACGACTAAGTTATTGGCCGCACACATATAGCGCATGTGAGACTAAGTCTTAATGCCTTAAAACAATGCATAAAGTATTATGCACTAAATCATTGGAAAATAGAACGAAATGAATCACATTGTTGAGCTTGTCAAACCCACACGTAGCAAATAGGGAACATAAATATGAAATGTGGCACCATATTCTGGAAAGAATGAAACAAAAAATGAAGTTTAAATGTTGCGCCATAAACCAACGCATAGCTTGTGGAGGCATGAGACTTGGTCTTTAGAATGAGCTGGATGAGGTAGTCAACTTAGATTTCAATAAGGAAACTTGTAAATTGAATTTTACGAATTTAATCTTTGTTGTCATCAAGATATGGTTGACTCATTCTTAACTGTGAAGTTGGACTGTGTATGTGTTTGCAAGCTAGAGTTTTTAGTAGCCACATTGATGAGGGCCACACCGCCTGAAACCCACACAAATCACAACAATAGATAGCAACACAAAAGATGTGAGACAAAAAAATAACTCACTTTCAACTATTTTTTGAAAATGAAGTTGCAGATTCAAAACTTACATGCTACTGTCTCACAGGCTTGATTCATTACAACAAAATCAACTCTAAAAATAAAATATATTATTCTGAGCCACACTCTACACTAATGGAGCCACCTTCTACAACCCCCACTTAACCCTTTTATTTTACCCAATAACCGCCCTAGAATGTTCTAGAAAATGTAACTCTCCTTTTTATTTTGGCACCAAAAGTCTCGTTGTTTGATTTCTTGCCTAGGAAGATATTTTAATGAAATTCATTTTTTAGTGGGGAAGCTTCTTAGAGCCATAACTTTTGATCCGACTGTCTGATTTTCAATTGTAATATATCATTGGAAAGCTTGTGAAGAGATATACAACCATTTTTTTACCAAATCTAAAAAATTAGATATTTTGCACCCTGTTTCGGGGCTCTGAAGGGCCTCAATTTTCATTTTAAAACTTCATTAGAGAAATTCCCCAAGATGAAAATTTAATATCTTCCAAACGGTACAGGATTTCAAGATGATTCTTTTTCCAAAAATCTTATTTTCTAATTTCAGTCCTTTGGGTCAATTTTTGTGTTCATACAACCAGAATAGGTCAACTTACTAAAAATAGCAAGTGACTATTTTTCGCTGTTTCAAACTTCTAACTATCCCAAAGATTGCATGAGTTTCCTTGGGCCCCAAGACAACTAAGGAAACTACAAACAAATGAAAATACAATATTTTTGGGTAATGCAAGATTGCCTTTACACCACTAGATGCTCCTGCATCAGACACCTAGGGTAATTTGAAAAATGACCCTGTCACTTCTCAGGTGTTAGAGGGAAACCAAGATGGTTAACCTTATATTTAGATAACCATGATGAATCTTCAATAGACCTTCCTCTCCATTTCACCAAGTACTCTACATATTGCCTATTTCTTGTGCTTCTACCCACACGACTATCTAAAATTTCTTCTATCTCCTCCTTTTCTGAAGTAGGTACTGAAATATTCTATTGTGCTTCTATTATTTATTCATCAATTCCTCCTTCATGATATTCTATTAAATTTGAAAGATTAAACACAAGTGAAATATGAATTTCATCAGGCAACTCTACCTCATATGCATTTCCTGAATCGTGCTTCTTTAGGATCTTGCATGGTCCAAACTTCTTCATCTTTAACTTGTATGTACCAACTAGAAACCTCTCCTTTTGAAAATGAACCATGACTTCATCTCCTACCCGAAACTCCTTATACCTCCTTTTCTGATATTCCTTATCCTTATATTGTGAGTTCATCTTATTGATAAATTTATTCACCTCTTCATGCAAATTCTTCAAGTGCTCAACAAAATCTTCAGCCTCAACACTACTCTTCTATCCCTTATCCATCTTTCTCAGTTCAAAAGAAGTTCTTGGAATACTCCCATACACAATCTGGAATGGTGATTTACCAGTGCTTCTATTGACAAAATTATTGTAAGCAAATTCTGCCTATGGTATAATCAAATCCCATCCCTTGGGCTTATCTCCTACTAAGCATCTTAGTAGGTTACCCAAACTCCTATTCACCACTTCCATTTTTCCATCAGTATGTGGATGGTGTGCATAACTTAATCTCAAATTTTTCTTCAACTTCTTCTATAATGTCCTCCAGAAACAACCAACAAATTTGGTATCTCTTTCTTAAACTATACTTTTTGGTAGACCATATAGCCTCACCACCTCTCTGAAAAACAACTCCACAACATGAACAACATCACTAGTCTTATGACATAGAATGAAATGTGCCATCTTTGAAAATATATCCACCACCACAAATATGGAATCATGCCCTCTCTATGTCCTTGGCAAGCCAAGAACAAAATCCATGCTAATGTCCTCCCATGGCCTCTTAGGTACAGGTAATGGCTGATATAATCTAGTATTCTGACTTGTTCCCTTCACCATCTGACATACTCTACAACTTTGCACAAATTTATTCACATCCTATTGTAACCGTGGCCAATAATAATTCTCACTAATAAGAGCAATGGTCTTATCTTGACCAAAATGTCCAGCCAATCCTCCACTATGCTTCTCTTTGATTAGACTCTCTCTCTCATAGAACTCCTTGAAATGTACAATTGACTTCCTCTAAAAAACATCCCATCTTGGATTAGGAAATCCAACCATCTTGTCCTATCCAATGTAATAGGTTCCAAACAAGCCTTCCAAGCTTTTGCAAAGTTTGGATCTTTAGGATACAAACTCTTGAGTTCATTGAACCCAAAAACCTCTATATTCATCTCTATCAATTTTTTTTTCCTTTGACTCAATGCATTTGCAACTCTGTTTGAATTTCCACTCCTATGCTTCAAAATAAAAGTATAACTCTTCAAAAACTCAACCCATTTTAAGTGCCTTTGATTCAACTTTCCTTGACTATTAATATACTGCAAGGCTTGATGATTAGTATATAAAACAAATTCTTTTGGCAATAAATAGTGTCTCCATTTCTTCAAAGCCTGAACTATAGCATAAAACTCCTGATCATAGAAAAAATATTTCTTAGCATAATTCAACTTCTCACTAAAATAAGCAACAGGGTTACCTTCTTGACTCAAAACAACTCCTATGGTAGTGCCACTAGCATCACAATCTACCTGAAAGACCTTATTGAAATTTGGAAGTGCTAAAACATGATGCTCTGTGAATTTCTTCTTCAACATATCAAAAATATTTGTTGCTCCTCTAGTCCATTTAAAATCCTACCCCCTCTCATTTCTTCAGTTAGAGGTGCAAAAATACTATTGAAATTCTTAATAAACTTTTGGTAAAAATTTGCTAGACCATGAAATGATCTTACCTCTATAACAATCCTCAGGGTAGGCCATTCAATGATAGCTCTCACCTTCTCTAGATCCATTTTACGACCCTCTATTGAGATAAAAAATTCTAGATACACCAATTCTCTCTCCACAAAACTACATTTCTTCAAATTAATCAACAACTTCTCCTCCCTTAGCTTCTTAAAAACTCTTTGGATATGCATCAAATTCTCCTCCAATGTCTTACTAAAAATAAAAATATCATCCAAATAAACAATAAAAAATTTCCCTAAAAATTATTTCAATACCTCATTCATAAGCTGCATAAATGTGCTTGGTGCATTAGTTAGCCCAAAAGGCATGACTAACCACTCGTACAATCCCTCCTTGGTTTTGAAGGTTGTCTTCCATTCATCTCCTTCTCTAATCCAGATCTGGTGATATCCACTCTTCAAATCTATCTTTGTGAAGTACTCAGCTCCACTCAAACAATCCATAATATCATCCATCCTTGGCAAGGGGAATCTATACTTGATAGTAATCTTGTTGATAGCCTGGGAGTCTGTACACATCCTCCATTCTCCATCCTTCTTCAGTGCTAGTACTGTAGGTACTGCACATGGACTCAAACTCTCTTGAATCAATCCCTTCTGCAACAACTTGTGCACTTGTCTATTCAACTCTTCTTTCTCAGCTAGAGTCATTCGATGGGATGCCTTATTTGGAAAATTGGCTCTAGTAACTAGGTCCATCTGATGACTAATATTTCTTATTGGAGGCAAACCTTCAGGTATGTTATCAGAAACAATATCTTGAAACTCATTCAACATATCAGAAACCTCTACAAGTACCTCATTAGTATCTTCTTTATCAACTCTAGGGATCAATGCAAAACACATATGCTCATGCCTCATACCTTCTAGGAACTTTCTTCCATCAACCAAACAAATTATTGCATTACTGCATACCTTTTCCTCTGTGTCTTTCAAGGGATTCAACTTATGATGAACACCATCCTTTGTCAAAGAATAGGTGTTGGCATGTCCATCATGTATTGCTCGCTGATCAAACTGCCACGGTTTGCCTAATAACATATGAAAAACATCCATAGGCATAATATCACACAATACCTCATCCTGGTAATTTCCAATATTGAACTTTACTAGACATTGTTCATTTACCAAAGCTTTATGGTCCTTCTGCAACCAAGCAATTCGGTATGCATTCAGATGCCTTCTTCTCTCCAACCACAACATACTAACCATCTCTTTTAAAACAAGGTTATCAATACTACCTCCATCAATAATAACATTGCAAACTTTACCTCCACACTTACATATGGTACAAAAAAAATTCTTCCTTTGAGTTGGTTCCTTCTCCTCATTCAACAAGGCTCTTCTAGTAACAAGAACCTCTCCTCTTTCTGCATCCTCAAAATGTGAAGACTCAATATCTTCATCTACATGTGCAACTCATGCATTACTCTCAGGTCTTCCTTGATGTTGAGGACACTCATATTCTCTATGTCCTTCTTCTCTGCACTGGAAACAGGTTCCATGAAAGCCCCCTCTTCCTGGTCCTTGTCCAAATATTCCTCTTCCTCTTTGGTCTCCATTATTCTGATCACAAGGATGGTAGGTGTTATCTCCTTTCTGGTTCTAGATACTATTGGATCCTTCACCCTTCTTTTGATCTTCATTCCAACCTCCATATGACCATCCACTAGTCTTTCCACCACGACCCCTATCTCCTTGCTTACTTTCAAATATTCTATTAAACTTTTCTTCTACCTTCAAAGAAAATTGATATGCATCTTCAATGGTAGACATTATTACTAGACCCAACTCTTCTTGAATACTTGGCTTCAAACCATTTATGTAATGGGAAAATTTCTCCTTATTGGCCTCAAAATGGTCTATTCTAATCAAGACACGGTAGAATTCTTTTGTATACTCGACGGATTTTACTGCTTGTTTCAACCTTTGCATCTTCAACAAATCTAGCTCATAATCCACATGAATGAATTGTCTTTTTAATTTTTCCACCATATGATCCCATCTTGTTA
This sequence comes from Sequoia sempervirens, assembly GCA_007258455.2. Lineage (NCBI taxonomy): Eukaryota > Viridiplantae > Streptophyta > Pinopsida > Cupressales > Cupressaceae > Sequoia > Sequoia sempervirens. The sequence continues at coordinate 22,363,300 of VDFB02047230.1, read as the reverse complement.
TTTTCTCTTTTCCTCTTTGATTTGTTTCTAGTTGTATCTCTTTCCACCAAATATTCACATGACCCTTTAGCTTTGTCTTTGCAAATTTGACCCTCTTAGGATCCTCCACCTCCTCATACTCAAAGTACTCCTCCATATCGTTGATCCAATCGATCAAATATTTTGGGTTAAGATTTACAGAAAATGTAGAAGCATCGATCTTTGAACTTTTCCCAATCTTAGAGATTGCCTTAAATAATATAACTTGCTCTAGATCTTCTGCATCTTGTTCTTCTTCAAACAGTTCCCCATTTTCAGCTTCATCTTCACTTTCATCTCCTCTTCTTGGCTCAAACCCTTGATGCAACTCCTCTTGTAGTGCTTGAACTTGTCTCTACAAGGCTCTAAAACCCTCTTATGGTATAATAACATTCATTCCACCACCATGGTTTCTTCGAGGAGGCATTTTGATCACTTTTCTCAGAAACCCAAAACCACAAGTCCTAGTGCAAACTGCCTCACATTTGGTGATCTGTTTACACACTCAGGAAAGCTTGCTCTAATACCACTTGATGAGGGCCACACCACCCGAAACCCACACAAATCACAATAATATATACCAACACAAAAGATGCAAGACAAAAAATTAACTCATTTTCAATTGTTTTATGAAAAATGAAATTATAGATTCAAAACTTACATGCTAGCGCCTCACGGGCTTGATTCATTACAACAAAATCAACTCTGAAAACAAAATATATTATTTGGAGTCACAATCTGTACTAATGGAGCCACCTTCTACAACCCCCACTTAACCATTTTATTTTACCCAATAACTGCCCTAGAATGTTCTAGAAAGTGTAACTTTCCCTTTTGTTTTGGCGCCAAAAGTCTCGCCGTTTGATTCTATCTAGGAAGATATTTTAATGAAATTCACTTTTTAGTGGGGCAGATTCTCGGGGCCATAACTTTTGATCCGACCATCAGATTTTTAATTGTAATATATCGTTGGAAAGCTTGTGAAGAGATCTACAACCATCTTTTGCCAAATTTAAATGATCAAATATTTTGTACCCTATTTCGGGGCTCTAAAGGGCCTCAATTTTCATTTTTAAACTTCATTAGAGAAATTCCTCGAGATGGAAAATTATATATCTTCCAAATGGTACAAGATTTCGAGATGATTCATTTGCTAAAAATCTTATTTTCCAATTTCACTGCTTGGGGTCAATTTTTGTGTCCATACGACCCGAATAGGTCAACTTATTAAAAATAGCAGGTGACTATTTTTGGTTGTTTCAAACTTCTAACTATCCCAAACACTGCATGAGTCGCCATGGGCCCCAAAAAAACTAAGGAAACTACAACCAAATGAAAATACAATATTTTTGGGTGATGCAAGATTTCCCTTACACCACTGGATGCTCCTGCATCACACATATCTCTTCTTGAGCTTAGTCGATAGGAAGGTGGCAAACATAGTAGCTTAGATATAACATTAAGATGCTCAAAGTTTTGTATAAATAGGGGCATTCTCTCTATCTTTGGTTACACATTTCCAATCTTATTTCTTTATTTGTTGTTCTGTTGTAGTTGTCTGTGCAAGCATATTTTAGAGAGATTTTGAGAGAAGAAGAGTTGTTGGCTAGAGTTTGGTGATAGGCCAAGTCTTGAAGGAGTAGCAAGCAGATTTGTGGAGGTTGAGCTTGGAAACTAGTATTGTTAGTTGGGCTATATTTCTAGGCATGTTGATTTCTATCACTCTATTCTTTATGTTTAATGTTAATTGTTTGAGATTGTCTTTGTTTTGGAAAGGATTATTTTTAATGCATGTTATGTTTTTTTTATGAACTTGGTTTATTTTCTTACCTTGGATAAGATTGCATGACTCTTGAAAGAATCTAGTTTTGGTGAAATCCCATTATTAGGGTATACATATATACTATATATATTGGATTTTGAGTGGTTATGTTATTATTAGGAACTATACTAAGTAAGACTATATGAATGTTGCATAAGTTGTGAAGTATGAGTTATGTTGTTACTTTTAATTACTTTGGTAGGAATGTCAATTTGAATATGGGTTGATAGCTTGGTTATTTTTGGGGTTAGGATAATCCATGGGAAAGGGTGTAACCTAGTTAGACAAATTGTCATGTCATCACCTTTTCTATAGGAATGTCAAATTATGAGTGGTCAAATACCAAATCAAGCAAAGGGTGGGTGAACATACGACCTACTCTCGAAGTATTGAGTGTTAAATTCTTTGGCCAAAGTAGTGTAAGTAGCCACTGTTTACACTGTCAGTTCACTGTGATCTAGGGATGCAAACTAGGGAGGAAAAACCATACATGTAGGTTGTAGCCAATACATGGTAGCTCTAGATTTGTAGGAAACAACACCATGCTCAGGAAGGCTAGTATTATGAGGTTACCAAACCAATCTCTTCGTCAAAGTGTAGGTCCATCTTACCTATTAGGTAGATGTGAGAGGGACTACAGTAAGTCAGTGGTTGGAAAAAAAGTGCTTAAGTGACACTTTCCCTCATATAGTTGGCGGCCAAGATTTGAGGATGTATGCCAACAAGGAAATTTGGACCATTTGCATCTTTGTTTTATTGAGCTTATGGAAGATATGCATGTAATCATGTATCTCTATTCTTATTGAGGAAAATACTCACTTGGTTATACATGTTTCCTTTTCCTTTATCATTTCCTTATCCATGGTTCAACATTGGATTTTTGTATATTTCAAGGTATTTGTTTCCTGATGTTCTTGGTTGTTGATCAACATTTATGTCTCCATGGTCTATAATGTCTTGAATAACATTTTTCAATTTCATGCAGCTAGATGTTTTATGACCTTTGATACAACGATATTTACAAAAAATTGTGTCCTTCTACCATGGTGGTTTAACTTCAGGTTCGGGATATTGGAAAGGATCAATAATTTTAATAAGATTAGTCTGAAGTAATATATTTTTTTTAGGAATGGGCCATTTGCACTCGCTAGCTTTATGTCTCCAACGTTGCAAAAAGGTAGCAAAATGTTCTTTTATGTTTTGTTTTAATGTGTAAAGGTCCTCCAATGTAACACCAACATCAATATTATAGGAGAAATGTGCAACAAATTGATTAATGATTTCTTGGAATGTTCTAATTCTTAGAGGTAGATGTGAAAACCATTCCATTGCTAGCTCACCCAAAATTCTTGGGAATAGTCTCATAAGATATGAATCATTGTAAGAGACTTCCATACAAGCAACATAAAATTACCTTATGTGTTATTCAGGATTTCCTCTTCCCTTGTACTTGTCAGACTTTGGGATCTCAAAGTTTGGAGGGAAAGGTATCATCATGATGCTTCTATCAAATGGATAGGGGCATAAGTCTTGAACTACATATGACTTTTTAACCTTTCCCGCTTGAATATCTTGTATCCTTTGTGACAATATTTGTATTTGTGAGGAAATGTCCATGTTTTTAGTCATGAATGGTGGAACATATGTATCATATTGATATGATGGTGTGTTGTATGAATGATATTGTGCATTTGATATGGGTGTTGGGGGTATGTTATATGTTCCAATGGATATTGATATTATGGTGTAGCATTTCCTTGAGATTGAATGTATTGTTGTCCTTTGGAATTAAGATTTTGTTGATTTTGAGACCCAAGATATTGTTGAACTTGTTTTTGAGCAAGCATATGTTGTGTATACATTTGTTGTGCTTGCATTGGATCATGAGAAAATCCTTGGTGTTGACCCATATGTTAGTTAGGAACACTATGTTGATTTGAGACAATATGTTTATTGGAGACAATATTTTGATTTGGGATGGCATTTTGGTTTTGCATTATGTGTTGGTATTGATTGGGAACATTGTTTTGATTTGGTACCCCATTTTTATTTTGAGCCACATTTTAGTTTGGAACCACATTGTTTTGATTCGATACTCTATTTTTATTTTGAACCATGTTTTGATTTGGAACCACATTGTTTTGATTTGGGTGACCTTGATTTCGAATGATGTATTGATTTGACCCAATATTTGGATTTTGAACCATGTTAGGATTTGAACCTATGTTAGGATTTGAAACCATGTAGGATTTGAAACCATATTTGTGTGTGGAACCATGTTTGGATTTGAAACCATGTTTGTATGTGGAATCATGTTAGGATTTGATACCATGCTTGTATGTGGAACCATGTTAGGATTTGACACCATGTTTATATGTCAAACCATGTTAGGATTTGAAACCATGTTTGGATTTGGAACCATGTTAGGATTTGAACCATGTTTGATTTTGAACCATGTTAGGATTTGAAACCATGTTAGGATTTGGTACCACATTTTGATTTTGTAATTGATAATTTTATGGTTGTGGTTGTTTAGTAGAAGGTGATTGATTAACCCCATGTCCTACCAAGTTTGGAATTGATGTAGTCAATGTAAGTGTATTTGAAGCATTTTGAGTACCTATATTTCCCACATTTGTGTTGGTATTGTTTGAGCTTTGAATATTTTGTGAGGGATTATTATGTTGAGTTGAATGACTTGTTGTGGTACCCCCTTGAGTAGTTACCATTGGTTGTGGTAATTGTTGAATGACATTGTGTATAAAGGACTCACTCCCTTGTGGTCTATTCCTTGATGCATATTGAGAAAAAGCTCGATCTTGTGATTGTTTTGGTTGTTCAAAGGGTTGTCCATTTAATGTGTTGACATCAAAGTTAGATGAAAGTTTAACACCCATTTGTGCAAGTTTCATCAAGTATTGTGTAGGGTATTGTTTCATTAATACTTCCATTGAATGAAGAAAATATTGGTTTTGTTGTAACTCTAGGATGTCTTCTTGAGTAATCTCACGTGGTGGTTTTGGTTCCTCATCAATATAGATAAATATACTTCCACTTGTGGTTTGGTTGTGTTTGTTGTTGGAGGGTTTTTGGTTGTTGGAGAAACCTCACATGTTTGAGGCATTCCATAGGGTTGATCACTAACACTTGAGTTAGGATCTCTTGATTCCTTAGGGTTTGTCTCCATAGATTTCTTGTATTGTGATCTTGTTGTGACCATACAAGATTGAAAATTTATTTTGTAACCTCAAATTTGTTGTCAATGGTAATGTATTGATTTGGTTTGGATCAATGATGATAATGATGATATCAATGATATGAAACTTTTGATTTGGAATACACTTAGGAATTGGTTTGATTTTGATTTTGATGTGCTTGATTATGAACCCACTATCTTTGAGAGTAGAATCATGAATCCAAAGTTAGTTTGTTCATAATGATGTTTGCTAACTCAACCTAAATACCTTGAAAAATAGATCATTTTCAAGGATACGACTAAATTAGTGGATGTGATAAAAATTTCAACCCTAAGTGATTTATGCCCAAATGTTTAAGTTTGTTGATTTGATATGAGATGTTTATGATGTTTGATTGTATTTTTGATGTTTTTGATGGTGAATGATTTTGATCCCTAAATGACAACCTAAGTTATGTTTGAAAATTTCCAAATGTTTGTGATAAAGACTCCTGTACAATGTTTCAATGTTTGATGGAGAATGATTTTTGACTAAGGATAACCCAAATATTTGTTTTGATAAAAACAATCTTGAGCATGAATTTCCTTATTTTTTTTGTTAAAATCAAGTAACCAACTATTTTGAATCAAGTAACCAAGGGAATTGGAATCCTGCTTTGCAGGTTCAATTCTTAAAATCTGATTTAGCATGAATTATTTTTTACCAAATAGAATTCTTGATTATGAATTGTTTAAGACTAAGATTTATACAACAAATCGAGTTGTTTTCCACAAACACTTGAAATTTTTGAAAACCAAAGTGCTAAATTATAGTTCCCTAGGTTTACTTTGAAATATTGAGTAAAGATATGCACACAAATACTATGAAGCACACTAAGATAATATTTTAATAAAAACAAGATATACTTAGATGCATGCAGTAGTATAATGTCCTTTAGGTGCACTCAATAATGTTCAAAGGGTTTGAAGTTTTAGTCATGACCATGTTAATGCTTGTTTTGAGTGTTTGAATGATAAACAATGTATTTACCAACTCAATAGGTAAGGGGGATATTTCATAAGCTTTCTTCCATAAAGATTACTAAGAAAATTTTGATACCACCAGTCAAGCACATTCCTAGCTAGTAGTAAAGTAATGTCTCCTCACAATAGTCTTACCACTCGAAGGTTAATCCGTATCCAATGGAGTGTGCGAATAGGTATACCAAGGTCATGTACCACCTTGTCATAGTCCTTGGCCTTGAAAGATTGTGAACTCTAACAAGAAACCTTACACCTCAACCACAGACCAAACATGGTAAGTAACTTCTCGTGGCAATGCTATCATGATGCACTATTATGACTCAATGCAATAGAAAAATTGGTCTTAGGATTCTAGACACAACGATTTGTAATGACTCAGTGAACACCCATAGTATCACATCTGACATGAGGCACTAAAGCCTCTAATCAACCCACATGTGATCTAGATGCACCCACATCAAAATTGACACGTGTGGTATACATCATAGGATAAGTACTACTTGCTTTCTCTTTCACACCTTTTCTATAGCCCGCCTAAACACATGCTTGGAGGTCACCTTGAGTTCTCCATTATGGAATGTATCTCAAGGAAGTCCCCCTCTACCAAAATAAAAAATAAGGAATGATATTTAGATCTTCACACAAGATCACATGAAGCACAAGGGGAGAGGATATGTAGCAAGCCTTAGGTGACTCAAAAAACAAATAGTGCAAACTAGGAGTGTTTCTCTTCACCCAAGATCGTATGAAGCACAAGGGGAGAGGATACACACTACTAGTCTACCAAACATAGAAGACACACCACACACAGTTCATTTTAGGTGCACTAAAGATAAATGTGAAGTGAGATTTTTTTTATTCAATTTTAAAACCCAAACCAAGGTGAGATTGTATGGTTCAATTTTAACTCTAAATTGAAAAAACAAGTTGAATTGTTCATTGTTAAGCCCCAAATTCAAAATGTGAAGATTCAATTATTAAGCACCAAATTAAGTGTGAACCTAACTCAAATATTTGAATTAAATTGATCTCAGATTATCCTTCACATAAGTGTTGAAAAAAACTTTGCAAAATTGATAAACTCATAATGATAAAGTGTTGATAAACACTTGACTTCAATGCTTGATCCCTCCTTTAACTTCTACAAAAAAGTTAGACTTGCAGAAAAAAAAAAAAAAAAACTAGGTTAAGGTTAGAAATCAAATCATCATGAAATTCAAATGATCAACCTAAGATTTAGCTCTTTGTTATACCCGCAAATGTACAACTCTTTCAAACAAGTGTGTTGTTCTATTAGACAAATACGTTGGAATATTATTGACGAGTATGCTGCAATAATCAACTGCATTGATCTGTCTTTGGAAAAGTGCACTGCAATATCAAGTGTGTTGCTCTGTCAAACTTGCAAAATAAAAACAAAGATATCAAGTGTGCTGCAATAAACAATTGAGCGAGCCTTTAATAAGATAATTGTGTTGCAATGCAATAAGTGTGTGCCAATATTCAACTGTGTTGCAATAAAACAAGTGTGTGGCTCTACATCTGACAAGTGCAATGGCCCGCTTTAGATTCCTTCAAAACATGAAAATATAAATAAAAAAGTGATTAGTTAGGGACACGGGGTCCCATTGGGTGTGCCATTTTGTAGATGTATAAACCTAATTTACCTATTAAAGCTAAATTGAACAATATTTGCAAAGATAATTATCAATTAAACATATAAATCTCAATGAAATTGTTTACACAAGCAAATTACCTTTCAAAATATGAAATATGAAATGAAGATCAAATGAAAGCAATCAAACAAGTGAAAACCTTAATCCCTTTGGAGGATTATGTCCTTCATGGATGTGGAGTGCTACAATTTAGAAAAAATCCATGATTATGCAAAGCAAAGTGGATGAAATTGAGAATTCAATGGTCCCACAAGCTCTCAAATTGATTGAATCAAGGATTCAATTCAAGAGAGTAAGTTTACTCAAAGCTTGTGGATCCCTCTTATGAAGAAATGACTCACTATTTATAGATTTTTGAAATTAGAATCAATGTTGAAGATCAAATTGGCCAATCAATGGATGAAATTGAATTGAAGGAGTGAACATGGATCAAGGGTGAATCCAACAGTTGTAGTCCACGAGGCATGGATTAAAGATTAGATCAAGGGCTCACGATCCATGAGAGACCCAACTAATTCCATAGTTTTTAAGAAATATGTTGGAGATATTTCCATTTGGGGGGAAATATTTGAATTTGAAAATGGAATATTCATTGTGCAAGTAGGAAAAGTTGGAGGATTTGAAAGAAATTATCCAATTAAATAATCATGAATTATTTAATCAAAGTGTGAAAGGTGGCAATTAATCAAAGAATTTGAATTATTTAATCAAGTGAGGGTGAAATTAGTATGAAGAATAGTGAATTAACTGAATAAATTTGATTTATTTAATTAATAAGAGAAAAGGTGAATTTAACTAAATAATTGGTCCATTATTTAATTAAATATAAGAATTAGGTGAAATAGACTAGAAAATGGTGTTAGTAGGAGAAATCAAGTATGCGATATTGTCAGGACAATTTTAAGTGTCTACATATACCAAGTGTAATGACCTAAGCCACATGTTGAGGATATTAGCCAACCAAAATATTATTTTTTTGAACAATGCTAATGATTAAGATATGACAATGGCACGTCACATTGCATGCTAACACACACACCAAGTGTTATATCAAGCCCAATAACCTATAAATCAAACAAAATCACCATTGTTTCTTGAGTAAGGTGGAATTAGAGGAAGACTTACCAATTATGTGAAAAGCCACCATAATAACCCTACAAGAGAGTGGTACTTCACCATGATGACAACGATTGGGTTCTAACCATGATTGTGATCTCTCATGAACAAAACATAAGGGTAGGATGAGGGAACCATCTACCTCAAATTATACACCCTAACTTGAATGTGACATAATGCTACTTCAACATGTGTGCTAGTCCCCTATATAGGTTACTGAACACCAAATCATGTGGCACTCATATGCCCATCCTGTTGTGGTAGGAGATAGTCACATGGGACAATAAAAACACTTACACCAAACAAGGGAGTAAGGATTACACACATAGAAAACATTGTGCATATAAATGGGCATGAACACATATACAACCAAGTTCTCATTCACACAAATCACTAGAAACATGTATCTCATTAGATAAAAAATCTAATGATAAAAAGGATGAGGATACTGGAGGAAGACAAGGAGTCTCATCACAAGGCATGAAGCTATAGCCTTGTGGATATAAGTACAAATTTTTATTGCAATTTGAGGGGAGGTACTCAAGTGACATCCACAAAATCTACCCGAGTGTGGCATTCCATTGATGTATCATATTGAGAAAATTCAAGTGCTCTAAGTATGTTGTCACTCACATCTTGGTTTATTTTAATTACCCCATGAATTTCTTTAGTTATCACCTAATTAAATAACTTCTACCCATTGTAGTCATGAAATCACTTCCAAATTTGAGATAGTGTCGAAAGCCACTCCTTCTTACCCTACATACCTTAATCCTAGGTTCCTCACACCCCAATTTATTGATTGAGTGTGGCATAGAACATGACACAACAAAAGATAAAAAAATGAACATAATCCCAAGAGATTCTACACAAAAGATAATGAAACTTATTTTTCCCCATTCCAATTCTTCTTAAATTGCTCTAAATTAAAAAAAATAGTTAAATAAGAAAAACCAACAAAGCTACAAATCCTCAATTGATAAATTCTTATAAATATATTTTAAAAAAAAAATAATATTTGAAAACAAAAAATACCCATTAGATTCATACATGCACAACATTGTCATGCACTAAAATTATATACTTATTTCCTAAAAAAAATTCATAGTAAGGGCTATGAAATGGATATTTTAAAAAATTACATAACAATGAATTTTCTCAAAAAAATTAAAAAATTTAAATTGAAACCAAATCCATATCCTACTACTTAAGTGGGTATGACATCCGTGAATTGAAGGAACCAAAAATCAAGACAAATGAAGATAATCTACCTTCAATTGGAGCCCACAAAGCGGTCAATTTTCATTCAACAATTCAATCTTTGAGAAGCAATTTCACAAAACTCCAAGCACACCTTAAATGATTTCAATCTCCAATCCAACTCAAGTCCAAACAAGTCCTCAATAAAATAAATTCATATATTTTTCAAATGAGAGGAAAAGGGTTTTGAGGGAGTCCTTGAAAATAAAAGAATGAATGATAAAATGATCTTCCCTTTTATTTTCTATTTTCTTTTTCACTTTTATTTATATTTTCTCACTTTCTTTTTTACCTTTTTATTTCAATTTTTCTAATTAGTGTTCATATATATGAACTTGGTGTTCAAACCAATTCCTTAGTTTTGGAATAAATAAATAGTTAAATTTAAATTATAAACAAAGACTATTTAACTAATAAAATAATTGCATCATACTTGATTTTATTATGCAAATATTCATCCATAAAATTATAATCAAACACAACTAGGAAATAAGAAATCATAATGCAATTATACAATCATAGATTGATCACAACACAAGTGAACCCTAAAATTGCCACCAGTTTGGATCCAATTTAAATTGGGATCTTGTAAGACACATCTCATACTTGAAGCCATGGTAGAATGACAAGAAGGTAATTCATGATGAGAGAAAGAATACCTACAATGCGATTTCAAAGGGAAATAAACATATCTTGATACCTTTGGAAGAAGAACGAAAGAGAGAATTATGTGGTAACACCAAAATCTATTTGGTGGATGGAAGATTTTTTTTGGATGGATTAAGACATGAAAATATGTGTTTTGCATTGATTCCAAGGATGAAGCACCCTTAATGTCGAGAAAACCACCACAAATGAAGAATACCTAATGCAAAGAGAAGTATTTGAATTGAGAGTACAAATAGATTAAATAGTATGTGTTTTAGTACATGATATAGGTTAGAAAACACATTAGGCCCAATGCGACATCTCCAATATAACAACTATTGGGGAGATAATCTAAATTTGCATACTGAGGTAGAGAAATAACCCTATACCTACACACTCAATTCACACGTCAATTACACTTGCACATATAAATAATAGCTAAAGCAATGTATGGTCATGCAAGAGAGTACAACATCACATAAATCATACAACCATCACATGGTCCAAATAACTCCATTCCAATGTACAACATCCAAACATGCAAATATGATATTTGATTAATATCTAGAATTCCAACACATTAATATCAACCTCCATTTATGAACACACACACCCACACCCACAGAGATAAAGTAAATACAAATACTCTTGGATATTAAAATGAGAGTATCACATATATCACACAACATACAATTAGAATTTAGATGTCAATACAACATTATTTTGAGAATACCTTGGGAAAAAAGAAAAAAAGAATAACAATCAACAGAGCTAAGTCCATAATTTCATAGAATAAACAAGTACATATGTTAGAGACATTAGACTAAACATATATGTAGTCAGTGTATATCTTACCTATCTATAAGGACAACATGAGAGTTGTGGTAAAAAATAATCCCCTCCATTAGTAATGTCCTCAATTATAGGTTCCTTTATTTGATTCAAGGCTATGGTGGGATTTAGTCTATGGTTATGCCTTATAAAAAATGAGAAGTAGGTTGAGACCTTGATATACAATCAAAAGAGGAAGGATAAATAAATCAATGAAACTAAAAATGGTTTAGTATATTACTATAAAAAAACAAAAATAAAAGATGATTAGATCTAAGAAATAAGCATGACCCCCAAAAACCTATAGAAAGATAAAGTGAATCAAATAATCAAAGAGATTTGATTCATTGGAATTGAAGAGGAATATACATAAACCCTAAAATGTGTGTTATCCCATTCTTTAATTTTATGCTAATCTAGATAAACAAAGTGTTAAGTAGATGTAATCTAAACTAGTAAACTTAAGCCTAATACATGATAAGTAAACTTGTAATCAAAAGAAGAAGATTAGAGTATTTATCTATACTAGGAGTGATTGTTAGAATTGTGAAACAGACACAAAACCACGAGCCATAGGATCAAACAACAAACAAAGACACCTTCCACGCAAGAGATCTTCAAACAAGAATTTTTATATTCATCAACAAGGAAAAGCTACAGAAGAGACTTTCAAGAAGATATGAAAGCTCCAAATATTTCGCGTGAATAATTACAATGAGGGTTGAATGCTTATAAGAGCAAAGCCCTAAATGAGAAAGGGATTAGATCATGACAAGTGTCAACAACACATGAGATGAGACATAATGATCTAATATTAACTCAACTAATAAAGCATTCCTAAGTTTAGCTAAAGTGTGTGAGAATAAATTAGACTACTAATCAATTAAAGATTAATTAATTATTAGCTAATGCATGATAACTCTAACAATGATGTGTAAATTGGTAATCATAAGTCAATAAGCGTGTTTCTCTAATTAGATTTCATTTGTAATATTTAGATCTTAGTGATAATAGATTTCCACAATCCATGTAGATTATTGCAAGAGTTTCTAGATTCGATTGTGTCAACATTTTTTGCATCAACGTTTCGAATCACAAAGTGTGATTCGAAACGTTGATGCAATTTTTTTTGACACAATCGAATCCAGAAACTCTTGCAATAATATTTAGATCTTGTCAAACTCATGTATTGCTAAACTTTACAAATCAATTGGAGTAATTACTATCATGATTTTATTTGTGAAAAACTACATTCTTGTCCTTTTTATGCGATTTTATAAATGTGAATCATTCACCTTGGGATTTACTCCTATTGTTGAGGCTACACTAAATGTTAAGGCATTGCTTATAAACACCTAAATAAATGACTTACTATGCTAGGGTGTGCAAGTTTGCTAACTTTTGCCTTACACCTTGGTTAAATGCATTGTTTCGCTTACACAATGTATAATGACAAAAAAATTGGACCCTAAAATGGAAGAAGCTAATTGCAAATATGTCCCTAATTTGAAGATTCTCCTTAAATGCTCTTGGTTGTTCTAGTGATATGTGAATTATTGCTTGTGAGTGTGTGTTGGATATTTTCTAAGGATGTCTTGAGGTTTGACATTAAATAACCAAACATAAATACAAAATTTAAAAATTTTATGCTCAAATTGATTGACAATAGTTATTTTTTGGACTAGGTCAATTTGATAATCAAGAAAATAAGAGATAATCAAATTGCACAAAAAACAATTATTATAATAACACCTGATAAATAAATCATCTTGGATTAAAAAACACTACACCAAATCCAAATTTAGATACATATGAACAAGTACTCCCCTGGATACACATTATAAATAAAATATTGTATGTATAAACATTATCTTGCCTGCAGATTTGGGTGGCATATCCTTTTCCACAATACAGATCATTCATGACAAATCAACAACCAGGTCAAGCAATAGAGCCATGATATACGACGAGACATTTACAGATAGAGATAGGCAACCAACTCTTCACCTCTTATCAAAATTACAACAAAAGGGCTGTGATTGAAAACCATCCAATGCATATAAATTTTATATAATTTCGTGTTAATATTCAATTTTGTAGTTTTTGAGTTAAATTCATTGATCTATACTTCATAGAATTGGTTCGCACAAATCCATTAGAATGATTCACCTAACATTCATTACATCTAATAGATTCATAACTCCGATCAAAAGAATTTTTGATCATTAAAAATATCCGTTACAGATACAATGGAACATGGAACTTCCCAGAAAGTCACCCATATAATTGTTTTTAAAAGTATTTTAAAAAATACATGTAAAACGCTGTGGATTCACCACAGAATAGCTCAGCACAGAAGAATATGACTGAACTTTTCAGTGATATATAAAATGTATTTAAGTTCTAGATTCAGACAAAAACTGAAAACCAGAACAGCCCTATACAATTTCATTGATCCGTGAAAGAGGGATCTAACAAATGGGTATAAAAAACCAGAACAGCCCTATACAATTTCATTGATCCGTGAAAGAGGGATCTAATAAATGGGTATAAAAAACCTGAGACGAATATATCAAATGTGTCTATGACAAAACTAAAAGCTTTTTTCTCTGTCAATCAACCATATGATCTGCTCAAAATCGTCTGTACTGCAGGGAACTGTGAGGGCCCCCTGGTGATGATACCCGAATTCCGTCTCTGCCTCCCTCAACAGCTTAGTAATAAAGGGATGGTATAAATAAACAATGGGAATCACATAACGCTGCTGCTCATCGCCCGCATGGACGGCCACACAGCCCTGCGGAACGATCTCTGTTAATGGGCGGTCCCGGATTCGGGTCTTCATATGCCTGGACCTGAACAATGATATTTTGGATCGCATGCAGCTCAACAGGCGGCGAATTAGCCTGGGAAATCTGAGAGGCAGGGGACATGTTCTCAGCCTCAGCTTTCTGATTTTGAAAAACCGCCGACCCACTTTCATCTTCATGATTGAACAGAGCAGAGCCCCAATGTTGCAGAGGTTGAAATAACTACTTTCTCGTTACTCTGTGGAGGTGCAGGGGGAATGGAGATTGAAGGGAGGGGGGGCGAGGGAACTTATATCTTATAATCCGGTGCAAAGTACAGTCAAAGTAGGAGCTTGTTTCCGTGTGGACGTACATTACGAAAGAGCGGTCCTCTTGTAATTTGGGTCAATTAACAGGGCATGCATTTTTTAGTGTAATTTGGAGTTTTATAAACGATGGCGACGCATCCAATGGCGGAACTGTTGTTCTGCCCTGGTTCTTGGAAGATACCTGCTGCGACTCCCGCGGAGAGATACATATATTTTCCAATATAGCGGTGGGAGTGGGAGTGTGTCTATCTGATATGGTCGATGCACATTTACCGTAAAAAAAATTGTTTGGTTCACATTTATTTATTCTATTTTCCAGCATTTTGGCTTATCTTAGTCTTTTTATACTTGTCATTATATAATATTTTCTTAGTTCATGTTCCCATTCATACTTATGTTTGTTGTCAAGCAAAGTTAGTATTTTAAAATTTTTTAGGTTAATTTAAGTGCTTTAGATCAATTTGGAGTGGTTCAAAATTTACCTCGAGATTTTAAATTTTAGATTTAAATAGATTTTTGTACTTTTTTATTAGTTATTGTGAGTTTGTTTAATGTATATTTTTACAAATTGTTGTTATGTCTTGGTATTTTAAGACATCCATGTGTAGTTAATTCTTATGAAAGAAAAATCATTAAGTAATTATGTGGAGAAATCATTCTAGGAACATTTTGACCTAGAGTTTAAAAGGAACCCATTGCATACTTGTCTACAAATATTTGTCCAAGCCCATTGCATTGAAATTTGCATATAGTGTATTTGCATACTTGAGAATCTTGTCTACAAATATTTGTCCGAGTCCATTGCATCAAAATTTTCATATAGTGTATTTGCATACTTGAGAATCTTGTCTACAAGTATTATACCAAGGCTGTAAAGTTGACCCCTTCAAAGAGTTGGTTGAGGAGAACTTGACCCTTTCAATGTGACTTCACCTAAAATATTTTTAAATATCCCCATCCTTAGGAATTTCTAAATATTGTCATCCTTAAGCATCTTTAGACATTAGAGATGAGTGACATAGGACTTAGAATTTATTAAGATGATATTGTGCATTAGATAGTCCTATGTTGTTCACATTTGAGCCTAAGGGGCTCAAATTTGAGTTACAAGTATTGTAGAGATTGTAGAAAGCTCAGGGCATTAACTAGATTGCAAGCATTTATTTTCTAGAGTATGGTCACTAAATTATGTGTGGCAACAACTCTTAAAGTAGTCCCCAAAGGTAAATGCCTCATCAATTTGTATTTAATTTTCTAAATATTCATTTATGACAATGATCAAATCTTAGCTCACAATTAAATATAAATTAATTTATATACGATTGTTTGTATTTGGTTGATTATCCTAGATTTAAATGTGAAAGGGGCTGTATTCTTTTAGATTTTTTGTGAACTTGAAATTTATACACACCCTAGAATTTTTCTCCTTCCATTAGGATTACTGGATTTAAAATTTTGATTGCATCATTTTACATCAAATTCACATAGGGTTTGGATCCCTTTATTTATATTTCATTAGCTAGGTTTTGTCCTTGGGGTTTGGTGATACAATATGATCTTTCTTTTGCTCAACTTACATAACACCTCTTTTCCCCTACGATTTATATTTACTAATTTATTCTAGATCTAATCATTCATTGATTTCTTTTATTTCATTTTAGATTTGACATATATTTTATATCCTTTTGACCTTAGAGATTAATCAACACATCATAAATATTTCATCCAATGCACCCACCCTTGTAGTGTGCCATATTTTATCATGGATCTCTATAAGTCATGTACGCCTACTAATTTACATACATATATTTTTAATTTTGAAATGTTCCTATCATTTACAGATGCATGATCCATCCATTCTTAATGCATTTATGCCCTTTTATGTTTTGGGTAATCATGCCTTGTCCATGGAGGTGCAATTCTATTGTATATGTGTTTATCCTTCCATAGATTTTGTTAGTGTTCATCCTCTCCTCTAAGACATTCATATTTCATTTGTCTCCAAGTCTAATATTTATCTTATTTTTCCTATGGCTTGTGATAGTGACTAGCATATATCTAGTGAGAATTTACCATGTGTTTTTGATATATCTAGGGTGATGGATATTTATGAGCACGTATTCTTCACCTATTTATGATATTGTTACATCAAAATTATGTGTCATTATAGCCCATTTTTCATAGATTTGTGTTTTTCATTGAATTAATTTTTTTAATGCATGGTTTATTTTATGAGGATCATTTTTCTACATTTCATATCAACCCTATGAATATGCATGGTAATATTTCAAATTGTGACATCTTACCTAATGATAGTATACACCTTGATGTTATTTTATTTGGTCCTGATGTAAGTACTATTGATACTTCATTGAATTTTCATATATTACATGATATTATGTGAGGAATTATTATGTGATGATTATGATATTATTATAAATGATTTCTTATGTGTTAATTATTTCTTGCTAATTATGAAATTATTTAGATGGTGATATATTATTGATTAGTGAGCTTATATTTCATTTGACTGGTAGAGAATTACAATGTTTTGATTAATCTTTCTTATGTTATAATTCATTTATGAATTTGACACACTTTTATTGATGAGTAGGATGTATTTTTCACAATGTGTCAAATTATGATATTTATATCAAGATTCAATTGCATAGTTTTTTATTCAAACTTAGTGACCCATATTTCATGTGTAGTGGTTCACACAAATCATCTCTCATGAGAATGAATCTTCCACTTAACACTCATTGCATGGAATAGCAAGCTAAGTGGGATTGATCTTGAGGGAAACTCCATGGTTAAGCATACTTAAGTAGGAGTATTACTAGGATGGATGACATCCTAAGAAGTTCCAATGCTTCACCCATATGTACATTACTTAGATGCATTGAGTCCTAAGTGGACCATTGGTTCTCATGAGTTATGGGTTTGTGTGAACCAACACTCATGAAACATGGGTCAATGAGTTTGACTCAAAAACTACATAGTTGAACACACTTTTATTTTCTATTTTTCTAGCCCTAGTGCACAAGAAAATAATATAGACCTAATGATACTCTCTCAAGATATTTTAATTATTTCATACCCTCCATCCCTACTAAACACATATGTTATATACCATGCTATAATTAATTTTTCACCTATAGATTCTCCTACTTGTGCCTATCTAGATTTATCTTTCCTTGAGGATCCAAGTGATGAACTACATGTTTTACTTTCATGTGAGATTGTTGATCCCTCTTCTATATCTTATGTATCATGGTATATTGATGATACATTTAGCAATGTGCAAAGTGGTAGTTCTTTATCTTAGCATGATGAAGATGATCAATTTATATTGACACACATATTCTAATGACCCTTATTAGACCTCATGGATTTTCTATGCCACAATTTGATATACATATTTTTGTGTGAACCATGGACTTTAGATACTTTCATATTCTATTATGCTTATCTTTGATTGATTTTGGAGTACATTCTTATACACCTTATATTAAAAAAAACACGACTTAGAAATGCACAAGGGTAAAGATATTGTGCCACTAGTTTGTGATACATCTTCTACCACTATTACACATGATATACATATACAAATGAAAATAAGAAATATTTAAAATCATATTTCAACTAATTATAACTATTGGAGCAATAAATAATGAATGCACTATTCAAACTACCATAAAACATGAATAAAAAATAATGCATAAGCCAATAAACTATCATAGAATATGTAAAATACAATGGTCACTCCTTGTTTATATAAGACAAGGATGAGGTAGGAAGGTGAAATGAAAAGACTTACCCTCCAAGTGATGTGACACGTAGAACACTTGGGATAAGTGTGAAAGCATGTGTCAAGTTTCTATGAGGTGAGACAACTAAACCACTAAGTGAACTTAAGCTAGTGTGAATAAGACTACTAGGTGTAGGAACCGGATAAAAGAAAACTAGATACATAATGACACTTTTCACACTAACACCACCCTTAAGTGATACTTAAGGATTAAATCACTAAAATATGAGTCCTAACAACAAGGCATAATGAGGTACTCATGTACAAAATAAGAGTCCCTCACAAATGAAGTAAAGGAGAAAACCTAGTGGGAAAAAACTCCTCCCCAAAAAAGAG
The DNA here is from genome assembly GCA_007258455.2 of Sequoia sempervirens. Taxonomy (NCBI): domain Eukaryota; kingdom Viridiplantae; phylum Streptophyta; class Pinopsida; order Cupressales; family Cupressaceae; genus Sequoia; species Sequoia sempervirens. The sequence continues at coordinate 22,344,445 of VDFB02047230.1, read as the reverse complement.
AACTATATGCAAAGGAAGGAGGTCAAGACCCCCCAAGGACAACTTAATTCACCCCAAAAAATTGGCACAACGCAATATAGCGAGGTGATACTAAAGGTTTAGTGTCAAAGATGTTTGCAACTTGATCCTCAATACATAAATATTAGATAAGGATAAAACACCATCACTAATAACTTGTCAAATGAAGTGCATATGAATCTTGATGTGCTTTGTCCATTTATTCTCAACTAGGTTGCATGAAATGTGAATGGAAATTTAGTTATCACACCAAAGTATATTAGGACAATCAAGTGCAAGACCAAAATCTATCATAGGTAAGTTGTTGAAGCCATAATATTTCCTAGCTAACAAGAACTTCTCCTTGATATTGATCCTCAATAGATGATAATATAATAGTGGTTTACTTCTTGCAAGGCCATGCAACTGGACTAGAACCAAGAGAAAAAATAAAATCAGAAGTGGAATTTTGTTAACCAACATATCTTGTCCAATTTGAGTTGGTGTAGCCTACTATCTGTGAAGCTCTTGGTGTTTATTGAATTCCAAAATGAGTGGTGCAATGAATATGCCTCAACATATGCTTGGTTTCCTTCTAATGACTCTCATGAAGTTCATGTGAAAAATGGGAGACAAGTCCAACAACGAAGGTAATATATGGACACATGTGTGTCAAATAAAAATTACTACCAACTAATTGTGTATATAAAGTAGCATCAACACTAGGTGTGGTGCAAGTGACCCATTCAAAGTGACACCAGACTAGAATGGTGTGGGTGAAGGCTTACAATCACTCATATGAAATTGATGAAGCAAGTCAATGACATACTTTTGTTAGTATATGGAAATCCCCTCAATACACTAAATAACCTAAAGACCAAGGAAGAAATACAGAAGTCCAAGATCTATCATGCCAAAGTGTGTCATAAAAATATACTGAATATATTGAATCAGGGATGAGGAACTATTAGTAAGGATTAAGTCATCAACATATAAGACTAGTACATCAAAAGTTCATCTCCATGTCTCTATATATATACTATGTGATCTGAGTGGTAATGAGTGAAACTAGATGCAAGAAAGAAACCATCAATCTTATTATACCAAGCCCTAGGGGATTGCTTGAGACCATACAAAGAATGATGTAACCAACAAACAAGTGAAGAGTCTTGGAAAAAAATGGAGGCTGGTCCATATAGATCTCCTCATGAATATAAGCATACATAGAAAGGAAATCTTCACATCCATCTAATAAACTAGACATGCATATGTGATGTAGCAAGAGAAATAATAAGGAAAACTGAATCCATCTTGGCAACAAGGACAAATGTATCAGAGTAGTCAATACCCTTAGCTACAAGACATGCCTCAAGTATCTTTTAATAGAACCATCAACTACATATTTCGTGCACTATACCCACTTGCACCAAACCATATTTATGCCCTTAGGAAGAGTAACTAAATCCTATGTTTTATTCTTCATCAATAAAGAATATTCCTCTGCTATAACACTATCCCACTCTAGATTACCAAAAGCCTCTAAAAAAATTTGTGGATCTGGCTTGATATAGCATGACTCAAAGGACTAGTACTGGAAGTCTGTGAATGAGTGTTTCTAGAGGATGTGGGATCACCAGCTAAAGAACCACTTGTTATGCCTTGCATAACCACCCAATTTTAATTTTTGATCAAAATGGGCCCACCTTGTCTTTGTTTTGTCCTTGGTGCTTTTGCTTGGGTCTTAGGAGTTGTTTTTTTTCCTCCTAAGTCCTCGTTCCTTTTGTCTGGCAGAAGCAGAGCCGAAATGGAAACTAGACTCTAAACTTTGTAAAGGTTCCAAGTCTGGATTTGGTTCTGGTCTTGGTCTTGCCCTTGCCTTGCTGGTTTTCTTTGTCTTTTTGGTTTTCCTTGCTCTCTTTGGTTCGTTTCTCCCTTGAGTTGTCTTTTGTTTCCTTGTGTTTTATTTTCCCTCTGGTGGAAGCAAAACTAGAAACAAAACCTAACTTGGAACTTTGCAAAAAGTTTCGGATCCAGTTTTGGTTCTGATCCTGCTCCCGTTGGTTTTCTTTATGTTTTGTCCCCATTTTGTGTCTTGTTTGGGATGGGCTTCATTCCAGTCCTGCTTCCCTTTTTTTTTGTTTCTCATTTGTCTTGTGTTAGTGTTTGTTCCTCTAACGGGAGTAGAACCACAATCAGAACCAAATTTGGAACTTTGTAAGAGGTTCCAGATCCAATTTTGGTTCTGATTCCACTCCCATTCCTTTGTTTTGTCTTCCTTGCCGCGGGGCCGGAACCGAAACCAGAATGGAATGTGGAGGATTACATCAAGTTCCTGGTTCTAGAATGGCATAGCTTCTGCCCTTCCATGGTTCCCATCTCGCTCTCGCACGTTCTTGGTTCAGGATTTGTTTCGAATCCGCTCCTAAACTGTAATGGACCCAACCCTGTGCTGGCGTCAGCTCCATAAAAATGCTTGAGGCTGCCATGGTTCCGACCCCACTTCTGTTTGGTTCTGATCTCGCCAAGCATGCAAACTGTGGGAGCATGGACACGATTTATGAACTATCTGACCGCACGACATAAAAATGAAAGCATAGACAAAGCATGGTGAAGAAAAGCAGACAAGGTGTTTTGACTGTTGGATAGTATGCACAATGTGGAATCCATTCGAGTCAGATTGCTTTTAAGTCTTATCCAAATATTCAAATATAAGTTCAAAAGATGGAAAGTAGTGAGAGTTGAAAAATGAAAGGCATCAAAATATTAAATTTGTATCAAGCATGATTTTAATGTTAGTTTGTTTTAAAGTAACATTAACTTCAAAAAGGATTTAATTATTCTTTCAAACTGGGAATGAAAACTTTAATTGCATTTAATTATATGTTAGATATTTAATTAATTTTCAGAATTAGTTAAATATTATTCATTAATTAATTTTATAAATTGATTAATGTGTTTTATGCTTTTTTGGGTTTTAGGTACTTTTGAAGGCTGAAAAAGATAATGGATTGGGAGGAGATTACAAAAATGACATACAAAGAGGGAAGATTTTCTAAAAAGATCATTGAACTGGAAGTGAACTAAATGAATGGTGGGCTCGTTTAACATGATTTCTGGAGAAAGAGATTGCTTTACATTGTGCAAAGAGGGAGAACTCAAAGTTGTAACTGAAAGATGCAGTTGTTAACTAAAACCAAACTAAGGTTGAAACAAAAAGTTACCTTTACAGGGGAACTGCATGTTTTTGAAAGCTACAACTTTTTGATGTCTCAATTTTTAGACGAAATTATGGAATTATGAGCTTTTAATTGTAAAAATTCCGCTCACTTTGAGAGGGTTAGAATTTTAGGAAAAACAGTTAGAAGTTTTAATAGTTAGCTGATTAGAGTTTAGCAACTGTAGAATAGATAATGGAGTTTTCTACAATTTTAGTTAGCTAAATCAATTTGAAGACATTGGTTTCTGTGCATTGGTGAATCTTGCCAGATTTGTAAATGTTGTTTATCTGTTTTGCAATAGTAGAAGTAGCCAGATTTAAACCTTCTTTAAGTTGTATTTTGGGATGATGTTTGTTTGTTAATCATTTGATTTGGAATTCTTTGAGGAATAAATTTTTATCTTTTCTTTTGTTCGAAATGGTGATTTGTGATATGTTGTTAAAGTTTTCACTGTGAATGAATGTCCAACTTTGTATTGATTACAAGTTGATTTGTTTTGTAGTTTAGTTTAGGTGTTCCTTGAAGAGTAACAGGTTTGGTTAATTAGATGAATCAATATTCTTCTTTCTCTTGTGTCCCTAATCTATCTTTTTCCTTTTTTTTATACCCCCCAATTAGAGTAGGTTTAGATAGGAGTTCGATCTTACAACAATCAAGAAGCTCAATAACTAACAGCCCCCTTGAACATTACAACCTCATTGATCGCTCAACAAAATAGCATAGTTGAGAACCAACTACAAAGACCTTGGAAGATAGGTGGTTTTAGACCATTTATCCTTTTTAGGAGAAATAGAGTAGAAATATTTTGTTTAAATGTTGTTGTGTCAATTTGGCCATGAACAGAACTGGCGGTAGAAGGAGGGCACTTGAGCAATTTTTGCTTTGTTGTATGGGAGTGAGTTAGATCTTGGAAAACCCAGCTCTGATGGGTAGCCCTTTGTGTATACTTGGATTTATTCATGAAATTCTTGGTCATATGTATGATAGGCTTCCTTTTTTTTTCCCTAATGGTGGACAAAATGCTTCTAAACATGTCAATATTTGTAGGGATTTAGTCATTTTTCTCTAGATTCAGCATGAGGATATTGTCTGTCAATTGTTTGTCAAAACACTTCAAGGTACAGCGAGGCAATGGTATGTTAATCTGCCAACAGATTCTATTTCTTCATGGATAGAATTATAAATCTTATTCCTAGATCAGTTTGACCCTCATGCACATGGACCACACCCATCACATGAATTTGCAGCTACTAAAAGGATACCATTGGAACCCATTTACCAATTCAATCACAGGTTATTGTTTATGTATCAAAGGTTTCAAGCTTTAAATTTTGTTATTGATGATCATATCCTAATAGAACATTATTATTGAGGTTTGAACCCTCCATTTACAACAAAAAATAGATGTTGTGGTGAGACTACATCCCTACATGATCCATTGAACAAAGCTCTATTATTGGAACAATTTGGACATGACATGAGAAATTCAGGTAGCCAAAATCAGGTTTATAATCCTCTTGTGCTCGCAAATTTCCATCCTTTGTAGGTTTACCCACCATCCCTACCTAGATGCAATCATTCTCACCAAGCAGCTACAACCTTCCTAATTTTCCAAGCACCAAGTTTTCCAACGCTTCATATCAAGTCAATCCCACACAAGACCACTGGAATAACCTATCTCCTCAAAATCCAACCACAGAGGTAAGCATTCCACTTGTCAATGAAGTTGTGACTATATCGTCTCTTTTCGGTCATACTCCTACACATAATGCATTGGATCATGATGAAGTTGTAAACACAAATTTTGATGATAAAGTATATCAATTTGATGTTTTGTTTGACAAAGAGCATGAAACGGATATAAAGTCAAAGCATAATGAAAATATCAGGTTAGAATCTAGTTTAATTGGAAATATTAATACTAACGATGATATTGAAAGAAATGAGATATCAACACAAGATGACTGTCATGAGAAATCAACAATACCTTCCAATGCTTTGAACAACTCTTCTGACCAAGATGAGAATTAGTGTGATGAGGGATGGAAAAAAGAGCATGGTTCATGTTGGATAGATATCCCACGTATACAAAATCGAATAAGGGAGAAGTTGGAAGAATTAGCAGATCTAAAGCTATCAGAACTTGTTATGCCAAATGGATGTAGGATACATCGAACAAATCAACATTCTCAGATGTATTGCCATGTTTTCCTTGGTAGGATGGAGTTATATTTCAAATAAATGATCACTATTGAAGGAATACTTATGGAAGATCCTTGGAATACTTGTCCACTCAATGAGGAAGGTGAAATAACTAACACACATGAAAATGATAATCTGTCCATCCAAAATGATGAGATTACTTGTGACAAGATGTTTAACTCTTTCTCATCATCCAATGACCTTGATCCTTGCATTGAGATGGATCTAGCAATTGGGGAAGTTTCCCTACTTGGTGCAAAATTGATCAATGTGGAAAACGAGTTTATCGATGCGTTCATAGATTCTCTCACGATGATGGGTAAGGAAAAAACACCCTGTGATGAGTTAACACAAGAAAAAGACTCTGCTAATTTGAATAATGAACACATAGAAACTAAGAACAACATGACTACGAATGAGGCTGCAAATGGATCTTGTGGTGAAGGACACAAAGTTGAATGCCAAATTGATTCTTCAAGGGAGGGAGATCAAGTAAATGTTCATGTTATTCAAGGGCTGCCTGATAATCATTCATATCAGACTTACCCTTGTCAGGAAAATAAATTGGATCTCAATGCTAATCAAGATACTAACATTGATGAAATTAGTGGTTGGTTGCAGCAAGGAGTGGACAATGATAAAATTCAGCTGGATGACATAGAAGAATAGCAAGAAAGTGACCAAGAGGTTGTCTCAGAAATTGAATCACTTCACCATGATGAAGAGAATGAAATGCGGAAGTATTTTCTTAGTTTTGATTATGTTTATTCAAATGTGATTTTTGACGAAATTCCTTGCTTAGCATGTACTAATGAATTTTATTTTAACAGTTATGAGATTGATGTTGACTTGCACATTCTAGTTGATATGCAGAAACATGAACTGAAGAAGTGTTTTCCTAGATTTGACTCCGTGCATTCAAATGAGTTGTTTGAAGACAATCCTTGTTCACCATGTACCAATATCTCTGGAATTAATGGTGATGAGTTGGATGTTGATTTTAAAATTCTTTTGGGTGACATGTTTGAAGAGAGTGCTAACAATAATACTTCATTTCCAAAGGAAAATGGTTTGCAAACCTTGCAAGTTGATGACATGGGTGATCTGTTGCTTAGTTCTTCCAAGGAGATCCATTTTTTTTTTTGACTCTGTGCCCAAGATGAATACAGAGAAGTTGGTAAATGGATATCCTAGTTGCGAAAAAAATCTCACTTTGAAGGTGATCCATGTAGGGTTCTTCCTTTCGGTTCACATCCTGAGGTAAGTTGTTCTAATCTCTTGCTGGCCAGAAGGATTGAGAGGTTAGGTAAGGAAGATGTTAAACAAATTGCTTTAGAGGTTGGTGAAGGTAAGGATTTAATTGATGATGTTTGTATTTTGGAAAACATGATTGAAGTTAATGGTCCCTGTGAGATCAAATACATTGGTTTTCTATTTGAAACTAGTAATGATAAGGATATGCATGCAAATTTTAAATCTTGTTGTGACCTCTTGAATAATAATGATGTGCCCCTAATGGATGCCCTTTATGTTGACATGCATGAATTGGAGTGAAATGGAGTGGTGTTCCATGAGTTGAGACCTCGTGAGAAGGAATTCGTAAAACACAAGTGCGCATTTGCAACTGAAGGTCTTATAAATTAGGTGGTGTCCTTTCATCATCCTATGCATTTTAATGATTGTCAGTTTGATTATGATTTCTGGGACAATAAAATGTGTTTGTGGGTAAATCATGACAAGGTTGAGAACCCACAACTGTTAATATTCCAAAATTTATACCTTTAGAATGAATATACTGCACATAAACTTTACATTTTGGAGTATAAAGATAAATTTGCTAGATTCAGAAGTGCACCTGGCAAGTTAAGATTGCTGCACATAATGAAAAATCAATCGAGTTAATGTACAAGTTTTCGTTGTTTTGTGTTTTCTGAGTTCTGTTTTGGAGTTAGTTTAGGATTAGGATTGGTTAGTGTTAGTTTTTAGTTTAGTTAGTTTTCATTTTTTTTTGGTTTGTTTTCTTTTGTTTTGATGTTTTCTTTCTTTTTTGTGTCCTCTTGTTTTTGTTTTATTTCTGGGTTTGTCTATTTCTCTTTTGTTTTTGTTCTTTTTTTGTTTGTTTGTTGTTTTTATTCTCATTTTCTATTTTGGTTTTGCTGGCTTTTCCCTTTGTTTGTTTTGGTTTGATATTTTGTTTTTTGTTTGTTGTTTTTATTCTCGTTTTCTGTTTTGGTTTTGCTGGCTCATCCCTTTGTTTGTTTTGGTTTGTTCTTTTGCTTGTTTGTTTGTTTGTTTTGTCCTTGTGGTTTCTGTTTCTATTGTTGTGTCCTGGGGTGATTTTTATTTTTCTCTATTTCAAAATACAGAGTGGTTATTCACTGTATGCTGAAGGTACTAAAAGAGAAGTTGGTTTAGGTATTTTCAGGTATGTCTGTGGAAATTGTTCGTTTCATGACCTGTGTCTTGTGTTCTTTTTATATAATGGTCTGAAAGGTTAAAAAAATAGGTATATTGTAAGAGTTCTCATAAACCATAGTTGAATCTGTCACAAAATAGATAAGAAAATCTGTTCTACATAAAATCCTATTTGTCTCTAGGTGACTGTATTTTAGATCCAGGTGAAAAATTTGAATCCTGACACTGTCATGAGGTCCATTGTAGTTCTCAACCCCAAATTTTAGATTGCTACATCTGAGTATTGAGAAAATCTAATAGAGAATTTCTTTAGGAAAAACTTATAAAATGAGAAGAAAAGAGAATCATCGAATAATGACAAACTCAATACAAGAAGGGCAATTCAAGTATCTCTATCGGGGCTATGGACGCCTGACTGACAGTAGAGCAATACTTTGAGAAAACTAGAGGTATCTTCGTCGGGGCTATGGATGCCTATCTGGAAACAAAGCAATACCCATGATATCATTGCACGATAGTCATTGGGACTCAACTTATGTAGCTTGAATCTTGAATACAGTTGTTAAAGAGTAGAAGGAGCTTTTACCAAAACAGATGCACCATACATGCAAACACTCAGATTTGAAGTGGTTAATGTTGATTTACATTTTGAGATTCCAGCTCAACCTTGTTTTCCTTAACTAATCATACTTTAAGTTTAAAATGTTCATGAACTAGAGGTTTTGGGTAATTGAATTCTTCAGTGTCTTGAAAATGGATGAACCATTTTCCTAGCCGAGTCGCCATTTGTTATACCTTGCATAACCACACCATTTTAATTTTTGATCAAAATGGGTCCCCCTTGTCTTTGTTTTGTCCTTGGTGCTTTTGCTTAGGTCTTAGGAGTTGTTCTTTTTCCTCCTAAGTCCTTGTTCCTTTTTTCTAGTAGAAGCGGAGCTAGAATAGAAATTGGACTCTAAACTTTGTAAAGGTTCCAAGTCTAGATTCAGTTCTGGTCCTAGTCCCACCCTTGCCTTGCTTGTTTTCTTTGTCTTTTTGGTTTTCCTTGCACTCTTGGGTCTGTTTCTCCCTTGAGTTGTCTTTTGTTTGCTTGTGTTTTGTTTTCCCTTTGGCGGAAGCAAAACCAAAAATGAAACCGAACTTGGAACTTTGCAAAAAATTTCAGATATGGTTTTGGTTCCGATCCCACTCCCGTTGGTTTTCTTTATGTTTTGTCCTCGTTTTGTGTCTTGTTTGGGATGGGCTTCATTCCGGTCCTGCTTCCCTTTGTTTTATGTTTCTCATTTTTCTTGTGTCGATGTTTGTTCCTTTGGCAGGAGCAGAATCAAAATCGGAACCAAATTTGGAACTTTGCAAAAGGTTCCAGATCCGGTTTTGGTTTTGAATCCACCCTCGTTCCTTTGTTGTTGTCTTCCTTGTTGTGGGGTCAAAACCGGAACCAAAATGGAATGTGGAGGCTTACATCAAGTTCCTGGTTCTAGAATGGCTTCGCTTTTTCCCTTCCATGGTTCCCATCCTGCTCCCGCACATTCCTGGTCTAGGATTTTTTCTGACTCCACTCCCACACTATAATGGACCCGACCCTGCGTTGGTGCCAACAACCGTTCCGCACCCGCACCTGGAATAAAAACACTTTTGGCTGCCATGATTTTGACCCCACTTCTATTTGGTTTTGATCCCGCCAAGCATGCAAATTATGGGAGTATGGACACAGTTTTTGAACTGTCTGACCGCATGGCATAAAAATGAAAGCATAGACAAATCATGGTGAATGAAAAGCTGACAAGGTGTTTTGACTGTTGGATAGTATGCACAATGTGGCATCCATTTGAGTCAGATTACTTTTAAGTCTTATCCAAAGATTCAAATACAATAACATTAAATTCAAAGAGGATTTAATTACTCTTTCAAACTGGGAATGAAAAGTTTAATTGCATTTAATTATATATTAGATATTTAATTAATTTTTCAGAATTAGTTAAATATTATTCATTAATTAATTTTATAAATTGATTAATGTGTTTTATGCTTTTTTGGTTTTTCAGGTACTTTTGAAGGCTGAAAAGATAATGGATTGGGGGGAGATTACAAAATTGATGTACAAAGAGGGAAGATTTTCTAAAAAGATCATTGAACTGGAAGTGAACTAAATGAATGGTGGGCCCATTTAACATGATTTCTGGAGAAAGAGATTGCTTTACATTGTGCAAAGAGGGAGAACTTAGAGTTGTAACTGAAAGATGCACCTGTTAACTGAAACGAAACCAAGGTTGAAATAGAAAGTTGTCTTTATAGGGGAACTGCATGTTTTTGAAAGCTACAACTTTTTGATGTCTCAGTTTTTAGAAGAAATAATGGAATTATGAGCTTTTAATTGTAAAAAATCTAATCACTTTGATAGGGTTAGAATTTTAGGAAAAATAGTTAGAAGTTTTACAAGTTAGCTGATTAGAGTTTAGCAGTAGAATAGATAATGGAGTTTTCTGCAATTTTAATTACCTATTCAACAATTTGAAGACATTGGTTTCTGTGCACTGGTGAATCTTGCAAGATTTGTAAATGTTGTTTATCTATTTTGCAATAGTAGAAGCATCCAAATTTAAACTTGCTTTAAGTTGTATTCTGGGATGATGTTTGTTTTGTTAATCATTTGATTTGGAATTCTTTAAGGAATGAAGTTTTATCCTTTCTTTTGTTTGAAATGGTGATTTGTGATTTGTTGTTAAAGTTTGCACTATGAATGAATGTTCAGCTTTGTATTGATTATAGGTTGATTTGTTTTTTAGTTTAGTTTAGGTGTTCCTTGAGAGTAACAGGTCTGGTTAATTAGATGAATCAACATTCTTCTTTCTCTTGCGTCCCTAATCTATCTTTTTCCTTTTTTTATACCCCCTGATTAGAGTAGGTTTAGATAGGAGTTTGATCTTACACCAATTGAGAAGCTCAATAACCATCAGGCCCCTTGAACATTACAACCTCATTGACCGCTCAACAAAAAAACATAGTTGAGAGTTCCAACTATAGAGACCTTGGAAGATAGGTGGTTTTAGATCAGTTATCTTTTTCAGGAGAAATGGAGTAGAAATATTTTGTTTAAATGTTGTTGTGTCAATTTGGCCATCAACACCACCCTCCTGAATAAAACCTCTAGCCCACTTGGAATAACATGAGTGGTAGGAGGTAGTGGAGGTAGTAGTGGTAGTGGAGGTGGTGGTGGATCAAGACCATCATCTAAAATATCCTCAAGTACTAAGGTATCCTCATGAGATGAAGAAGGTAGAGTAGGTAGTGAGAAAGAAGATGATGATGGAGGACCTGATTGTGTGAAAGACTCATCAAATTGGGCATCTCTATGAAAGTGGACATCTCTAGTGATAGGATCAAATAACATATAAGCTTTCACATCCTCACAATAACCAACAAACATGTATTGTTGACTCTTCTTCTCCATTTCCTTACATTGACCATCCAATATGAATTCCCAAGCTTCACTACCAAATACCCTAAAGAAGGAAACATCAGGCTTGATTTTGGACCAAGCCTCCTTTGAAATAAGATTTTGAGCTACCTTGCGTGGAGTGTGGTTTTGAATATAGTTGGCATAATTGATAGATATTTCCCAAAATGATGGGGCAATAGACCTAGATAGAAGTGTACAATTGTTAAAGCAATAATTTATTTGATAATAATTAATTAATATTTAACTGATTATTAGTCTAACTTATTCTCATGCACTTAAGCTAAACTTAAGAGTTCTTTTTCTGTTAACTAGAGTGAGCTTTTATTCTAGATCATTATGTCTCATCACAGAGGATGTTAACACTTGTCATGATATAATCCCTTTATCATTTCTAGTTGCTCCTATAAATCACTCACCCTCATTGTACATGATCTCGTGATCTCCTTAAAGACTCTTGAGGTTTATTTTGTAATTTTTTCTTGTTGAGGATATATAAAATCATTCTTTGCAACTCTCCTTGCATGAAAGGTCTTTTTGTTCATTTTTTGATCTCATGTCTTGTGTTTATTCATAATTCTATCACAATTTTCCATCTCCTTTAATGATTTTTTCTTTATTTCAACTACACCATTCTTTTGAGGGGTATAGGGAACTAAATTTACTAATGTTGAATACCATGTGCCTAACACAATACTCCATAAAGGCCTAGTATACATATTCCCCCCATTATTTGTATGTATCTTTCAAATAAAAGAACATTAAATTACTTCTCCATGAACAACTTGAAGGTACTAAAAGTGTTGAAAACATCACTTTTGTACTTAATAAAGTACACCCAAGTGTAACAAGAGTAATAATCAATAAGGTGAGTACATACTTGTCTCCTAAAAATGGAGTTGGAAATGACATGCATTCACTATGAACTAAATCAAGTAATGTAGTATCACAATGGGCTTTACCCTTTAGAAAGGGTCCTTGATGATGTTTTCCAAGTACACAAACTCAACAAACACCATTTGTGCAAGACATCTTGGGTAGTCCAAGTACCATATTCTTAGTACTCATCTGCTAAAGATACCTATAATTGAGGTGTTCAAACCTCTCATGTTAAATTTTTCTCAAAGAGTTAGCATCCAGTAAATATGTGGTGCTCCACAAGATGACTCAAAACTATGAAAATTATACAACTAAGACCCATGATCAACTTTTTCCAAAGCAATCATCCTCTATAGATGGTGTAGTTGTTAAATAACTACATAATATGGTGAAAAATAAACTATCTTTCCATTACCAGTATGAAAAATTTGGTAAACTGAAATAATATTAGTTTAAATCTAAAGAACATAGAGAAAATCCTTCATGTTTCCTTCTATTAACTATATTGTACTTGACCCCATAAATGGAATAGATATGAAGAGTTTCCCACTAAAATTTGAGAATTTGTGTTGTCAAAATAGATGCTAGAAGATCTTGTGATTGAGTCATGTGATGTGAGGATCTTGAGTTAATTATCCAACTATCCTTGGATGAATCCAAACCTCTAGCTAGAAGGGCATGTCCCTTAGTAGGTTTGGGAAGGTCAATTTTGTGTCTCTTCGTGTCCTCTTCCAAAGTTGCAATCCTGTTATGATAAACTTTATTATCATGGTTTTTCAATCCAAAACAAGTACAATGGAATTTTCTTTTCTTTTCAGTCTTGTAAGTATTATTTGTCAACTGTGTAGAGGATGTGTCTTGTGTGTAAAACTTATTCTTTTGCTTAGATGGCTGCTCATTTCTTGAAGGTGATTCTACCTTAGGTTTTTTAGGAGACTTATTTCCTTTTCCCTTAGATGATTGGACAACAAGTGCCCTAATTTTTGAAGAGGTGATAGTATCCATAAAGATTAATGTAGATTTTTCTCTTGTGAGTCTATCACAAAAATGTTCAAAATAAGGCATTACACGTGTTGTTCCAAGAGCATCCTTTTTAGAGTAAAAGGAAGAAGAAAATATCTGACTTGGATCTTTTAAATTTGACAAAATCAAGAAGACACATGAGCTTTGTTTGTTTTTGTTTTACCACAACCCTTAAGTATAGAAAAAAAAAAACTTAAATTGTACCAAAAGTTCTTCAATAGAAGGAAATACATCAAGAGATAATGTCATTAAGTTAGCATCCAATTATAGAACCTTAAACTCATCAAATTTATCAAAGAGATATTCAATTTTTTCCCACATTTGCTTAGGTTTTGTACAACTAGCAATGTGAAATTGTTAGTTATCAAAAACATGGATACCAATGATACCCATTGCCTCATCTAACTTATTCTGATAGGTGAACTATTCAAAATCTCTAGTAAACTTCCTTTTTTGTCCATTAACCATTTTCCACAATCCCTTAGATTGAAGTAGTTTTTGTACATTTATTTTCATGTGTGGAAATTATGTGGAGTTAATAAGTCAATTTTAGGATCCATGATGCACACACAAGTAACTTAAATTGTGCCTTAGAAAACTCCTCAAAATTGTATTATATGTGAATTTTGACCCCACCAATAAGACATAAAACATGAATTACAAGCTTGTGCCAAGTTTGGAAGCCAAATCATCTATTTATGTCACAAATATTTTTACAAATATGTAAAAAATGAGCTTTTCAAAACTTAATTTTGACTAAAAATATAGAATCCTTGTGAAAGTTTGATGAATTTGAAAAAAAAAGTTTGTCAATTTTTAATAAATAGGGTGAAAGTTATACCTCGTCAAAAATTGAACAAAGTACAATGATTTTTGAGGTATAAAAAATAGATTAAAAATGTACAATTTTAAAATTGTCTCAATACTACTTTGTCTAGTATGGAAAGAGATTTTAGAAAACTGTTCACAATTAAAAAAAAAAAATGACTCCATGTTTGCAAGCTATACGGAAAAGAAACAAAAAACCCTCTTACAAGCTTTAAGATAACCTGGAGTTAGCCTCGACTGGCAATAGACAACATTCATTAGTTCAGATACAATACAGTTATAATAAATTCCCCAATACATGAGTATGGAGGCCAAGTCAAAGGAATTTAAGGGAGTATTTAATAAATGCAAACCGTGGTAAGGTAAGAAGTCTTCTTGGGAGTTGACCAAGTCGATGGTGGTCTGCTTGCTTGTGCCTATCGCGCCACTCAATGTCGCCAAAAGATCCATTTGAGGATGGTTGATTGAGTCTAATGGGTGGTGGAAGGGTGTGCTGGTGGAGCCCGTTCATCAAAGTGGGAAAATCCACCGACAAACATTGAAGAGGTTGAGTATTGCACAATGTGGAAGATATGTCTGAGCTTTGACCTGTAAAAACTTGAATGGAGGCCACAAATCTAAGAAAAGAAAGAGTCGAGGTCTCTCCGAGGGCATGGAGTAGGTCAAATCTACGAGTAGCCAATAATGTAAGCCACGAGCATCTCGGTCGTGAGATCTAATTCGTGCTAGGGTTTCAAGTCCGTTGGCCACCAAAATGCTGGTTGACGTCAAATAAAGCTGCTTAACACAGGTTGACGCCCCCAAATACCAAGTCAATGCCTCAAAAATGCGGGTCACTCAGATAACGAAGTCACCAATTATGCCTTCCCTGTGCACAGATCTGAAAACAAAATGGATTTTTCGATCTTCTTTCCACTGGGAAAGCTGAGTCACTCTAAAAATTGAAAATATTGACCTTTTGAATGCAAATATCGAGAAAGTTATAATAATATTTGCAAGTACAAAGTAGATTACGATAGTATTTGCAAAAAATTGAGCTGATTACAATAATATTTGCAAAAAATTTAGTTAGACTACCACAAATTACAGATATTGTCTAAAATTCACCTCTATTTGTAAAAACTAGTCAAATTTTGCCAAATATTTGTAAACCTTTACTCGGAACGAAGATGAGATCGTTGTAATTTTCACTCAACAACAAAATTGCACTTCGGATTGTAGGCTTCACGTTCATCAAAGTGGCCACATGGAGAGAACATCCACCGACAAACGTTGAAGAGGTTGAGTATTGCACAATGTGGAAGATATGTTTGGGCTTTGACCTGTAAAAACTTGAATGGAGGCCACAAATCTAAGAAAAGGAAGAGTCGAGGTCTCTCCGAGGGCATGGAGTAGGTCAAAGGAGTCGAGTCAACTCTACAAGTACCCAATAATGTAAGCCACGAGCATCTCGGTCGTGAGATCTAATTCGTGCCAGGGTTTCAAGTCCGTTGGCCACCGAAATGCTGGTTGACGTCAAATAAAGCAGCTTAACACAGGTTGACGCCCCCAAATACCAAGTCAATGCCTCAAAAATGTGGGTCACTCAGATAACGAAGTCACCAATTATGCCTTCCCTGTGCACAGATCTGAAAACAAAATGGATTTTTCGATCTTCTTTCCACTGGGAAAGCTGAGTCACTATAAAAATTGAAAATATTGACCTTTTGAATGCAAATATCGAGAAAGTTATAATAATATTTGCAAGTACACAGTAGATTACGATAGTATTTGCAAAAAATTGAGCTGATTACAATAATATTTGCAAAAAATTTAGCTAGACTACCACAAATTACAGATATTGTCTAAAATTCACCTCTATTTGTAAAAACTAGTCAAATTTTGCCAAATATTTGTAAACCTTTACTCGGAATGAAGATGAGATCGCTGTAATTTTCACTCAAAAACAAAATTGCACTTCGGATTGTAGGCTTCACGTTCATCAAAGTGGCCACATGGAGAGAACATCCACCGACAAACGTCGAAGAGGTTGAGTATTGCACAATGTGGAAGATATGTCTGGGCTTTGACCTGTAAACAATTGAATGGAGGCCACAAATCTAAGAAAAGGAAGAGTCGAGGTCTCTGCGAGGACATGGAGTAGGTCGAAGGAGTTGAATGAACTCTACGAGTAGCCAATAATGTAAGCCACGAGCAGCTCGGTCATGAGATCTAATTCGTACTAGGGTTTCAAGTTCGTCGGCATCACCAAAATGCTGGTTGACGTCAAATAAAGTTGCTTAACACAAGTTGACGCTCCCAAATACCAAGTCAATGCCTCAAAAATGTAGGTCACTCAGATAACGAAGTCACCAATTATGCCTTCCCTGCGCACAGATCTGGAAAGAAAAAAAGGATTTTTCGATATTCTTTCCACTGGGAAAGCTGAGACACTCTAAAAATTGAAAATATTGACCTTTCAAATGCAAATATCGAGAAAGTTATAATAATATTTGCAAGTACAAAGTAGATTACCAATAGTGGTGCGGGTACTAATACTTGTCATGGTACATGTACATTCAAACCCTAATATTTTAAAACTATGGAACTAATAATTGTGAGAGAGGACCCAATAGTTGAACAAAATATGCCCATTACATTCAAAAAGTAACAAATCATATGATGCCACATTGACACACTAAAAAATATGACTTAATGCACCACTATTGGTCTAACTTTTTTTGGGGGTCTATTATGACCCCTTAACAAAAAACATGTTGATGACTTTTTTTTTCTCAATCTATGCGGGTGAAATGAAGTAGGGGAGAGGGCCCAATAGTCGTGCGGGGTCCAATAGTCGTGCACCCAATCGTAAATATAATACCCAATAGTCGTTTATATAATG
The DNA here is from genome assembly GCA_007258455.2 of Sequoia sempervirens. Lineage (NCBI taxonomy): Eukaryota > Viridiplantae > Streptophyta > Pinopsida > Cupressales > Cupressaceae > Sequoia > Sequoia sempervirens. Next base: position 22,327,542 of record VDFB02047230.1, on the reverse strand, counting down.
TCCAATAGTTGTGATTTGACTACCCATAATTAAACAAAATGTATGCTTTTGATCTAAAAAGCAACCAATCATGTGATACCACATCAGCGCTCAACTACTCATGATGTAATGCATGAGAATTGGTCTCACTATTTTTTGGGGCCTTTTTGGACACCTTGACAAAAACGCATGCTGATGTGGCATCATATTTGATGATGTGGCCCTGAAACCTTAGTTATAAGCAGAGAACTTGCCAAGTAAGCTGCTGTAAAAAATTGGGAGTGATTTGAAATTTCGACGTAGGATAATTAGAAGCGAAGTTAGGGTGCACGACTACTGGGCCCTCTCCCCTATTTGAATTGTCCACGTCCCTAGCCACTCGGGGATATAATTTTTTAATGTCAATGTTGTTTGTTCATTGCTATGTCAACCCATAAAATTAGGGTGCACCACTATTGGGCTCTGTCCCCTATTGTCCAAAATTCACCTCTATTTCTAAATACTCGTCAAATTTTGCCAAATATTTGCAAACCTTTACTCAAAAAGAAGATAAGATCACTGTAATTTTCACTCAACAACAAGATTGGACTTTGGATTTGTAGGCTTCACGTTCAATTTGATTGCAATTTACAATCAATTAGATTGCATCTCATTTGTTTCAACCTAAAAGAAATTAATGAAACAAAAGGGTATTTTTTCATTTTTTTGGATTTTTGGATGCAATGGAAATCTATTTGGCTCCAATGCTTCGTTAATAGGGTTGAAAGCTTGATTCACCAAAAATGAGAAGGAACTTGCAATCCAACGCTTTGATTCCATGTTGGAGTAGCAAATAATGAATGCAATATTCAAACTACCATAAAATGAATCAAGCATAATGCATAAGCCAATAAACTATCATAGAATATGTTGAATACAATGATCACTCCTTGTTTATATAGGACAAGTAGGAGGTAGGAAGGTGAAACAAAAATACTAACTAATCCTCCAAGTGATGTGACACATGTAGAACACTTGAGACAAGTGTGAAGACATGTGTCAAGTGTATCTGAGGCGAGACAACTAAACCATTGAGTGAACTTAAGCTAGTGTAAATAGGAATACTAGGTGTAGGAACTAGATAAAATGAAACTACATACATAAAGACACTTTTCACACTAACAATAGTTACGCCACTAGTGATATGACCCTCCTAAAAAATCATTAATAATTAGAACAAACATTTAAATAAAAATATCATATCAAACTAGCATTACACATTCTTTTGACACATGAGATTTTGAGTTATCCTATATACCAAGTGGATTTGTGGTTCTTTCTTTTCCAAATTATGATGGTAAAGTTTCAATCCATTACAATATTTACAATAGTTTGAAGTTATGTGCTCCCATTATTTTCATGATAATTAATTATTTGTTAATGTAAACACATCAATTTTGATTGGTCATGCACTTGCATGGTTTTACCCATTACCACATGCATCTATCACTTTCTTTGAGGGTTTGGCTAGTTCTTTAATGAAACGTTTTCATTATAATATGAAACCTAAGACATACATTCTTGATCCCTTGAAATGAAATCAAGAGAAAAATGAGCCAATTAGAGATTACAAATTATGATTTCAAACATTTTCTCTTTCAACATGATTTATACTTTATATGATGATGAAATTCAAAAAATAATTACAAATGGTTTACTTCCAATCTTTAAGATCCAAATCTATTAGATGTCTCACAATTCATTTTTAGAGTTTTGTACCACTATATGTAAATGTGAGTGATATTTATTAAATGACCCTTTTTTTGTTTTGCATATTTTTAGTAGTTCATTCCATTGAAATAATGAGGATGTATGCAATTATTATCATTGAATGCATGTAATTAAAACCAAAGGAATTTAAAAAATTCAGTATATTAGAGGATCCAACACATGTTATCATGGAATAAATTTTAAAATGTGAAATATTCTTATTTTACTCAATGCAAGAGCATCCCATGGTGTAAGAGAAATATTGCATCATCAAAAAATATTTTCTTACTATATAATTACTTGTTTCTAGGTTTTCGTTTACATTCCAACCATTACTAGTCATTATAGCTCCTCTCACATTTCAAGTACACTTACACATTTCACTTCATAGTTGGAAATATATGTTCTACACTAAGCCTACAATATTGCATTCAATTTTTAAGAGATTATGATCACTACAAAGGTATAATTCATTTCGACACTCATTACTTGGAATAATATACAAACATCTAATTTATTGTTCATTGTTTGCAATAAATTTACAAGGTGTACACAAATAAAGGAACATGTTACAAGATACATTGGATCCAAGAGAGATTATGGTCTAAACCACATTAAATTATATTTACCCATCATCATTGCATCCATTCCATAAAATTCTTACACATGTTTAGTTGATAATATGTTTCATAAGGCATCAAACAGTACACCACCTTCTGATTGAATAAGATCATTCCTAATGATAGGAGTTACCATATAAACATCTCATATACATTTGAAGGGAATCAATTTGGATATTCAAGTTGAAAGTTTAGATTTCCTATAATTTGTAATCAATTGAATAAGGTCTAGCATGTTGAAAAACCATTGCAAAAATGTATGTACTTCCATTGTGATTGTGAATCAATAAAGACCATATTATTATTTTTCTATTTTATTTGAATTAATACTCAAAACCAAAAAGAAATACATCCTCTCCAAAGGAAGAACTACATCCTCTCCAAAGGAAGAACAATAACACCTTTACCAAAGACTCTAAGGGTCCTCCATGAAACTCCAAGCAAATGAAACAAATGAAGCTCCAAGCAAATGATTAATACTCAAAACCAAAAAGAACTACATCCTCTCCAAAGGAAGAACAATAACACCTTTACCAAAGACTCTAAGGGTCCTCCATGAAACAAGATGTTAAAACCTCATCAAATCACATGAAGATAACCATATCCTACCAAAGCTCCCACTGAACTGTGATACCGAGCTATACATGGCAACAAGATAAAAATCAAACCATCACTGTCAAAAACTCCCACTGAAACATGTAACCAAGCTATCCATGACATCATTATAACTATCTCCTAAATGAAGATCATCCATGGCCTCAACACAATCAAAGAAACTACTATTAACGACACAGCTCCTAAAAGGTCAAGAAAACCATAATCTCTAAACCAAGAAGATAAAACACACTTCTTTTACAAATCTATAATAACACAATAGTAAAAGCTCCCACTACAACCAAAAAACCTTCAAACTTTTAAGAGAAAGGTGTCCCAAACTCTACCCAACTGTTAGCTCTGATACCAAATGTTGAAAATGAAGGTAATATTGTAGCTTAAAACTATGAGACTATACATCTAATTAAGTGTTCTTTGTCACAATTCTTTATGTATGATTAATTTGTTTAGATGACTTTTACCAATTGTAGAAAGAGACAGAAGTGTGAACCCTAAATCTGCATACTTCAAACAATTACCACCATTAGTTTTGATTAGTCAATTTAAAATAAGGAAACCTGACATTCCTATGAAATATTCAATCATGCTACCTATGCAAACAAGATAAATAGAACAAAAAAAACTAAATGAAAGCACATGAAAACATGATCAAACCCTATCCCATAGTGGATTGATGCTACTTTGATGTGGAAAGTAGCCCTTCCCAATCCTTGATAAGATCTTGGATGAAATGATGAACAAGATGCAAGATGATGACCAAGATGAAGTGCAAGATGAATGTGTGTATAGCAAAGATACTAAGATTGCGGATAATGAGCTTGCATATACTTGTCCTTTAATCAAATAGAGAAGGCCTCTATTTATAATGAAGAAGGTTTGAAGAATGGAGAATAGGATGGATGCGGGATTAAACATGAACCAATGGCATTGTGCCACTTGTCAACATGTGAATGGAGAGAGGTGGAGCACATTTTGATGAATGTGCACATAAATGCTATTAGGTGGATATTTGAAATTTGAAATTTGAAAGTTGGCTTGTTGGAGCGAGATGTGGAAGAGGAGTTATTGCCACTTGGCTCAAGAAAAAGGACTTGTAAGAGTCATAAATGCCAAGTTGGAGGATAAGAAACTTGGGAGGGAGAATTCAAATTTGGAAAATATTCCCTCTTGATGCCTTTTTTGAATGAAAAGGAGGAATTAATAAATCAAATAAATTGATTTATTGTGCAAGTTGCAAAATCTAGAGGATTGGAGGATTAGAATTAGGATTAATCATGATTTGATTAACTTAGATGAAGATTAGCTGATTTTGACATTTGACTTAGATTTTTGGATTTATTTAAATCAAATAAGAGGAAATAAAGAGATGTTAGTGATTTAATTAAATACATTTGATTTATTCAATTAAATGAAGGAACTTTAGGAGATAATTAAATAAAATTGATTTATTTAATTAAATGAGGAACATTAGAGATTTAATTAAACAAAAGATGATTTATTTAATTAAAGAGGGAAAATGATGATTTAACTAAATAAAGTTAATTTATTTAATTAAAAGAGGACATTAAGATTTAATTAAATAAAGATTGATTTATTTAATTAAAAGAGGACATTGATGAATTTAATCAAATACAGATTATTCGATTAAATGGTTAGTAGAGGGATAATTAAGGACAAATTGAAATTAGTGAATCAAGATCATATGCATGTATATTTTACGTGTCTACATTTTGCCCTTCTTTGAAGCAATGCACCTGTTGCGTTGGTTCAAAGAATAACCTTGCTGAGATCGAAAGTCAATTTTTTTAAAAAAATTTTGAATGCCCCAGCAGAAAGAAGTATACTAGTACACTACCCCCTCAAGAGATTGAGCGAAATTTTTGATTTGAGGGTCAATTTGGCGACAAAGAGGTTCAAGATGGACACATGGATGGTTATGACAATGATGCAAATGATGGTTTTAAGATGCTTAGAATAACGAATCTATATTATCCTAAACAACTAAAATGATGATGCAATGCATTTGAGATGGATGATGTGATGATGCCTATATGATTATGCAATGGATGTTTTATGTAAATGTATGGTTTATGAGATGCTTAGACTAATAGATCTATATTATGATGGAAATGCAATGATCAGTGAAATGATATGAATGATATGCAACATGCTGATGGTTTATGGATGCAAGATGGATGCATGGGTAATGTTTGATTAACTGATCCTGGTACTGCGTTAGCATGGAGAGAAGAAATAAGAGATAAGACAATGAAAAGAGGATCCAACAATTCCATGATCTACGAGACTTTATTAGAGATGATGATGATGATGATGCTGATGTTTATCAGGAATTGGCATTTTAAAAGGGCTACTTACCTTATGTTTGATAACACACGTAGGAACGATGCATCAAGGTATAAAGGACCAAGATGGCATTGCACGTAGTGTGATGGAATTTGACTCAACAAATAGATAGGAGTATCCCTGTTCACACTTGGCATACATAACCTTATTTAAAATGTAGTTCAGATATTTCAAATATCTTGGACCAAAACATAGAAAAGAAAGCCTTCCTATGTGGTCAACAAGACACCTAAAACACCCTCCCTACACCCAAACAAGGCACACATGACCAAGGTTATATTACAAGAACACCCAACAAGCACAACAGATAAAAAGATAAAGATCGTTGCCCCATTCCTTTCTCTCTAAATCGTTTTGATTAGACATCATCAAGAGGTCATTGGAATGAGTGTAATAAGATAAATCAAAGAAAATATCATGTAAACAAAAAAGCTAATGTTCTTCATACCGCTAGCCAAGACTAAACTATGATGATGCCCGATGTTGATGTCCATTGTAAGAAGGATGCATCCTAGGACATGATGATATCAGATGATTGATTTGGGACAAACTGGATGATGAGCTATTAATACCAAGAGTTGACCAACTTGTTTACTTACTGACCTAGACTTGAGACCTTTGACACTTAAGTTTTCACTTTTGACCTGCTAGACTTGTTTCCGATTGTGTCACCAAAGGTTGGGGGCGACGATGATTTATTATGAGTGAATGTTTATTTCGGGTGAAAATGAGATGGGACGGATGGGTTTTTTCAAATATTTGGATGTTTTTGGTGTTTTTCGAAACGTTTTGAGGTTGTTTTTGGTATTTTTGAGATTTTGAAAATGTTTTGATTTTCAAAATTTCCAATATTTTTGTGTTTTTTGAGATTTTACAAATCTTTTTGGATTTTATGTCTCGGGGGTTGATCAAAGATTAGCCTTGCCTAGGCCCTACGTTTAAGCTCAAAGACAACGTAGTTCAAATTCCAATGCTTTTGATGTTTTTCTGACTTTTGATTTATTTTTGGATTTTGATATGATTTTGGATATTTTTTGATTTTTTGATTTTATGAATGTTTTTGGATTTTTCGCATGATTTTTACGATTTGGATATGGATATGTGTGATGATATCAGTGCGTTGTTTTGGGATTTTGTTGAAAACCAAGCTAGGGTTGATTGATCAGATGGATGGATTGATGATGATAACATTGTTGAGGATATAGAACAATGCAATGATAGTGTTAAGAAACACAAGGATTGGAAGGATATCCCAAGATGATGAGGGATTGATTGGATTTGATTGATCAGGATTTTGAAGCTTGATTTGGAACACAATTTGTTTGAATGATTTGATGTGACATTGACATGCAAATTAGATGCAACTGATATTAATTGTTTGGATTGATGTTCGATGAAAGATAAAGCTTGATAAGGAACATCTTCTCATCAAAATGTGTCATGGGCTAGTGATTTGGAATTTTTTGCTCAAAAGTGTTTTGACCAATTTGATTTTATGTTTTCCAATGTTCAGATCACCACATAAGTTGGAGGATATAGATCAAGATTTATTCCCGAATAAAGATGTAAATATCTACCCCCAGTGTCTAGCAATGTATGGAATGCCATGGGTGGATGTTTGGATAGATGTATGGATGGATGGCTATGGTAGGCACACAAAGGATGCTAAGGATTATCTTGTGATAAGATAAGGTGTTCGAACAAAGAATGCTCATTTGGATAGTGCTTCATGGCTCAGATAATGTTGGATAGGATAAGATCAATGAAAATGACCCATGTCAAGATGTTTACCATAAGCAAGTATAAAGTGTGTACCAAACTTCATCAGGATCAAGATAATATGGAAGATGGATGTAGATGGGTTGGATAAATGGTTCATAGATGAATGGATTTATTATGGATGAGATGGGTGGAATGCTGGACTTTATTATGGATGGGATGAGATGCTTTCACTTGAATTGGCACACACAAATGCTCAATTCTATACATGATGTCTGTTTGTCAGGTTTTCATCATGGTACTTGTCCAAAGTGCCACCATAGTGGTTTTCACTGGAGGATGATTTTTTCTTTACTGTTTTCAATCATTTTTCTGATTTTTTTTGGATTTTCATATTTTTTTGATTTTTTTTGTATTTCTTTGTGAATGATTTTTAAGCTCATGCTGAATCACTTGGTGGTGTTGATGTAGATGCTTCTGTCATAATGTGCCATCAATATCTTGCCTAAAGAAGTTGTTTTGCTAAGATACATGCACTTGAATACAACTTTTGAGATTCCTGATATGCTTTGTTGATACTAGAGTTAACTTTGTCTTTGTGTGCACATCGTGATAGAGTGCCTTCCGAATCCTTATGATGAAGGTTGGTGGCCAATACAAGGTCAATATGAGAATTAGATATCATGGATGGAGGCATGGACAGTGTGTTTAGGAATAAAAGATGGATTGGTTGACAACTTGAAACCTTTGATTCTCCAAACTTGGGAAGATGAGCAACGATGGGTGGATACGAAAGTGTGCATGGAATTAGGACCAACTACTTGATATACTTTGTATGTTGCTTGAAAAGCTTGCTTTTTCTATTGTGGACATCTTTGATGGATAATTTTCCCTTTTTTATTTTTCCCCATAGTTTCCTAGACTGATGGAGCTTGATAGGGATAATCTTATTTTTATTTTTTGGTATCCACATGTATTTGATTTTTCCATTATGCTTCTCAACTTCTTTTTCTTTGATGATGTTCTTCTTATTTTGTTTCACATCCTTCTTTTGATGTTGGTCCCAATTTATAGATGGGGTGATGGGTGGATGAAGATTCGTGACATGGCTGGTTGTAGTATTGGCATTGGTTTCATCATAAGGATTCTTCATTTTCTCTATGTTGATGTTTTCTTGAGACATAGTTGCCCCCAGTATGGTGGTAGTGGGCTGATGCAATAAGTTGGGTACATAAAAAGCTCAAAAAGTGAAAATGTTTTTGCTGTTTTTTAGAATTTGTCACATTTGGACTGAAAATTTGAGGCACTTACACAATGAATATTAAAAAAAGTCAGTAATATGAAATATAGAATTTTGAATCAAGTTTCCAAATATGTAAATTATTAAAATACCCAGATTATAGAAATTAAATTTTGATAGGGATCTATAAAAACCACTTTTTAAAAGTCCCTGTTTTTTTACCATACCAAGCAGGTGTACGGACAACACTTTTTGACCCAAATAAAATTATTTTGATAATTCCTTTTGGAAAATGAGAGCTAATAACATGAAGTTTGATGTGGATTTTTGGTTGAATATTTTTTTTTTATTAATTTTTTATTGGCCTTAATTGATGCTTTTTAAAATCAACGTGTACGGACAACATAATTGGACCTAAACAAAACATTTTTTGACTCTTTTTTTTTCATTGTGTAGAGAATTGTCTGAAGTTTGATGCCATATAATTTTTTTACAAGAAACTTAATCAATAAAAAGTTATTAAAAAACCAAAAAAAATTGATATTTCAAGTTTAAGGACTAGTTTGCTTAGAAATTAATAAAAAAATAGTAAACATAATCCAATCTTAATAAAAGTTATATATTTAGAAATTAGACATTGTGTTCTCTAATGGGTTTTAATTTTATAGATTCATTCAAAAAAAAGTTCTATCAACTATGTTGTCAAAGTTGGACATTCTTCTTCAATCTACCTTAGTTTTTTAGTTGCAGGTCAAAGGCTAAGGCTCAGATTGCCAAGCCTTTTCCAAGCCTAAAACCAAGCCTAGAAGTGGTGTGGAAATTCAATTTTTAAATAACGCGTATGCGTTACAGAAACGCGTACGCGTTATTTAAATGAAACGCGTAAGTGTTTTGTAATGCATACGCGTTTCCTATTGACCCGTTGGGAAAACGGAACGCGTACGCGTTATTAAACACGTATGCGTTATTTAAAATAATGCGTACCTGTTTCAGAACGCGTACGTGTTTCTAATATATCCGTTTTTCGTTGATTTTAAAAATTCTGGTAAAACACGATTTTCCTGCAACATTCCTTTTCTGCAGTACGGTCCGAAAGTGTCATTTTCTGTATTTTTATTGCAAATTTTTCTTGTACAGGGCATATTCTATTCAAATCGTTGGAAGGGACAAAGTGCGGGTTGAATTTTCTAAAGTGGAATCAAGTGCAAGAACTTTTTACAAGAAGATTTGGAAAAAGTGAATTTTTGGATGTACTCATGATGTTTTTATACTTCAGAGTTTATAGAAAAAATGATCTTCATAGTACTTAGTTTAATTTGAATATTTGAAGGAGGTGGAAATTTGGAAATATTTTTTTTGAGTTATTGTTTTTTTCATCAAAGAGGGTTTGGTAACCATGGGTGATAAGCAAATACAAAAAAAAAGATGTAAAAAGTTAATGACACCCGAAGAAGTTCAAGCAAATAAAGATAAGGAGGCAAAAAGACAAAGGGAAAGGAGAGAAAGGAATTGTCAAATGAAAGATTTGGAGACATCTAGTTCCAAGGATGTTGAAGAGGAAGCCATGAATGATGAAATGAATGTAGATGATGCAAATGTGGAGATGGTGAATATAGAAGAAAATGCAATTATGGAGACAAACCCAACTGTGCCTTCAACTTCAACTTTGAATGATATGCAAACAACTTCGGGTGTGTCTTCAAATCCACTTCCCAATGATATGGAAAATGCACCTATTCAAACAATCTATCCAGGTATGTGTTCAAACCCAATTTCTCATAATATTGATATTGCTTGTTTAGATGAAGTTGGATACACCATTGATGAGATCAATAATATTAGGGTTGAAACAATGCAGAAACAAGAAAATGATGAAATTATATCTTATGAGAATGCAAATGAGAATGAAATCCCTCATATTAATGAAAATGATAATGAAATCCCTTTTACATTTGAAAATGAAAATGAAACCCCTTGTGTGAATGAAAATGAAACTCCTATGGATGAAGGTGAAAATGTTTTTTTTACAATTGAAATAGATGTGCTAGATAACCTTCATGGTAAAGTTTCTTCGAGACAAATTAAAAATTATGGAAATAAAATATATAAAATGTTTTTTTATAGAAATAAATTAGGATTCCAATGTCAACTCATGGTGCAATTGATGAGAAAGTTGAAAATGAGAAAAGTGATGAAAAAATTAGGTGTTTTTGTAAAATCAAAAAAGAAAGATGATTCAGTAGAACAAGTCATATCTAGTGTTACTAATGCTATTGATGTTATTGGTAAGAAAATTCGATCGAAAGATAAGAATGCGGCTCATCGTGCAATAACTACTGCTCTAGTTGATAAAACAACTTCAAATAAAAGAATGTTAAGTAAGATTAGTAAATGTGTAAAAGTAAATCCTAGAACTTTGATAAGAGCTGCTAAAAGAAGAGAAAGTATTGAAAAGGATCCTATTAATCAATGTTGGAGTTTTAGTGGTAGACTCCCAAGATCAGACATGAAATTAACTAATGAAATTAAAAAATTTAATCCATAATTTTGGCATGATAATATAAGAGTATCACCTAACATTAGAGATGTCTTAAAATTAAGGGTGGGTTCCAAAATTCGTGAACCTCATCCAAAGCATCTCTTAGATATGACTCAAACTGAATTATATAAATTTTTTCTAGATGCTTCAATCTTACCATTGAATATTAACATAAGTCAAAGATCATTCAAAAGTGTAAACCTTGGTATGTTAGAATTAATAAGCAATGAATCTCTTGTTGTTGTAAGACTCATGTACAATTTCTTTATTATTATGATATATTTCGATATATACGATGCACTTTGCATGCTAACCAAATTATGCAGGACATTTGTGGCATTAATATGCCACCTGAAAGAATCAAAGATTTTATAGCAGGTTTGTTTTGTGATCCCTCTTTAAATGGAAACTCATTTTTTTTTAAAGCATGCATTTATGGAGAATGCGATAGATGTGGTAACTTTTCATTATTAGGAGAATGTATGCATGAAAGTAGTTTAGATGAATTTAGACAACAATTAGTGGATGTAAAAAAAATTAAAAATGTTGAGTATTCTTTAAAAGATGGAAAAATTGGAAAACGTGTTGAGCTAATTGTGGAAAAAGTTAGTGTGCATGCTTTTATTAATGAATTTAAAGATAAGTTTGTACCTAAATATGTTCAACACTTTCATAATGCTCATTGGCTTGATAATCAATTTCGTTTATGTAAAAACAAATTCCCAATGGGAAGTATATTTTCAGTTGTTGATTTTGTTGAAAATTATACTCTTGCTTGGACACAAGAAGAAATTCAATCACAATATTATAATTCAATGCAAGTAGTTATATTTGTTCACATTGTTTATAGACATGCAGAAGATAGTACATAAGATAATAGGAAAATTTTGAGAGAGTACCATTTTTATGTAAGTGATAATCAATTACATTCGTCTGAGTTTGTACAATATTGTTTTGATATATTTTATAAAAATTTAAAAGAGAGGAATTCAAATGCTAGAACATCTCATATGGTTAGATAATTGCACGGGTCAATTCAAAAATGCTAGAATGTTTTATTAGTTATGTAGAGTTCATAAGGAAAATAATATCCAACACATATGGAGTTTTTTTGAAGCTGGTCATGGTAAGGGAGAACACAATGGAGCAGGTGCATGTGTGAAAAGAGCTCTTGCTAGAGAGCAACTAAAATTTGAAGATGCTGCGAAATTTAGAGATGCATGTGCAATTGTAGATTGGTGCAATACCAAATTATCTACAAGAACAAGTGAGAGCTCAATAATTCGATGCTTCCTTTGGTTAGTTGAAGAAAATTATATTTTTTCTCGACAAGATTGTGAAACAATTAATGGATCTGCAAAATGGCATTCATTTAAGAGTTCAAATGCAAACACATGGACAATATGGACAAGGGAGTTGGCATATTTTTGTCAATTTTGTATTGCAGGTGATTGGGAGGCATGTGAAAATATGCAATGGGTCGAACAATGGCAACAAAGAGCCTTAACGCCTACATTGACAAATGTTCAACATGGAACAATAATTGAAGATAATCAAGTGTTTGCATTAGATGATTATGATCGTGTTTTGGATCTTGTACAAGAAGGTACATTATTTATTGAGTTGAATTTTGTATGTATGGATGTTTATATGTGAATTAAATATAAGTCACTTTTTATTGAATTTTGTATTTATTTTTGCAGGACATGTGTATGCTGTTGTTGCACCTGAGGGGAATGAAGAGGAGACAGATTACTGGTTGGCTAGATGTGTTGAGAGAAAACATAAGTTGGCACATCCTAGAGTGGATGATGACAACTTTGAGTATCCAACTGGTTCAGTGGTTGTTGTTGGCACTTGGCTTTGAAAATATTTGATGAGAAAGAATGGCTTGCCTGCATTTGAAGATTATGAAAGACACAAGAAGATTATACATTATTCACATTTGATTTTGGCAACCAATATAAAACTAGTTAGATATCAAGGGAGGCCTGCTAATAAAGTTTTATGGACACTTTCAATGGATGATCACGAGACAATCATAGATGCATTAAAAAAGAGAGAGGATGCAGATGGTACAACAGAGTAAATAAATATTGGTAAGTATATCTAGTTGTTTATATAGTTAATTGATATATATATTTGTATTTAATCATTTCCTAATTAAATTTTTATATCATTTTTTGTTTCAGGTCTCCCAAAATTAGATGCTTTACAAACAAGAGAGGAGATGCACATATATTACAATGGAATTCAAATATAGAGATAGGTAACTATATATAGTTCTAGATACATTTAATTGATAGTATAAATTCATTATCTCAACTCCCCTTAGTCCACCCTCTTGCATCCCTTCAAGTCATTCTATCAACTCCCCTTAATCCACCCTCTTTCATCCCCTTAATCCATCCTCTTAAAGCACCCTTAAGTCATATCCTCTTACATCCATGTAATCCATAATCTTGCATTCCTTAAGTCACTCTCATAATTCCCCTTAAGCCATCCTCTTAGGGCCTATTAATATCCATATTGTTAGGTTCATAACATGCATCCCCTTAATCCACTATCTTACATCCCTTTAATCCATTCTATCAACTCCCCTTAATCCACCCTCTTACATCCCCTTAATCCACTCTCTTACATCCCTTTGAGTCACTTTATCAACTCCCCTTAATCCACTCTCTTACATCCCTTAAGCCACCCCCTTAAAGGACTCTAATAATTATGATATATTTTGATATATACGATGCACTTTGCATGCTAATCCATTCTATCAACTCCCCTTAATCCACCCTCTTACATCTCCTTAATCCACTCTCTTACATCCCTTTGAGTCATTTTATCAACTCCCCTTAATCCACCCTCTTACATCCCCTTAATCCACTCTCTTACATCCCTTTGAGTCATTTTATCAACTCCCCTTAATCCACCCTCTTACATCCCCTTAAGCCATCCTCTTAAATGACTCTCATAATTCCCCTTAAGCCATCTTCTTAGGACCTATTAAGCCATATCCTAGGGTTCATGAGATGCATCCTCTTAAACCATCCTCTTATATCCCCTTAAGCCATTCTCTTAAGACCCCCCTTAAGCTATATATCCTCTTAGGTCCCCTTAATCCATCCTATGGCAAACATCTTTTGAATTTTTATGGAATTTACTATATACTATTCTTTTCTCACATGATTTTTTTTCTTAAATGAATCATAAAAATTGTAGTTACTTACATTAATTATTTTTGTAGGTTCTCATCAAGTCGATCTACGAAGTGATTGTTGAACTGAAAAATTATTTTATCGAGACTATGTAAATGTCAATTTTTGGTCTTCACCTAAAAGTTGATAAGTTTTAATTGTATCTACATGCGCATATGTGTTTCATCATATTATATAGTTGTAATAAACATCTTGATATACATTATATATGTTTGTTCAATGTCACTTTTTAAATATCTTGTTCCAATTTTATAGATTATACATTTCATGTCTTGTATTTACCACATTTTACATAATTATTCAATTGTATAGATTATACATTTTATACATGTACAAGGAGATAGTTTTTTTGTTTATTTATTCAAATATTTGCTATCTAATTGGAAAATAGTTAAAGTTATCTGCCCTTAATTTATTATGAATATGATCTAAACTATTTAAGGAATGTTTTAATTTGTCACCTAACCATGTGATAAATTATATATATATTAAATTTGATTCTAGATAAGAATTTATATAGTGCATGTAATACTTGAAAATTAGATAAAATATAAATAGTCTAATGTATGAGTGCATATAACCATGAAAATGAACATAACAAGATAGATAGTCCATAAAATTTATAGTCCATGTCAAGTCCAACACATAACATGTTCAAAGTAAAACTAGAGATAGATAGTCCATAGAATTATATGTCAAGTCCAACACATATATTTAAATAAAACTAGAGATCTATAGTCCATAAAATATATTTAAACCATCTAACTTTCAGGCTGATCAGTCAAATCAAGTCTCCTCTTTGTTCCATGTTGACTAGATGTACCTGCATCATGCTGTAAAAGAGTACAAGAAACTTGAAATTAGATTTAAATTTATTTCTAGAAATTTTGATATAATTAAACATATTTAAACATGAAAATATAAACTTTTAGATAAAAATAAATTTAATTAAATATCTAGTATTTATATATAGTAAAAATGATTTCTAGTATGCATAAATTACCATATGATCATGTGAATCTGTAACTGGTACATTTTCTTCAATGGGTAGCATAACTGTCACTTGAGAAGATGCAAACCTGATCTACTATATCCTGCATATTCATATAAAGCAAACAATATGTGAAAACCTCGAATATATATATTTAAAAGGTCCATAAAAATTGTATAGGAGATTTTTAAAGTAAAATTTACAACCTCGAATGATATGACCTCATGATCACGCACCTGAGATTGCCCATGCATAAATGCCAATGATGTCTCAAGTGCGCGGCCCACCATGGGTATCTCATGAAATTCCTGTATATAGATGTACAACAGTTCGTATAGATCATTGACACATGTGTATGTAAATGAAAAAATTAAATTAGATCTATGATGTCTATTTAATTTAAACTAAACAAACTTTTGAAAGCACACACCTAAGCTGATGATGTCTCAGGAGTGCTCACCACTGTAACTTGTGGTTGGTCAGTACTAGGTATTGTATGACCTCCCTGCATCTAGATATAATATATCAATTCACAAATGTGTACAAATTCAAATTAAATTAGATATATATATCCACACAAATTATTTAATATATATATTGGTTCAAGTACCTGTCCAAAAGGTGAGCCTAGATCTACAACACTCGACATATGCACACGATGATCATATTGAGTTTCAGGCATCATGTGATCATGCATCTACACCAAAAACTTATTGAATTAATATTATATTATATATATAATTTGATGTTATTATTTACATGAATTTTTCATATTTCAAACTTGAATTAAATTTAAGTTCAAAAGATGAACATACCTGTGTAGGACGATCCTCAAAATATAGTAAATTCAGGTATGACCCCATCCCAGATGCATGTGTGTCACCTGAAGTGGATGTCTGAGTATCCCTATAGCCCAAGCCTCCATGCTCTCTATTGGCCACTTCAGTGGCCGCATGTGAAGACTGCTGAGTGAGATGTCCTGAAAGTGAACTAAATTCTCCTAATGTCGATAACATGGTTTGCTGCTGAAATGCAGTAGGAACACTAGAAGGAAGAGGAACAATAGGAGCAATTGGAGCACGTCGCTGAGGATCGACGCATGCTCCTAGTCTATGTTGAGGCATGCCACACCCAACTCCTTGAAATGACCTCATATCAAAATAGTTGGGTTTTTTACCCAACTCAAACTTAGCCCATAACTTTCTCAAAAAGAATAAGGGCACCTCACTGTTGCCATGTGGTGGAGTATCAAACACCATCCACCATCTGTCCCAAAAATGTGCAGCTATCTGCAGGTGCCTACACCATAAAATTGAAATTCATTTTTTCGTGGGTGGAATGGGTTGGTTTGTTTGGGGATTAATAAAATATTGGCACATGGCTTGTTTGGTAATTTTCAGGTCATTGATTTCTTTATATGACAATCCATCCGCATAGAATTGTCTCCTCTCTTCTCTCCATTGATGGAACCTAACTAGGTCCACATCAATAGATCGAATAGAATCAACAATAGTTTGCATTGTAGATGCAAACTATGCGAGATGGGGAGGGACTCTAGGCTCATTTTTTATAAGATCTATATTTCCTTGAATGACAATGAGGTTTGCTTGAATATTCTCTCTTAATTGATCTTCATCAACTACAGGAGGGGGTGGGGGGTTTGGTGGTGGAGAATGTGGAGGTGTGCTAGGGTTATAATGTTCATGTGGTGGATTGGGATGTATGGGATCTATAGGAATTTCTTGATTGGGCATAAAATCCTCTAAATTAAACAACGGATCCATGTGAGCAATGATATGGCAACTGCATGTTAAACAATTAAAAAATATATATCAACAAACTAATTAAATAATGCACAAAATTTGAAAGTTATTTAAAAATCACATTGAACATGCACAAATTCAAAATATATTTCATTTGAAGACCATTTGTAAATAACATTAAATAAAATCCATAACATTAAAATTCATAGCATGTACACACATTAAATTGATTCCAGTGTGGGGTTGTTAATATGAAGGGTAGATTTATGAAATTATGGGGTTTTATTAAAATTTATTTAATCTCATTCATTATTTTCAAATAATACTATTTAGATAAGAATGAAAAATTAATAGAAGACATTGAAAGGGACACATAGATATATGGTAGTGACCTAATTGCAATGTACAAAATATAAAAAAAAGATGAGTGAGGTCAAGCTCTATTCACCAAATTTATCCCCTTAAGAAATGTCAAATTCCCCCTCAAGACATCGATTTACGATTTAGGGTATAGGATTGCTTAAGGGGATCTATGTGTAGTAAGGTCTTAGGACAAAATGGTCCATGGCTTAAGGGAATAAAATTTGGTGAAGTTTCCTAAGGCAACCGAATTTCATTTTAAGGTCCTACAATTCAAAATGAATAGATGTATTTTAATCAAGTATGACAAAATTTAATTAAATCTGAGGACATAAATTGATTTATCTAAATTTTCAAATTTCATGTATATAGATACTATTATAGTTTTTTATATTTTAAATATATCTTTATTTGTGATTAAATATTATTAAAGGCTACCTCTAGGAATACTCTCCTAGGTCTAGCTAATCCCAAAGTGAAGGAAAAATTATTCATTCTCAACAATTAGAATGGTATTTAACTCTTTATTTTAATGAGTTCATCCATACATCCTTCAAGAATATCATCTCCCTAGCATAAGTGGATTGATCCCTATACACATAATACACTATCAACACTTTAAAAATATATATATTATTGTAGACCACCCAACTATAATTTTAATGCAACCTATATGTATAGGAAGACCAAAAAATTATACAACTCACACATCTTGAGTATTACCACATATAAATTCAATATTTCATTAGTAATACTTGAATATCTAAAAATGCTAGAGGGTTATCTAGGAAATTTAAGCAACCAAAATATTCCACAACCATCACTTTGTACATCCAAATAGAAGAACAAGGTTTTTTGGGAGCTTCTAGGTCGTGCTAAGAGATCAACTCTACAACTAACATGTAATGAGGGTTCAATAATCCAATTCTTCTATTTAACCATGGATTTAAAGAATGAAACCAACATATGTAAGAACTTTAAATAGTATTCAAAACAACTAGTACTTTCTCATGTAACTAAGAAGCCAAAAGCAAGAACCCAACAGGAAAATTCTTCCATTTTGTACATGACCACATAATACATGAAAATAGAAATTTAATCTTAGAGGATAGTCTCATAATACCAAATAAGATCTACAACTATAAAGGAAAAAAGAGAGAAATAAGAATATATGCAACTATAAGAAGGAAAGAGATATCAATATACTTTATGAATCCTATTTCAAGAATAACTATCCTCTAATTTACCACACAACTCAATGCATTGTTAGATGATTTATGGTTATAATATACTCATAGGGATTCTATAGAATACAACAATGATATCAAAAATCCTAATCCTATTAAAAAAAAAAGGATAGAATAACTTTATAAAATACATTGCATACATCTTCTACCCAAAGAATCCAATATATAGGTCCATAAGGATTCCTAGGAAATAACAAAATGACAACACCACAGTCACTAATAATGCATGAAAATACTATGGTAAGTAATTTTTTATGACTCTCACATGTGTTGACCCATCCTAAAATAGATAATAACTCTTATACAATCTCTTTATTTCAACTTCACTATACAAGTTGGCCTAAGTAACTCTCAAGAACTCATCTAAGAGACACAAGATCTCTAGATAGTGGGACAAAGTAGTTAAGAAGAAATTATAAGTTTAGTTCACTAACATTAAAATTTATAATCTCATTCATTGTTTTCAAAGAATACTAGAGATAAGAATGAAAAATTAATAGAATACATTCAAAGGGACACATAGATATATGCACTAGTGACCTAATTGCAATGTACAAAATAAACAAAGATGAGATTGAGCTCTACTCACCAAATTTTGAGAACTTCTTTTATCCCCTTAAGAAATGTCATATTAGGACCCCTTAAGACATTGATTTACGATTTAGGGTGATAGGATGGCTTAAGGGGATCTATGTCTAGTAAGGTGGACTAGGAAAAAATGTTCCATGGCTTAAGGGAATAAAATTTGGTGGAGTTGCCTAAGGCAACCGGGTTTAGGGTTTAGATTTAGAGATTTGATGACATGAAAACATATAGAAGACACATGATGGATTTTGAACCTATTTGGACCTCCAAGCACTCTTGGATGATTTAAAAAGGAAGAGGAGATCTAAACCCTAAACCCTAAACCCTAGACCCAATTTTTTATCTAATCATATATTTTTTGAAACGTTTCTATGACATAGACTCTTCCTTTGAAATAGGGTTTATGTAAAATAGCCCATTTTAGGTTTACGTAAATTACGGTAAATAGGGTTTTAGGTTTACGTTTTAGGGTTTAGGTCCAAAGATTAACCTACAATGTAAATTAGTTTTTAGGGACCTATGGAAATTTTGTAACCTAGGGTTTTGAAATTTCTACGTTTTAAATGTGTTCAATTTAGGTTTAGTTTTTAGGGTTTTCAATTTACAATTTAAATTTCTTCATTTCGTTGACGTTATTGGTTTTTTAAATGCAATTAAAAACAATAAAATATTGAGCTAAACACAAATTAAATACTAATTAAAAAACAAAAAAAAAGATATAAACCAAAAAAAATGAAGAATTCAAAAAACCTGGAAGTCGACGAGGTTGCTAGTGTCGATGGAAGGAGGTGCAGTGAAAATTTGGTCACCTCTAAAACGCGTACGCGCTCTGCTTTCTTCTAATCACCCTCAGATCAAAATGGTGGAAAATGAATTATAGTCGTTTATTTAAAAAAATAAATACTTTCTCGAAACGCGTACACGTTTCATAACGCATACATGTTTTACATTCATGTACCCGAGTCTGAACGCATACGCATTCGGATCCAGGCTCGGATACTCGATCCATAACGCGTACGCGTTTCTTGCGATTTTTTTTTTTTCGCGAGATTTCCCCTCTTCATGTACCCAACTTCTTGCTTTTACCCTAGTAGCACCTTTGTTCTTTGATTCTGCCTATTTTGAGATGTCTTGTTTAGTAAGCATTCTCTGATAAATGACCACTACAAATGACATTATTTCTATTTGCTTCTCTGTTGACTTTGGAATATCTTGTTCTATCTGACCTGTTTCCTTGAATGGATAATGCTAGATATATTCATACATGATGTCCTTAGTTTGAATTTTGGATATATCTAATCCTGATGTTGACAACTCAGTTTGACTGGAGGAATCAATAACCTGCTCTTTTTGTGCAATAATGTTAGGAGTAAAGGAATCCTGTTCTGAATGAAGATCATCTATGTGTCCATCAAAAGAAAGCATCTCATGGGTAGATGGAGGAATATGTGCTATGTGGATGTAATCACCACTTGTGACATCTTGTATAGATAGGAGAGTGTCCATTAGATCATTGTAGTATCTTGGAGATACAAATTCTTGATCTTGAATGATTTTGGGATTGCTTTCGACATGCTTTGGATCAAGTTCTTGACATGGGTCAGTTTCAAATGATGGATTGCTTACAAATGGTTCTTGAATATCTTCATTAGGAATGGGAAGTGGCTCAATATCCTCTTGATCTTTGAGTGGACTTGGATCAAATGTTGAGTTGAAGATTCCTTCAATATCTGCAACCATGAGGTCGAAGGATGTCAATATGTCTTGGAAAGGACCATTGCTAGACTTTGGTGAAAGATGTTGATCATGCTTTGGAATAAATTATTGAGATATGTCCTCTAACTCATTAGGTGATGTAGAGACATTTTCAACATGATCATTGGTCGAAGGATCGTCGATTGTAGGATCAAATAATGTTAACACTCCTTTGAATAGATCATTGTTGAATATTGTTGAGGGGTATTTATCATGATCAAAAAGTGACTCTTGATGTATGTTGATTTGATCTTCGGATGAGGTAGAAACATCTTCAAGGTGCTCATTGATGGATAGATCTTGATCATTGTTTTCAAAAATTGTGGTGGAGAGATTGTCAATACTATTGCTAGTGGTTGAATCCTGATCATTATCCCCAATAGTTATTATTTTTTGATCAATAAGGTCTTGGATGAGATTTTTGAGTCAGATACAATTTGATGTTGTGTGTCCATTTAGTTTGTGAATATCACAAAGGTGCTTCTTGTTATACCCTAGTGGTTTAACTTAAGGCTCTTGATAATTTTCATAAACGGGGATTTTGATGAGATTTTCTTGTATCAACTATTGCATGACTGATTTGATTGGTTCCCTAAGTGGTGTGTATTTTCGTTTGTTACCTTGTGAGATTTGTATTTTAAATTGAACTTGTGGTGATTGATTTTGGAGATGTGATGATTGATATTCGAGATGCGGAGGTTGGGTTTGTTGTTGATGTTGTTGATCTTGATATCCAACTTCTTGACATTGGAGATATTGTTCTTGATGTGGTTGTGGACACAACTCAATGATTTGATGACATAGTTTAACTAATGGAAGAGTGTATTGATTTTGGGGTGGAGATGTCTCTTGGCGCAATGACTCAACTATTTTGGTAAGTGTAGCAATTTGATCTCACAAAATTTGATCTTGATTTTAATCTTGACACCCTTGATATAGTTGATTTGGTTTTTGTTCAAGCAGATTTTGAATGTATACTTGTGGTGTTTGCATGGGGTCGTGGAAAAATTGATTTTGGACAATGTTATGATTTGGGATGATGTTTAGATTTTGCATGATAGGTTGAAATTGAACATTGTTGTGGCTAGGAATCACATTGCCTTGATTTAGGTAACTTTGATTTTGCATGGTGTTACCTTGACTTGGATCAATACACGGAGTCGTTATGATTTTGTTTAAACTTTGAACAACATTTTTATGATTCAAAAACATATATATCCCAAATTTTACCAAGTGTGGATTTGAAATGTTCATGTTTGGTAAAGTTTTACTTGGTATAATCACATTTGGCATGTATGGATTTGGTGGGATAATGTTGTTTTGTTGAAGATTCATGCATTGATTATTTGGTTGATAGATTTGTAGGTTTGGACTTTGATTTAAATCTACCATAGGAAAAGGTGTTCCAAAATTTAGATTGGGCACGCTCACATTTGTTGTACCATTGAGGTTTGTAGGAGATAATGATCCCATGTATGGATTGTATAAATGTGATTTTTGATAATCAATTGGCACTATAAGGCTTTGATAGCTTGGTTGATTTAGATCACTCATGATGTATGGAGCAAGTTTATATTCCATGTTCTTGTTTTTTGACCTTGTTGACCTCTAAGGGGTTTAGGACCAATGATGAGATGTAGGATGAAAGAGGTGAATGATATGGGTGTTGAACTTTTAAGACCCTTGGAGGAATACTAGACTTTAGGATTCTTTGATTTGGATTGGTTTGATTTGATTTGGATAATGGACTTATAAACCCCAAGAATTTGGATGTTATCTTGGAATAAAATTGTCCACAAGGATGATAATTTAACTGGGTGTATGAGGAAGGATTCATCCACACACACTTAGCCAAACAAGGTGATTTTGATGTTGATTTGAAGGATTTTACCCAGAGTCTAGTATGAATGATTTTTCCAATGGTTCAAAAGTTGTTTGTGAGATGGGATTTGATTGATGTTTGAGATGGATGAAATGATTGGTTGTTTTGATCCTAAATGAACCTAAGAGGGACCTTTGTTTACAAGACCAAGATATTGAAGAACATGCTTTTCCCTAAGAGTAGTTCAAACCAAAGGACCAATGTTTTGCTTGGAAGACCATAAGACAAATTATAACAAGCACATGTGTGGGGTTCAATTGATTTAATCTTGGTTAATGCATTTCTTTTACCACAAACACTTCTTTCCTATCTTTTCAAACTAAATGTCTAATGTATCAATTTCTTTTCATCCCATAAGGTCCATTATGTGGAAATTAAGAGAATCAAGGAAATAGTTCCCTAATGTTGACTTTAGGAAGAGAAAATTGAGATATTAACCCAAATACTTAGAAGCCTCTAAGGATGGAATCCCTAGGGCAAGCAATAGCACTTGAATTTTGTTAAAGGTGTTTGCTTCCTCTAAAGGGTTTGAAATTTTATGATCATGTTTGAATGTTTGTTTTACAATGTTTAAGATCCAGGCAAAGTGTTTTTGATTCCAAAATGATGCACAACCCTAGGATAAAATGAGACAATATTTGTTGAGTTCCCAATTGGATAAATCCAACTATGCTATTCTTAGTGGATGATTAAATGCTTGACCACACCGGCTCCCCTCCACAACACACACTTCTTGGGTCAGCCAAGCATTAGTACCTATAAAAATCCCATGGCATACTTCTCATCTCTACTAAAGAACCATAAGAATATGGGGGGGCTTCAGAACGGCCGTTCGTGCACCAACAAATAGATAAGGATTTTGGACTTCTAAACAAGAGATTCTAGTATAGGCATTCCATTCATGGGGGATCATCCATACATAAAGAGACCATTGTTGCCCTTCTTGTTAGAACAACCTTCGTGATACTTGAACTTTCCTCAAGTACCCACACTTATATACCAGTTGGAAGTCGCTTGGCTTTAGCGTGTTCTTGGTTGGGTCGATCCCTGGGGTGATTACTTTTTCCCACCAAGAAAGCCCTCTAAGGGTAAACAAAAGTGAGCAAGCACATCAGTAGTTTGATCAATCTTTGTTTACGTGAACAAAGAGAGAACACACGCGATATACCTAACTCATACTCACAAGCTTTGTTCAATTTTAAGAACCCAAATGAAATGTGGAGGCAATATTTTATGCAACTTAATGTCACCAAAAATACTTTTGATTCTCAAGATTTCCATGAAGCGCGAGAGAAGTGCATATGCCTTTTTAAATGAGATTACTTTGAATAAGAGATTACAAAACATAAAAGCACATGTTCATTTTAACTTCAAAGCAGAAAATGAGTTCTTTTTAAGCACCAATTTTGAAGTGTGAGATTTTTTTGTCAAATTTTTAGAACCCAAATTCAAATCTAGTAAGTGTTGAATGTTCTTTTTAACCCTTTGCAACAAAAATGAAAGATTTTGCAATGTTATTTTGAGATCCCAAAAAGAAGTGAGTTGGCCTAAAATAGAAAACAAAAGTAGAAAATGGAAGCTCTAAGCATTTAAAAACGCTTTGTCAACTTCAAGTTCAATGCTCAATTTTCTTCGACTCCAAATTTCTTCAAAGATTGCTTCTTATGTTTCAATGTTGTAAGTCCCTTGTGCAAACGAAATCCCTACAAGATAAACAAGAAAAATCATGTGAAGATCAAGTTATTAATTAAACTGAATCTTAAGCATTAACTCCAAATAGTAGAATGATTTTAAATGAAAAGACTAATGATTTTGAAAAAAAGCATTAACAAGAATCCTGCTTTCCTTAGACTTTAAAGCAAATATTAATTAGAATTAGCCAGTTTGCTAACAGAGATAAAAGCCTCTCTTTCCAATAATTTTATGCCAACAAAGTAAGATTCCACACGAAAAGATTCTTTAAAGATATAAACCATTAGATTTTTTCTTTTCTTTTTTAGACCCCCTCCAAACTAGGAATAAAAATCAATCTTCAAAAGGCAACAAAATATTTAATACATATAAACAAATACCAAGAAAGAGACCAATTCAAACTCTTTGACCTTCCATCTAATCACTAAATGGGGAGGTCTCTTAGCATGTAAAATGTTTGCATAAGCAATACAAAAATAAATTCGATGAAAAAGGCTTCTGAAATTTTCAAGAAAATGCTCTTGGCAGGTGTAAAACTGAATTCCACAAGATGATAATTGGATCACAATACAATGAAGGAAAGGGGAGCTTGGATCGCTTCACGTGGTCAAATTAAATAAGATAAAGAAATTTCTCCATCTCTAGGATATTGGCTTCATTAACCGATGGAGTCTTCAATAAGCTAATTAATTCTTAAAACACCTCTGTCATGATTTTGATCGGGTTGAATCACTTTGTGGAATCAATTTTTTTTTTTTGCGGCTAGCCCTCACTTCTTCACTGCCATACAAATATTAGCCTTGGCATGCATACTACACAATGTGCCCAGATATCAGCCAAATAAGAGACCCATGTGAAGGCAAACAAAAGAATTTTACTAGGTATATGCAATGTGATATGGAATGGTACCTATAGTTTCCTCAACAGGTGGACTGGTGGATACTGCGAAAGAAGGAATAAGAGTCTTTCAAATGGGTTCTTGCAATGTCGATTGTGAAGAAGCGGACCTTGTGGATGTGACTATCATTGTGAAGGCAGTAAAGAAAGCGTCATAAAGAAAGCTGTGTTTATCCGCCTCCTAATTTCATGGGAAATGGGTCATAAAGATTGATTTATAAAGCATAAAAATACAATGTCCTCTTCCAAGCATAGTACAATGATAACTTAACAAACTTCACAAATGAAATGATACGTATAAATAAACACTCATAAATGGAGGTCGTGGAAGCAGTCTAGCAATCATATTTGGAATTGGTCTGTTTCAAAGTCAAGAAAATATTAAATATCAATCAAAAAAGCAGGCTTGACAAATGACTAATGTGGTTGCCTGATTTTGAAAAAAAACTAGAAATAAAAGAAATGTGATCACAACCGTTTTTTTTTCTCTATGGGTAGCCACCATGTTTCTCTGTAAACAATTTAGTGACAACCATGTTATTGTATGCCCATATATATATATGAGTAGACTAAATCATAGATGACTTAGACATGCATTTCGTTCTCCTTTCCTAAAATGACACACAACAATATATAGCCTACAAAAGTTCTTCAAAAATCAATTGCATTTCTAAGCACAACATTAGTAACAATTTGTCTTAAAAAATAGAAACAGGCAAGTTAGCACACCCAAGATTAAAAAAAAAAGGAATACGCTTAGCTACAATTTCTTTTGAAAAAAAGAGTCACCAACATTTCATGAAAAGAAAAAAGAGCAAAATGACAATACAAAGAAGGAAACTTGAATTAGAAAGTTCTTTATAAATGCCTCGTGCCCCACGGTGGGCACCATAATGTGAACCCTAAATCTGCATACTTCAAACAATGACCACCATTAGTTTTGATTAGTCAATTTAAAATAAGAAAACCCAACATTCCTATGAAATATTCAATCATGCTACCTATGCAAACAAGATAAATAGAAAAAAAATAGCTAAATGAAAGCACATGAAAACATGATCAAACCCTATCCCATAGTGGATTGGTGTTACTTTGATGTGGAAAGTAGCCCTTTCCCAATCCTTGATAATCTCTTCGATGAAATGATGAACAAGATGCAAAATGATGACCAAGACGAAGTGAAAGATGAATGTGTGTATAGCAAAGATACTAAGATTGTGGATAATGAGCTTGCATATACTTGTCCTTTAATCAAATAGAGAAGGCCTCTATTTATAATGAAGAAGGTTTGAAGAATGGAGAATAGGATGGATGTGGGATTAAACATGAACCAATGGCATTGTGCCACTTTTCAAAATGTGAATGTAGAGAGGTGGAGCACATTTTGATGAATGTGCACGCAAATGCTATTAGGTGTATATTTGAAATTTGAAAGTTGGCTTGTTGGAGGGAGATGTGTAAGGGGAGTTATTGCCACTTGGCTCAAGAAAAAGGACTTGTAAGAGTCATAAATGCCAAGTTGGAGGATAAGAACTTGGGAGGGAGAATTCAAATTTGGAGAATATTCCCTCTTGATGCGTTTTTTGAATGAAAAAGAGGAATTAATAAATCAAATAAATTGATTTATTGTGCAAGTTGCAAAATCTAGAGGATTGGAGGATTAGAGTTAGGATTAATCATGATTTGATTAACTTAGATGAAGATTAGTTGATTTTGACATTTGACTTAGATTTTTGGATTTATTTAAATCAAATAGGAGGAAATAAAGAGATGTTAGTGATTTAATTAAATACATTTGATTTATTCAATTAAATGAAGGAACTTTAGGAGATAATTAAATAAAATTGATTTATTTAATTAAATGAGGAACATTAGAGATTTAATTAGACAAAAGATGATTTATTTAATTAAAGAGGGAATGATGATTTAACTAAATAAAGTTAATTTATTTAATTAAAAGAGGACATTAGGATTTAATTAAATAAATATTCTTTTATTTAATTAAAAGAGGACATTGATGATTTTTTTAAATTTTTTTTTTTAAGACTGCAGGAATCGGGTAGAGGACATTGATGAATTTAATCAAATACAAATTATTCGATTAAATGGTTAGTAGAGGGATGATTAAGGACAAATTGAAATTAGTGAATAAATGCATGTATATTTTACGTGTCTACAAGAAGATTGTAGAAGAATGAGACAATAATCTATAGAAGTGACACAACATATATGTGGAGAAACCCTTTTGGGAAAAAAATCCACTAGAATCAATAGTGCTTGTATTATTTAACCTTAGAACAAGATTACAATAATATTGTATCAATCCTTGATTGATATGCTTCCTTTGCCTTCAACAATCCTTCTTCACAACCTGCACAAAACTCTCATTGGAACTCTCATACACTTGCTACAATTACAAGCTATCCATGCATTCCATGTGACCAAGCATGAATCCACACATCCCACATGCCATGCTTCAAACCCTCACACATGCACAAGCTCAACCTGCAAACCTAAAAAAAAATCTCATTCACTTGCTGCAATAAATAGACAATAATGAGAATGTAAACTCATAAGAGTTATCAAATACAAGAGCATAAAGATCCTCTCAAAAATCTATGCCTAGATTGTGCAAGTAGAGTTCCAATGTTTAATATGAGTTCAAACCAAATTCTTCCTCAATTTAGGCACCCCAAACTGAACACTTAACTGAACTTTGGTCAAGAAAATATCTTAAAAACTTCACCTTAAAGTTGGCACCGAAGAATGGGCCCACTTAATTGAGCCTTGTAAATATCTTCTCATGCAAAAGGTGTTAACTCAAAGATGCCAACTTGGGCACCCAAGGTGGGTCCAAGTCAATCTTAGTTAACTGAAACATATCTCTCCACCAATTCATGCAAACAATT
Organism: Sequoia sempervirens; assembly: GCA_007258455.2. Taxonomy (NCBI): domain Eukaryota; kingdom Viridiplantae; phylum Streptophyta; class Pinopsida; order Cupressales; family Cupressaceae; genus Sequoia; species Sequoia sempervirens. The sequence goes on along the minus strand of VDFB02047230.1, from coordinate 22,299,421 downwards.
ATGCATGATTGATCATCCCCACTTCACTGTAAGTATCCTCCTATTCTCTGTCATGCAACTGAATTCATTAGACATGCAACTAAATTCAACTAAATTCAACTAGTATTCAACTCAAACTAACTACATGCAACTAAACTTGAAGATAATTGAACCATAACAGAATAGAACAGAACTGAACTGAACTGAACTAAACTAAACTGATACTGAACTGAACTGAACTAAACTAAACTAAACTGAACTGAACTCCACTCATGTAAATATCAATCCTTAACTTGTAGGATCTTTACATGCATTATTGAAGTGTTATCAATCCCCCAAACAGTTAATTAAAGCAAGGTGGGTTCCACCTTCCATGTGGGCGCCCCATGTGCTCCTATCTTGTAGGAGCTCTTGTTGGACGCCCCCACATGTTCCTATCATTTAGGATTACAAATTTCAATTTACATGTTCATTTCATTCGAATTTAATCTCTTTCTAATCTAGTGTTGGGGAAAAATTTCCAAGGACTTAGGAGATACATGAAATATGTTTAGGATTGTAATTTTAAAATGGCATCCTATTCCCAACATTTTCCACTATATGTTATTTTATTTCATTGCACATGGTTGGATAATAATTTATCAAAATATTCATCCATTACTGTATCAAGTGGTATTATAACATAAGTTTGGTATCCTAGAGGTTTTTCTTGTGAAAAAATCACTAAACTAAGGAAGTCTACAAGAATCGTGATAATAGAGCATTGATTGGGAGGAAATTGTAAGGAGTTATTATAAACCCACTACTAACTTAAGGTGGTTTACATTGAATCCTAGGGAGAGATATCATGTGAAGAGTTCAATGTGTTTCTAATATTATCAAGAGAATGAAAGAGATTCTTAAAATAATGAAGGAAATAAATATCTAAATAAATAATTTTGAAAATACCATAGAAGAAAACTTAACCATAGAGCTAATGAAAGTGATGAAGAACAAGAAGCAAGCCCTATTAGGAAAATGAGAAGTGAGGAAGAAGATAGGGAATAAAGGATATTGAAAGCTATAGCAAGTAAATACTAGAGTAGATGTTCTTAATTATTTTGGTAGTTTGAATCCCAAGGAATTGATAGATTCGATAACTAATTTAGAAAAAAAAAATTAAGTATGAAGATATTGATGATTCATCTACAAGGTAAAGTTTGTTAAGAGTAACTTGAAGGATCATGTTTCCATTTGGTGGAAATAAAATTGATTGGAAAGAAATACTTGAAGGGAAAACCTAACATTGGAAAATGTGATAGAATGGAAAAAAAAAAAAAATTGAATTTCATTTTCATAAATTGTCATTTAGAATTGTTAAAAATGTTGCATAACCTAAGACAAAAAGATATAACTATTATTGAATATATTAAAGAATAATTTTATCAAACAAATTTATTAGGCATCATTTAACAGGGTAGAGAAAGTGGGCCCAAGATATATCAATGGTTTGAGAGGATTAATTTAGGACGAGTTAAGTATGTGGAACATCCAAATAGTGGAAGAATCATATTAGTTAGCCCTAACTGCATAAAATAAGTTGAACAAAAGGCTTGAAGATAGAAAAAATTGACAAAGGGGAAGAAAATGAAGATCCCAAAGAGAAAAAATTCCTTATGGAAATGGGGAACCATATCTAAAGTATTTTCAAATGATAACTCATAACACAATAAAAATGAAGTTGTAGTTCTCATTGCAATAATAGACTAGGTGGTCCCCATGGTTTGGTTGTTTGGAACAACTTGTTGAAAATTAGAAATATTGTTAAACACAGTTTATTTTGGAGAGTGGGAGGTGGGAACAAAGTTAATTTCTAGAACGACCCTTGGCTTGAGGGTCAAACTCTTTCTTCTCTCAAAAAATTTGATAACATTAAAGAGTTGCTTATAAGACAGAATGTAGAAAAGATTCATCACTATATTTATTGGAATGGTCGAAAGCCTATGTGGAAGAATTTTGGGGAACAATTGATAGGAAGAAGAATTCTCAGAAGTGAAAGGCAACAAAAGCAACAAGAAGATGTGGAGCAACTTGGGTAGATTATTGGAGACTCTCATTTTTTTCTCTCTCAATAAAGAAGATAAATGTACATCTGATTCTTTGGATCCTTCTCTATTAGATCAACCTACTCCATTATGGATAACATGAATGGGGTTCATAACTTTAATTATTCTATGGTTTGGAATAATAGATTACTTCCTAATACTAATTGCTTTTTGTGGACAATAACTCATAATAAAATTATTTCTATTGACAACCTAAATAAAAGAGTATTTCATATGGTTAACAAATATACTCTGTGCTATAAGGAGTAAGAAACTATGGAACATATTCTCTTTCAGTGTGACTTCACTACTAGGGATGTCTGGACTGAGGTGTTGTAAAACTTAGTTTAGTTTGGATCTTTCCTAAGACTATAAAATAATTTGTTACCTCTTGGTCAAAATTTCCCCTTTCTCCCATATCATACTCCTTAAAATTTGGAAGCAAATTCCTCCTTCTGTTCTTGGGGTATATGGAAAGAAATAAATAATAGGAATTAGAGAAATCTCAAGAAACAACAAGGATGTATTATGAAGTATTCAAAATATCCTAAAGGATAATATCAATTCCTTGAGCTTTGGCTATGCCAAGAAAATGCCTTGTTATATTGAGATTAGGATAAACAAAAAAATGGGGTATTGCTCAAGATATTACTAAGATCAACTGGAGAAAAACTCACTTAAGAAATTTTTTTAAATGGAAATTGCCTTGTAAGGGTTAGATAAAACTTAATTTTGATGGTTTCTCAAAAGGAAATCTTGGTGAAGTTTCTTTTGAATGTGTTATTAGAGATGAGAAAGGGTTCCTAATAGAGGGGTTTACTAAATACATTGGTAGAAAGACCGGTAATGAGGTTGAAGCTACTATGGCCTAGTGGAGATTAACTAGAACAACGGAAAAGGGATACCTTAAAGTTGAGATCGAAGGTGATTCTAACATTGTAATTCAAATTTTGCAAGGAAACACACTCTCTCCCTGGAGGATTAGAAACATGATGGATGACTGTAAAAGCATGATTAGGGGTTCTCTAATACCAAAATCAATCATATCTTTAGAGAAGGAAATTTAGTTGTTGATGTTATATCTAATGAAGGTTTGTGTTGTAAGGACTAGAATTATTGGCTTTACTTTGTTCTCTCACATTTAGTGAAAGAGAAAGTGTTCGATGAAAGAAAAAATTCAAATGTGTCTAAGTAAGTCGATGATCTATCTGTCATACTTTGAGTTGAAGGATGATGTGGCCTTTAGCTAGCATTATTGTTATTGGTCAGATAAGATGGTTGTCCTTTTGGTGAAGATGGTTCTCCTTCTTTTTATTTCTCTTCATGGATTGCTTTCTTTTCTCACACTTGGGTTTTTAGTGATCTATTCAAAAAGATTGATTTGGATTTTTTTCTTTATTTCCCCTTGTGTGTGTTTCTAAGCCACATTCAATTATTGTGAAATTGGTAATAATAATCATTTTATTACGAGTGAAGGGGTGAGAATTAATGATGACTTTGGTCCTCTAGAAAAAAATAGCCATGACAGATGGTGGTTGATGGATTTCCAGAGTGCCAATTTTTATGAGAGAAGGTGGAATTATTATATTATTGGTACTGATAATTCTTTTGTTACTTGTTTCAAATTCGGTTACAATAATAGAAGATACTCCTGGTTTTTTTACTATGGAATCAATATATTTTTTTTTCAAGAATAAGATGGGGGCCCCTCATAAAATAACTGAGCCTCAGTCCTATGAGGATCTCATGCAAAATATTGAGCTTTGGGAGATATTTGAAAAAGGGGGTTGCTCCCCTTTTTCAAAGCCATGAAAGAGTGTAACGATAAATTGACATCTAAGTTTGTCAATTCCCAGCAACATGGTTTGGTGACCATTGGCAGTGTGTGCTTCCAAGTTACTAATGACCTTATTGCAAAATTTATTGTCTTGAAGTGTGAAGGATAATGTATTGAGAAGAAGAGAAATAGAAACTATGGTAGATTCATAGTCGCCTTTTTGGAAAAAGGTCAAAATTTGGTGAAGTTTCAAAATGGCTACAATAGGGAAAGACTTTTTGTGCCTTGGGGTATGACAATTCTTCATGTATGGTGAAGTATTTTACTTTAGAATATTGGTTTAAAACTATTCATGGCTATCAATTTCCAATTTTAAATCATATTCAAGGACATGGGTCTAAGATTAACTTGCCTTATTACCCGTTTTCTTCTCTTCAAAAATGCATCTTGGATGGGGCCTATCCTCCCCTTCACTAATTTTTAATTGTGGCCATGTATATAATTATATCATTTCTATGACCTCTATGAAAAACCCTTTTGTTAGGAAAAGCAGTGTGGAATTCAAGAAATTGAACCTTCCCCTTCGTCTATTAAAAGTGCCAAAGGTAGCCCTAGTTTCATCCCCAAGTCAAGGCTAAAAAGGTTGTTAAAATCAAAGAGTGTCCCCTGGGGCCACTACCCCTTATCCTACTCTCAATGAGCTCCTTATTATCTCCCCTAAAAAGGGAAAAACATTTACTTTTTTGTAGAAATTACTCCCTGATGTCCGCTGCTAAAAACACTTTGGAAAGTGATAGCTTGACTATCCAAGATGTCACCCCCATTAAAAGGAAAACCCCTCCCATGAACAATTTTGCAAAAAAATAAAAAGAGTAAGAATTTTTCTACTATGGAGGAAGGGGGTCCCATCAACATATTTGATGTTGAAGGAGAGTAGAAAGCCTTAAATTGATTTTGGAAAAGAATACCCTATTGTCTTTTAGGAGTCGAAGATTTGTCATGTTAGCTAATCTACTGATTGTGGGCTCTTCATTGGAGTATAAAGGTAAAAAATTTGTTTCCGCCTTGTATTTGGAGGTGGATGACTCTAAGAATGAGGATTTCATCCCTTTGCCTAAGGACTTTGAGGAATACAGCCATAGCATGCACCAAGTGGAGTTGATACAAACTGAGACTATGGAAGAACATTACGAGGACATTGAAGAGGAGTTGGGATATGGTGCTGAGAAGAAGGAGCTACATGATTAAGTTGAGGAAGATGAAGATAAGGAGGACCCATAAGCTGATGATGAAGATATTGATGTTGAATATGGTAATATGGAAGAAGATGATAGTAACTAGGAGTAGGAAGAGTTTTTTGTTGATCCTCCTGACAATGATAAAAATGAGGTCAAGGATGACAAAGTTGAAAAAATGGGTAGTGAGAAGGATTTTCCTACTAATATTAATTCTCTTTTGGATAATTTACAACAAACTATCAAGGAGATACAAATTAAAATGAATACTAACAATAAAAAATAAAAAAGAATATAAATGGCAATCTGCAATATCATTTCTATCACCCATGGAATAATGTTGAAGTGGCCATGGGAACTATGTCAAAAAATCTAAAATCAATAAGTAGAGAAAGACACTTGGTATTTAGACAAAGATACCTAGGTGGCTAAAGCCAACAACAAAAAAGGAAAGAAGGTCAAGACCAAATAAGATTGGGAGGCATTGTTGGACAATCTGCTAGAGAATTGGGACTTGATTAATTAGGTTTTCATTGGGTCCTTGGTGTTGTTTCTTTGGTTGTTGGTGTTGCTATCTCTCAGATTCTATTTTTTGTTTGTTTGTTTGTTTTGTCTCAAGTAGGCTTGTGTGCCTTGTAGTTTTGTCTTTTGGATTGCATGCCTCTATTTTGATTTTTGTTTAATATTGTCTTAAACTCTTGGTCTAGGGCCCTTTCCCTACTTGTCTTATCAAAAACAATAGGGTAGGTGGTAATCTCTACCAAAAAGGAAATAGTAAAATAAATTCCTATTGTAATGACATAAATGAAATATACTGAAGAGGTAAATGAATATATAGTGGAAGGATACTAAGTGTTTGATTGTTAGCTAGGTCAAGGAATTCGTAGAAAAATATCAAAAGGAAGAGAAAGAGTTGCACATGTTGATGAGGAGACTAAGGCATCATACAAATATACATAGAGAAAGGAAATTCAATTGACACAAGAAGATATTTTGTAAATCATGAGGGTAATGAATAACCAATGCAACAAAATAACCTATTCAAAATAGTATGCAAGTTAGGAGGCAAGTGTTGTAAGGTTGTTGTTGATAGTGGTAGTATTGATAGTGGTAGTATTGATAATGTAATGGTTGAAGATATGGTTAATACAATAAACTTGAGAAGATTAGAACACCTTAGATCATATAAGATTACTTAGTTGCAAAAGGAATATAAGGTAGTAGTGATGGAGAAATGATTGGAAATTTAAAATAGGTTCATATCTTGATAAAATTTTGTGTTATGTAATGTCGATGGATATTAGTGCCTTCTTTGTCGACAAGGAGAAACCTTTCAAATTCCAAAACAATTTTAGCAGAGAAAAGTTGTTGGCTCCATGGTCCTTGGTAAGTTTACATATCATGAAATAATTTACTCTTGATGGTAGATTTAAAACCATCCACATATACCATTTCTGCATCCTAAATCATATAATACATGGAAAAAAAATTAGCTTATGTTTTTACTTGTTCTTGTCCCTAGAGACTTGTATCATTGATAATGCATACCCCCTACACCAGGGCCTCATTATGGACCTTTACAAGTGATTCCTCTCTATGAAACCTACCCATAACCCCCATACCAAGAGTAATTTAAAACTTAAAATCCTCGAGAATTTTTTTTCCCCTCTCTTGCTTCTCAAAATAAGTCTAACCCTAGCTCTGTGGGTAAAGTGGGGCTTGGTAAAAATAGAAAATATTTTGTGGGGGTTAACACTCACTCCCCATAAAATGAGTTGTTTTTGGTTCCTCCTCATAAGAAAAGGGAAGGTTTTCAACCTAGGAATGCAAGTGGATACGCTGGATAAAGACAAGAAAAAAACCAAAGGCCCCATTAACCCTCTTCCCCTTGTGGCTAGGGACGATTGAATATTCGACATGGATGGTGGGGAAGAGAAAAATGTGGGGATTGTTTGGAGTGACCCTAAGGTGTTGGGAGGTTACAAATCCACCAACCTATCTCAAGCCTTGGTTGTGAAGAATCCTAAAATAATAAAAGGTAAAATAATTCTAGATGACTCCAAGGAGGAAGATAATGATGATGAGGAATTAATTTTTCAACAAGATGAGGATTGGGACGAGGAAGCTTCTAAGAATGGATATGAGGAGGATAGGAGAACTAAGAAGAGGAGAAGGACAAAGAGGAAAATGAGGAAGATTTTGACAAGGATAATGAATAGGAAGAGACCAAGGAAATTGAGGTGATGGAAATGAGAACTATGGCTCTTCCTTCTCCTGGGTATGAGAAAGAGATGGGAAAAAAATGGAAAGGAGACCTATGCCTAACTAGGACCAGGACACTAGAGGTAAGGATAACGTTGAATTTAATAAACTCCAGGCCAAGATGATGGAGATAAAAAATAAATTAGGTACCAAAATAAACCAAGACAAGATGAAACACATGGAAATTTCCCTCTCCAAAATCTTATTGATGGAATTATGAAGAAGTTTTTCATGGGTATGGTTTCAGGTCACTCTAAAATTAACAAATAAAAGAAGAAAATGACTAAAGGAAATGAGAATTAGAAAAAGGAGGAAAATAAAGAAAAGGAGTTGATAGATAAGGAGGCTTGGGAGGATTCCCTTGAATATCTCCTCACCAACTAGAGTCTCATTAATAATTAGTTTTGTTTTGTGGTTTCTTACTTGTTTTTTTATTTTTGTCTTTAGTTTTGTTGTTGTATTGGGCCTACGTGCCCTTTTTTTGTTTGGTCGGATTTGTGCCCCTTCTTGTTGTTTCTTTGTTTAATATTGTGTTGTTCTAAAATTATAGGATCATGAACCTTACCCTTATTTTCTAATAAAAAACATTAGAACCCTAATCTGTGCTACATTTTTTATAAATATTTGGTTGGGACTAGAATATAAACCTAGTTTTGATTTTTATTTTCCATCTTCTTATTGCACTTCCTCTTTTGACACCCTTAGATTATTACTAATGTTTTCCAAGTTACTCCATTATTTTAGGGATATAAAAATCCACATTGTAGATAATATTTTATATATTTACTTGACCTCATACCCATGTCATTATCATTGTAATTCTCCACTTTTTTTTTCATTTTCTATAGTCTAGTGTTTCTTCACCATTTCCATTATATTCTTCCATTTGTTTGATCCTTCATTGATAAATTAGTGCTTATTGTTGAAAAATAATTACCTTCCTCTACTCTTTACTAGATTTGGATCTCACACCCTCATTAGCATACCCATTTTCATATCCCAACTTTCACTAACAACTTGCACATACCACACTAGTGTAGAGATCCTTGTAGGGTAACTTCATTTCTTAGGCTCAAAATATTTTCCCAAACCATTGGACCTCACATAATTCCATTTTTTATATGCTACTATGGAGGCTAAAAAAATCAAATAGAGGACTAATGAATCTGTTGAATCCTAAAAGCACAAACCAAAATTTATTTTCCATAAAAGTGTAGAAGAGGAAAAGTGACTATTTAGCTAAAATAAATTAGGAAAATGATTTTCCTTACTTCTACATTGGGATTGAGACTAGTTTTCTAATATTTAACAAAACTAAGCTATAGTCCAAAAACTTGTTTTAATAAAAGAGTTTTATTTAGCTAGAATAATAGAAGAAAGTAAAATACTATATTATAGAAAATAAAATAATAATTTACATAATTAAGTTACATAACATAAAAGAGGATGAAAAGAGGAATCTAGAGTTGTAAGGAGGAAGTTACTATCTAGGGTGATAGTGCAACCACAAGGATGTCTATGTAGATGAAATATCATATATAAAATAATAATACAAAAAATACCTAGAAATCATATAAATATGACTTAGTTGTTCACCTAGTCTACAAAAACTAGAAATAAAAATGCACCAACAAATACTATACAATGAAAATATAAATAAATAAACTAAATAATAAGATTTACATGATTCAAATGAACAATATAAATGAATTTACAAATAAGGAAGCACTTGCAAGCCTTTGTGAAGTTGGGTGGTCTCACAATACCTGCAAGCACAAAGAAAAATGAAAAATTTTGGGCGTGTTTGGGGATTTACCTTACTCAAATCCTTGCTTTGGTATTTCTACCTCCACAACAACCAATAGATAGATATAAAATAGTGGGCTAATTATCCTATCTTGAAAACATTAGGGAATAGTCAAAGTTGTGGATGTGCAATAGTGGAACTAAAATTAAAGAGAAGGGATGTGATAATCCCAATTTTCTTAGGGGCAAACTAAAATAAATTCTTGCAATGATAATAAGCTAGAACAATAGTATCTTGAAAGGATTCAGGAAGCCAGGAAGAAGAGAGCTAAAAATATATTGTTGTAAGAGTGTTGTGGATAGTTGTAGAGCTTGAGAGAGATGCATGTGAGCTTGAGAGTGGAAAGAGAAAAGAGAGAGAGAGAGCTAAGAGATAAAGCTAAAATTAAAATTTAGATTCAAAAAGATGGGAAAAAGAATGCACTAACAAGCCATTCTAAGCCATTTTCACTAACCTAAGAATGTGACAAGTGAAAAAATTCTCAAAAATGGCCACCAAATGAAAAAAATTCATAGGAGTCTAGTTTGATGCACATACATTCATATAATGTGCCAGTGTCTAGATAATTTTAAATGCTAAAAACTAATGAGATGCTAGAAAAACATAGAACTAATATAGAGGTGAAATCAAAAAGTGACCACAAGAAGTAGGGCTTAAGCACCATGGGAAGGAAAAAGGCTAATGCAAGGGCTAAAATGAGTTTACAAAGACACTAAGGAAATGGATAGCAAAGTGGACACAAAACATAGAGTGAAATTGTAAGGATATACAATTTTCAACATAAAAGAAACATTATTTTAAATATCTTAGTATTAAAATTTGATATGAAGATTTTTTGGGCACAAAGAAACTCATAAAAATAAGGTGAAAAACTTTCAAAATTCTAAGAAGACTTGGAGCTAAAGACATAAGCATGCCACAAGGAAAACACGAGTGCATGAGACCTATACCCAAGCACCCCCATAATCCAACTTCTTTAAATAAGTATAAAATCTACAAGGATGATCCTCCAACCATTCTAAACACATTTCAAACATCCAATTTTTGATAACATGTGTTCAATACCATTTTTCTTGATTTCCTTTTCTAGCTTAATCATTTACTATTTCTAGTCCATCTTTATGTTTTTTTATACAAATATATTAGATTTGAAAGTTTATATTTTCGAAATTAAAGTGAATCTAATTTATTTTGGTATAGTTAACACATAAAAATAAATCTTAACTCTTGAACATTAAGAGGGCTAAAAATTTCTCTTTAATTGAATCAATTTAAAATCTTGTAGGGATGATCATCCAACCATTCTAAACCAAATTTTTACATCTATTTTTTATAACATGTTATCTACCCCCTTTTCTTAATTTTTTAAAGCTTAGTTATTTACTATTTTCAATCTCATCTTTATGTTTCTTTGTTCTAGATTAGATCTAAAAGTTAATATTTTCTAAATTAAAATAAATCTAATTTTGGTGGACTGTAAATCAATCCCTACCCAAAGTCAAATTCTTTTGGTGGACTGTTTGTCACAAAAGGATCCTCGCTTTGGATAACTTGCAAAGAAAGGCATACAACTTGGGAATTAGTGTTTTTTTTGTGTAAGAACAAAGCTAAGTCCATATCCCACTTGTTTTTCCATCACTAGTAGAATTTGACAAATAAACGACTATGCGACTAAAATTTTTAGTCACAACAACTAAAGATTACTAAATTCTACTCATTTTTTGTAACACAACTTTAAATGACTAAATAAATGACTAATTTGATCATCATAAGTGACTAATTTGATCGTGGGGTAAAAAACACAACTAAATAATTAGTCACACAAATAAAAATTAGACAATATGATATTAAAGTGAATAATTAAAAAATATATTTTGAATTGAAGGAGTGGGTTGTACTATAATATAATATAATAATAATACATTATATTACAATACAATATAATGTAATATATTACAATACAATATAATATGATATATTATAATATATTACAATACAATATAATATGATATATTATAATATAATATGATATATTATAATATAATATGATATATTATAATATAATATGATATATTATAATATAATATGATATATTATAATATAATATGATATATTATAATATAATATGATATTATATAATATAATATGATATTATATAATATAATATGATATTATATAATATAATATATATATTAGATAATATTATATTATATTATTATATAATATTATTTTATTATATTATATAATAATATATATTAGATAATATTATATTATTATATAATATTATATAATAAAATAAAATAATATTTATATTATTATATATATTATATAATATCATATAATCATATAATATAATATTTATATTATAATGTATTTAATATTATATAATAATACAATATATTTAATATTATAATATTATATAATAATTAATATATATTATTATATATATAATATATAATATATTATAATATCTTTAATAATATTTATTGTGTGAGAGAATTATATATTGTAGTTTATTTAGTTTCGATTCCATTTTGAAATTCTATTTAGGAGGCAAATCTCTAAAATCAGTTCGGGCAGGCAAATCTTGGTTGCATTTTTCATTTTAATAAATATACTCTAAAACCCTAATGAAACCTTATTTTTAGGTTGCAGCTCACCAAATTGGAGAAGTGAAAGGTCAATACCAACGAGGAAGAGTTTGGAGGAGCATAAACCAATAGTGGCAGGGGCTATCTCTCACCTTCTCCAAATGGTCTCGGTATCAAGTGCAGCTCAGAAATAGGGATCGACACTGATATAATCTGCAGTTATAGTAACAAAGAGATCGAATCTCAACAACAACCCTCGTGAACTGGTTTGTAGTTAGTGGCAAGTAACAAATCCCCAAATTTTTACTTTGTTATTTTTTCCCAAGTTTCGCATGTGTTGAATAGAAATTGACTAGCTAGATTAAATTCACATGACTTGCTAACGAGGTTGTTCCTTCACAAAAGCAATGGAAAAAATTCCTAACCAATAAAGTGTGGCAAGGGATTTGTATTCTTCAGAATATGATGGCTATCTAAACAAAAGGATATTTATACTAGAATTTTGCAAGCAAGTGATTTTGGCCATGCCACTCATACTGTTTACTCTTCTATAGGTTTGAGTATTGTATATGAATCTTTACTCTTTTACATAGCATTTTAACATGATGTACCTTGCATATGCTGTGAAATTTAACATTTGTGAACTATGTAGAAGGGACTGGAGGAATAGTCGATTGATATATTCCTATTCGGGGGGTTGTTCAAGTGATTTTCGAGTATTGATTATTATTATTTTGGTAGATCTATTGTTCGAGTATTTGATTATTCGAGTATTTGAGTTTCATATTTTTTGCAGATCTCTTGTTATTTATTTGAAGTGCAATTGTGGAGAACTTTTTTAGATTACCCACTTTTGTGTTTCTTAGGTTTTCTCAAAAAACCTATTGTTTAGAAACATTGACTTTTCTTTTAGCATATTGTTAGCTACCAGCTGTGATTAGATGGCAGAGATCCTTGAATCATATCAACTTGAATATTTTGGTTTTTGGGTCAAAATGTCTAGATTAAGATCCCATTATCCCACTTTATTGATATTATTTCCGTGAAATTCCTTATCATCCCACTTTGTTTTTCATATTTCAAAGTTTCATATTTATCTTTTAAAAATATTAACAAATTTTGAGTTTTTTTTGTGGAAAAGTAAAAAGCAAGGAGAAAATGCAAAATCAGTGCCTTCTAGATGCATTTACAGCCCACCCCATGTGCAACAATGGCATCACTGAAGACATGCATTCACACCGATGGCTTTTTTTTTCAGTTTTAAACTTGCATAATAAATCAGTAGTTTGCATACTACGAAAGATTCTGTCTTCAAAAACTCTATATATAGAGTTCTTTGTAACATATTTTATATACAATTTGAATATAAGTGAATTATTTTCCAACATTGTTGTTTCAATCCTTTGAGAAGATTTGTTGAAGTTTTATGATTGTTTCAATTTAATTTTTCTAGTATAACATAAGAGCTTTAAAGTTTTATATCTTTCAATCACAAAAAAATCTGCATTCTCCAAACATAGGAGTTTACATACACCTCTAAAAGTACTAATTCATAAATGACTAAATAAATGACTACCATGACTAAATAAATGACTAGACAATGACTAAATAAATGACGATAATGACTAAATAAATGACTACAATGACTACCGTGACTAAATAAAATGACTACCATGACTAAATAAATGACTACCATGAATAAATAAATGATTACCATGACTGAATAAATGACTACCATGACTAAATAAATGACCAGTTAACAACAATCGATGACTAAATTAATAACTAAATATACTACCAAATTGATCAATCAAAACAACCAATAAATGACTAAAAATGGTTTAGTCATGAATTTTGTTGTGTTATAAATGACTGGAAATAATCTACTAATGGTCACGCGACCAATTTTTAGTATTTTTTTAGTCATTTATTGATGTTTTTCTACTAGTGCATTGTTCTTACTCCTGACAAGTTAGGTAGAAAATCCAATCTCTCTTCAAAGTTTGTTGGGTCTAGTAGAAGGATGTTCATGATATTATGGACAGTTGGCCCCCCCTGGTGTCTCACCCTATGATTATTGAGCTCTGGTGGCAATCTTTGTTCTTCACGGGGTGGGCGCTCTAGAAGGAGCATAATAATTGAGTCTTCAGAAACAAGAAGTCCCCGTGGTTGGTGGTGACCAAAAAGATTATTAGTCAAGTTGTCAAAATAATTTCAACTATCTCTTGCAAGCCCACACTAGCTCATTTGATTGCAAAATCCGATGAAAATTTCTGATGAAAGATGTATAATTTGATGTATTGTCAGGTACTTGTTATATTTAATGTGTAATTTTCAATTTTTTAAAATTTTATCCCCGACGTTCATCGAAATTTTGACGAACCTAGTTTCATCGAAATTTTGACGAACCGTTTCGTTGAAATTTTGACAAACATGGAAAATCATAAAAAAATCAAATTATGGCCGACTTAAATAAAAGTGATTTCGCCTATTTATTGTGACAATTTTTTGCTATAATTATGAATTTTCTCTACTTGCAACAGTTTGTGGAGAACTAAGGACAATTGTCTTGGGAAAAATTAGAAAAAATTCAAGAAGATATTGCCAGGTTGAGGGTAGTCATTATCTTTTTCCAGAATTCATTTGTGAAGTCAGATTCGTACTTCCAGGTTTGAAAATCATATTTTAAAGCAACATCTCATCAAATTTCATTTTTAGACTTGTGCATTTTGAGAATTTCATTTCCAGATTTTGTTGTGCAAGTTCAATATTATGATTTTAGGAGTCTAACGGTTGGAAATCATAGTAAAATCAAAATTTAATAAGTTTTAGAATTAACATTTTAAAGTGTTTTTTGGGTTCATTAACTTCAGACTATCTTCTCTTTTGCAGGGGTGGTTGCATGCCAAATTTTTTTGGTGCAAAATATCAGAATTATTAGATTTTGTTACCTGTCTATGATTAAAAATTATTAGAGTTTGAGTTTGATACTTTTTTAAGATCTAAATATTCAAGCTTGGTAAAGAAAAAACATGTCAGATAATATTAGTGCGGAACAAAATGAACAGACAATTGCTAGAATGTAGGCTAGATTGAAAAGAAAGGGTGATGGGAAATGTTATTGTCCTTGCAATAATTGCAAGGGCTTAAAGACGAGAAGACTTTTAATCACAACAGCTGAGAAACATTGTAGGCAGCATGGTCACATTGAAGGGGGGAATGATTATCGTCCATTGGTAAGTTGTTCATTATATGTCTTTATATTGATTGAATTTGTAAATGTTTATATCATTTTAGCATTTCTATATATATAAAAAATCACTTGATCATGATCATGGTTTATTTGTGTCAATCATTATTATAAAGGTGAGGTGCCCTAGGGCACAAGATATGGATTATCACACCCCGAAGAATGTGGTTTTGCAAGCGGAGGAACATGGAGCTGTGAATATTGAAGATGAAGTTAATGATCCTATGGAAGAAGATGATCATGCGCCAGAAAACACTGTTGAAGATGATGGTACAAATACATTGATCCATGACACATTTAGTGGCGCAACTGATCGTGATGATCGAGATGACTTTGATGATGTTCATGATTTACCTGTACTTGAGAAGACACATGAGCCCCTTTATGAAGGCTCCGAAACAACTCTTCTCTCTGTTGTATTGTTGTTGATGAACTTGAAGGTTATGAATGGTTTATCCAACATAGCAATGTCACGAATGTTAAGGTATGTCATATATGTCATCTTTTTTCATCTATTTTAATTGTTGTTAGTTCATCATTAGTAAATAAAGGATGAAATATGTACCATTAATATTCTTTATATTAAAAAATTATTTTTTGTTGTAGATTGATTAGTGAATTTTTGTTACCACCATCAAATATTTTACCTCGCTCATACCGAGATTTATCTGCCATTATGAAATATATTGGAATGGAGTATCAAGCAATAGATGCATGTCCCAATGATCATATTATATATCATAAACAACATGAATTTGCAAAAAAATGCCTAGAATGTCATATCAATAGATATCAAAAAAATCAACTAACAAAAAAGGTGCCTCGCAAGGTTCTTCGTTACATTCCCATTATTCCACGTATGCAACGATTATTTAGGTGTGAAAGCTTAGCGCAATTTATGGACTACCATGCACAAAATAGAAGTGGAGATGACATTCTTTGAATGCCCGTGGATGGTTATGCATTTAAGGACATGGAGGAAACATGGCCACACTTTAAAGAAGAACCTCGTAATCTTAGGCTTTCATAGGCAGCGGACGGTGTCATTCCATTTGGAGAGCTGAGATCTATTTACTCAATGTGGCCTATTTTTGTTATCAACAATAACATTCCTCCATGGATGTCAATAAAGAGGGAGCACATAATGTTGGAAATGATTGTTCTAGGTATTTGTTTACATCAATTTTCTTTAACATAGTAGCATCTCATTTGTCTTATATATATTGCAGTAAAATGGTTATAATAATTATGTAACGTTTATGTTCATTCAACTAGGTAAGTACCAAGTTAAAGATATGAATGTATATATCGAGCCTCTTATTGACGAGTTACTAAAGTTATGGAATGGCGTCACTATGTATGACGTCTCTAGACCAATAGGACAAAGACAATTTCAATTCATGCAATGCTTGTATGGACAATTCATGATGCCCTAGGGCTAACACATTTTTGTGGTATGTTATAACTTTTGACTGCACTTTAACAATATTTAATTTTATGAAGTAGATATCATGCATGTTTTTAAAATAATCTATTCATTATATATAATTATAAAATTGACATATTTAATCCAATTATATATGATCTTGCAGGTCTTCAAACAAAGGGAAAATTTGCATGTCCAATTTGTGGTCCAAAGATGAAATCTCGTCGTTCAACAAGTTTAGGAAAGCAGGTGTTTGATGAGTATAGGCACTTCCTCCACATAGATCATAAGTATCGAGCTACTGAAAAACATCTTTTCAATGGGAAATAAGAGACTACATCAAAACCACGAAGAATGACACCTCGCCTATGAAAGTTGGAATATAATAGAATTAATCGTCAAGGTTATACATTAGATCAAATTGTTTATCTATCATATATGATATGTTTGGAATTTATATTTTTATATTGTGTTTTGTTTTCTCATGCTGTAATTGACAATGATTGTCATTGTTAATTTTTTTAACTTATATGCTTCATGAAGTTCGTCAAGGCATTAACGACTGACTTCCACATGGAATGAAAAGTTATCCCAGACAATTTAGTAGGTTTCCCTACTATGAGCAACTAAAAATTGTGAATTTATTTGATACAATGCATATCGAAAAGAATATAACATAAACGTTATGGAAAATATTGGACGGAAGGCATGACAA
>VDFB02047230.1:22269258-22282195 GCA_007258455.2 Sequoia sempervirens | reverse complement strand
GTAAAACAAAAACAAACAAAGAGTGTGTCTTCTTGATTTCGTCAAATTTAAAAGATCCTTATCAAATATTTTCTTCCTCCTTTTACTCTAAAATGGATGCTCTTGAAACAACACATGTAATGCCTTATTTTGAATAGTTTTTTGATAGACTCACAAGAGAACAATCTAAATTAATCTCTATGGATACTATCACCTCTTCAAAAAGCAGGGCACTTGTTGTCCAATCATATAAGGGAAAAGCAAAAGAAGTCTCCTAAAAAACCTAAGGTAGAATCAACTTCAAGAAATGAGCAATCATCTAAGAAAAAGAATAAGTTTGACACACAAGACACATCCTCTACACAGTTGAGAAATAATGCTTACAAGACTAAAAAGAAAACAAACTTCATTGTACTTTTTGTGGATTACAAAACCATGATAATAAATTTTATCATAAGAGGATTGGAACTTTGGAAGAGGTCATGTAGAGACACAAAATTGATCTTCCCAAACCTCCTAAGGGACATGCCCTTATAGCTAGAGGTTTGGATTCATCCAAGGATAGTTGGATAATTGACTCAAGATCTTCACATCACATGACTCAAACACAAGATCTTCTCGCATCTATTTTTGGCAACACAAATTCTCAAATTTTAGTGGGAAACTCTTCATAGATTCCATTTATGGGGTTAGGTACAATATAGTTAATAGAAGGAAACATTAAGGATTTTCTCTATGTTCTTGAGATTCAAACTAATCTTCTTTCAGTTTACCAGATTTGTCATAGTGGCAATGGAAAGATAGTTTATTTTTCACCATATTATGTAGTTATTTAACAACTACACCATCTAGAGAGGATGATTGCTTTAGGCAAAGTAGATCATGGGTCTTAGTTGTATAATTTTCATGGTTTTGAGTCAAATTGTGGAGCATCACATATTTACCATGCTAACTCTTTGAGAAAACTTTAACATGAGAAGTTTGAACACCTCAGTTATAGGCATCTTTAGTAGATGAGTACTAAGAATATGGTACTTGGACTACCTAATATTTCTTGCACAAATGGTGTTTGTTGAGTTTATGTACTTGGAAAACATCATTAGGAACCCTTTCTAAAGGGTAAATCCCATTGTGCTACTACATTACTTGATTTAGTTCATAGTGACCTCATGTCATTTCCAACTTCATTTTTAGGAGCCAAGTATGTAGTCACCTTCATTGATGATTACTCTTGTCACACTTGGATGTACTTTATTAAGTAAAAAAGTGATGTTTTCAACACAAGTTTAGTACCTTCAAGGTGTTCATGGAGAAGAAATAGTGTTCTTCTATTTGAAAGATACATACAGATAATTGGGGGAATATGTAAAATAGGCCTTTATGGAGTATTGTGTTAGGAACATGGTATTCAACATCGGTATTTAGTTCCCTATACTCCTCAGAAGAATGGTGTTGTTGAAATAAAGAAAAAATTTATCATTAAAAGGGATGGAAAATTGTGATAGAATTGTGAATAAACACAAGACACTGGATCAAAAACTAAACAAAAATACCTTTCATGCAAGGAGAGTTGTAACTGGAATAAACCTCAAGAGGCTTCAAGGAGATCACGAGATCATGTACAATGAGGGTGAGTGATTTATAGTCCAACAACCAAAAATGATAAAGAGATTATATCATGACAAGTGTTAACATCCTATGTGATGAGACATAATGATCTAGAATAAAATCTCACTCTAGTTAATAGAAAAAAGAACTCTTAATTTTAGCTTAAGTGCATGAGAATAAATTAGACTAATAATCAGTTAAATATTAATTAATTGTTATCTAATACATGATTTCTCTAACAATTGTATGCTTATATCTAGGTCTATGGCCCCATCATTTTGGGTTGAATCTATCAATTATGACAACTATATTAAAAACCACACTCCCCACAAGGTAGTTCAAAATCTTATTCCAAAGGAGGCTTGGTCCAGAATTAATGGACTGATGTTTCCTTCTTTAGGGTATTTGGTAGTGAAGCTTGGGAATTCATATCAAATGGTAAATGTAAGGAAATAGAGAAGAAGAGTCAACAACACATGTTTGTTGGTTATTATGCGGACATGAAAGCTTATATGTTATTTGATCCTATCACTAGAAATGTCCACTTTCATAGAGATGTCCAATTTGATGAGTCATTCACATAGTCGAGTCCTCTATCATCATCTTCTTCCTCACTACCTTCTCTACCTTCTTCATCTCATGAGGATACCTTAGTACTTAAGGATATTTTAGATGATGTTCTTGATCCACCACCACCTCCACTTCCACTACCACCTCCACCACCACCATCACCACCTACCACTCATGTTTTTCCAAGTGGGCTAGAGGTTTTATTGAGGAGGGTGGTTCTTTAGATGGTGATCCTACATCCTCTAGAAACACTCATTCACAGACTTCCAGTACTAGTCCTTTAAGTCATGCTATATCTCCAGATCCATAAAAATTTCTAGAGGCTTTCAGTAATCTAGAGTGGGATAGTGTTATAGTAGAGGAATATTCTTTATTGATGAAGAATAACACATGGGATTTAGTTACTCTTCCTAAGGGAATAAAGATGGTTTGGTGGAAGTGGGTGTACCGCACAAAATATGTAGTTGATGGTTCTATTAAAAGATATAAGGCATGTCTTGTAGCTAAGGGTTTTTCACAGGCTAAGGGTATTAACTACTATGAGACATTTGTCCTTATTGCCAATATGGATTCAGTTTTCCTTATTATTTCTATTGCTACATCACATATATGTCCAATTTATTAGATGGATGTGAAGATTTCCTTTCTACATGGTGATATTCATGAGGATATCTATATGAACCAACCTCCAATTTTTCCCAAGACTCTTCACTTGTTTGTAGGTTACATCATTCTTTGTATGGTATCAAGCAACCCCCTAGGGCTTGCTATAATAATATTGATGGTTTCTTGCTTGCATCTAGTTTCACTCGTTGTCACTCATATCACATAGTATAGATCTAGATGCATGGAGATGAACTTTTGATACCAATCTTATATGTTGATGACTTGATCCTTACTAATAGTTCTTCAACCCTGATTCAGTATATTTAGTATAGTTTGATGACACACTTTGACATGATAGATCTTGGGCTTTTGTATTTCTTCCTTGGTCTTTATGCTCTTTAGTATATTGAGGGGATTTCCATTTACCAACAAAAGTATTCCATTGAATTGCTTCATCAATTTCATATGAGTGATTGTAAGCTTTCACCTACACCATTCTAGTCTAGTGTCACTTTGACTACCACTTGCACCACACCTAGTGTTGATGCTACTTTATATAGACAGTTAATTGGTAGTATTTTTTATTTGACACACATGTGTCCAGATATTACCTTCGTTGTTGGGCTTGTCTCCCATTTTTTACATGACCTTCATGAGAGTAATTAGAAGGCAACCAAGTGTATGTTGAGGCATATTCATGGCACCACTCATTTTGGAATTCAATAAACACCAAGAGCTTCACAGATAGTAGGCTACACCAAATCAAATTGGGAAAGATATGTTGGTTCACAAAATTCCACTTCTAATTTTATTTTTTCTCTTGGTTCTAGTCCAGTTGCATGGTCTTGCAAGAAGAAAACCACTATTATATTATCATTTATTGAGGCTTAATATCAAGGAGAAGTTCTTGTTAGCTATGAAATATTATGGCTTCAACAACTTATGATAGATTTTGGTCTTTCACTTGATCATCCTAATATACTTTGGTGTGATAACTAAATTTCCATTCACATTTCACGCAACCTAGTTGAGAATAAATGGGCAAAGCACATCAAGATTCATATGCACTTCATTTGATAGCTTATTAGTGATGGTGTTTTATCCTTAGAATATTTATGTATTGAGGATGAAGTTACAAACATGTTCACTAAACCTTTAGCATCACCTCACCATATTGCATTATGCTAGTTTTTTGGGGTGAAGTAAGTTGTCCTTGGGGGGTCTTGAGTCCTCCTTTGTACATAGTTCTCTTTTTTGGAGAGGAGCTTTTTCCCACTAGGTTTTCTCCTTTACTTTGTTTGTGAGAGACTCTTATTTTGTACATGAGTACCTCATTATTCCTTGTTGTCAGGACTCATATTTTAGTGATTTAATCCTTAAGGATCACTTAATGGGGGTGTTAGTGTGAAAAGTGACATTATGTATCTAGTTTTCTTTTATCTAGTTCCTCAATCTAGTAATCCTATTCACTCTAGCTTAAGTTCACTTAGTGGTTTAGTTGTCTCACCTCATAGAAACTTGACACATGCCTTTACACTTATCCCAAGTGTTCTATATGTATCACACCACTTGGAGGGTTAGTTAGTCTTTTTGTGTCACCTTCCTACCTCCTCCATGTCTTATATTTAGAAAAGGAGTGACCATTGTATTCTACATATTTTATGATAGTTTATTGTATTTTGCATTGTTTTTTATTCATTTTATGGTAGTTCGAATATTACATTCATTATTTATTGCTCTAATAGTTATAATTAGTTGAAATATGATTTTTTTTCTTATTTTCATTTGTGTATGCATATTATGTGTAATAGTGGTAGAAGATGTATCACAAACTAGTGGCACAATATCTTTACCCTTATGCATTTCTAAGTCATGTCTTTTTTAATATAAGGTGTATAAGAATACACTCCAAAATCAATCAAAGATAAGCATAAGAGAATATGAAAGCATCTATAGGATGGTTCACACAAAAATATGTATATCAAATTGAGGCATAGAAAATCCATGGGGTCTAATAAAGGTCATTAGAATATGTGTGTCAATATAAATAGATCATCTTCATCATGCTAAGATAAAAAAATACCACTTTGCACATTGCTAAATGTATCATCAATATACCATGATACATAAGGTATAGAAGAGGGATTAACAATCGCATATGAAAGTAAAACATGTCGTTCATCACTTGGATCCTTAAGGAAAGATAAAGCTAGGTACGCACAAGTAGGAGAATCTATAGGTGAAAAAATAATTCTAGCATGATATATAACATGTGTTTAGTAGGGATAAAGAGTAGGAAATAATTAAAATATCATGAGAGACTGTCATTAGGTCTATATTATTTTCTTGTGCACTAGGGCTAGAAAAATAGTCAACTATGTAGTTTTTGAGTCAAACTCATTGACCCATATTTCATGAGTATTGGTTAACACAAACCCATATCTCATGAGAACCAATGATCCACTTAGCACTCATTGCATCTAGGAAATGTACATATGGGTGAAGCATTGGAAATTCTTAGGAGGTCATCCATCCCTATAATACTCCTACATAAGTATGCTTAACCATGGAGTTTCCCTCAAGATCAAGCCCACTTAGCTTGCTACCCCATGCAATGAGTGTTAAGTGGAAGATTCATTCTCATGAGAGATGATTTTGTGTGAACCACTACACATGAAATATGGGTCACTAAGTTTGAATAAAAAACTATGCAATTGAATCTTGATATAAATATCATAATTTGACACATTGTGAAAAATACATCCTACTCATCAATAAAAGTGTGTGCCAAATTCATAAATGAATTATAACATAAGAAAGATGAATAAAACCATTATAATTATCTACTAGTCAAATGAAATATAAGCTCACTAATCAATAATATAACACCATCTAAATAATTTCATAATTAGCAAGAAATAATTAACACGTAAGAAATCATTTATAGTGATGTCATAATCATCACATAATAATTCCTCACATAATATCATGTAATATATGAAAATTCAATGAAGTTTCAATAGTATTTACATGAGGACCAAATAAAATAACATCAAGGTGTATACTATCATTAGGTAAGATGTCACAATTTGAAATATTGTCATGCATATTCATAGGGTTGATATGAAATGTAGAAAAATGACCCTCATAAAATAAACCATGCATAAAAGAAATTAATTCAATGAAAAGCACAAATCTATGAAAAACAGGCTATACATTATGACACATAATTTTGATGTAATAATATCATAAATAGGTGAAGAATATGTGCTCATCAATATCCATCACCCTAGATGTATCAAAAACACATGATAAATCCTCACTAGATATATGCTACTCACTATCACAAGCCATAGGATAAATAAGATCAATATTAGACTTGGCTCGACAAATGAAATATGAATATCTAAGAGGAGAGGATGAACACTATCCAAATCTATGGAGGGATAAACACGTATACAATAGAATTGCACCTCCATGGACAAGGAATTATTACTCAAAACATAAAAGGGCATAAATGCATCAAGAATGGAAGGATCATGCATCATAATGATAGGAACATTTCAAAATTAGAAATATATGTATGCAAATTAGTAGACATACATAACTTATAGAGATCCATGATAAATAGTGGCACACTACAAGGGTGGGTGCATTGGATGAATTATTTATGATGTATTGATTAGTCTCTAAGGTAAAAGGATATAAAATATATATCAAATCTAAAATGAAATCAAAGAAATCAATGAATGATTAGATCTAGAATAAATTAGTAAATATAAATCATAGGGGAAAAGAGGTGTTGTGTAAGTTGAGCAAAAGAAATATCATATTGTATCACCAAACCCCAAGGAAAAACCTAGCTAATGAAATATAAATAAAGGGATCTAAACCCTAAGTGAATTTGATGTAAAATAATGCAATCAAAATTTTAAATCCAATAATGTTAATGGAAGGAGAAAAATGCTAGGGTGTGTATAAATTTCAAGTTCACAAAAAATGTAAAAGAATACAATCCCTTTAACATTTAAATCTAGGATAATCAACCAAATACAAACAATCAAAGATAAATTAATTTATATTTAATTGTGAGCTAAGATTTGATCATTGTCATAAATGAATATTTAGAAAATTAAATACATATTGATGAGGCATTTAGCTTTGGGTACTACTTTAAAGAATAAGAGTTGTCACACATAATTTAGCCAGCATACTCTCAAAAATAAATGCTTGCAATCTAGTTAATGCCCCGAGCTTTCTATAGTCTCTACAATACTTGTAACTCAAATTTGAGCCCCTTAGGCTCAAATGTGAACAACATAGGACTATCTAATGCACAATATCATCTTAATATATTCTAAGTCATATGTCATTCCATCTCTAATGTCTAAAGATGCTTAAGGGTGGCAATATTTAGAAATGCCTAAGGATGGGGATATTTAAATATATTTTAGGTGAAGTTGTCACATTGAAAGGGTTAAGTTCTCCTCAACCAACTCTTTGAAGGGGTCAACTTTACAACCTTGGTATAATACTTGTAGACAAGATTCTCAAGTATGCAAATACACTATATGCAAATTTTGATGCAATGGACTTGGACAAATATTTGTAGACAAGATTCTCAAGTATGCAAATACACTATATGCAAATTTCAATGCAATGGGCTTGGACAAATATTTGTAGACAAGTATGCAATGGGTTCCTTTTAAACTCTAGGTCAAAATGTTCCTAGAATGATTTTTCCATATAATTACTTAATGATTTTTCTTTCATAAGAATTAACCACACATGGATGTCTTAAAATACCAAGACATAACAACAATTTGTAAAAATATACATTAAACAAACTCACAATAACTAATAAAAAAGTACAAAAATCTATTTAAATCTAAAATTTAAAATCTCGAGGTAAATTTTGAACCACTCCAAATTGATCTAAAGCACTTAAATTTACCTTAATTTAAAAAAATACTAACTTTGCTTGACAACAAACATAAGTATGAATGGGAACCTGAACTAGAAAATATTATATAATGACAAATATAAAAAGACTAAGATAAGCCAAAATGCTGGAAAATAGAATAAATAAATGTGAACCAAACAAATTTTTTTACGGTAAATGTGCATCGACCATATCGGATAGACACACTCCCACTCCCACCGCTATATTGGAAAATATATGTATCTCTCCGCGGGAGTCGCAGCAGGTATCTTCCAAGAACCAGGGCAGAACAACAGTTCCGCCATTGGATGCGTCGCCATCGTTTATAAAACTCCAAATTACACTAAAAAATGCATGCCCTGTTAATTGACCCAAACTACAAGAGGACCGCTCTTTCGTAATGTACGTCCACACGGAAACAAGCTCCTACTTTGACTGTACTTTGCACCGGATTATAAGATATAAGTTCCCTCGCCCCCCCTCCCTTCAATCTCCATTCCCCCTGCACCTCCATAGAGTAACCAGAAATTAGTTATTTCAACCTCTGTACCATTGCCACACAGTATTTGGGGCTCTGCTCTGTTCAATCATGAAGATAAAAGTGGGTCGGCGGTTTTTCAAAATCAGAAAGCTGAGGCTGAGAACATGTCCCCTGCCTCTGAGATTTCCCAGGCTAATTCGCCGCCTGTTGAGCTGCATGCGATCCAAAATATCATTGTTCAGGTCCAGGCATATGAAGACCCGAATCCGGGACCGCCCATTAACAGAGGTCGTTCCGCAGGGCTGTGTGGCTGTCCATGCAGGCGATGAGCAGCAGCGTTATGTGATTCCCATTGTTTATTTATACCATCCCTTTATTACGAAGCTGTTGAGGGAGGCAGAGACGGAATTCGGGTATCATCACCAGGGGACCCTCACAGTTCCCTGCAGTACAGACGATTTTGAGCAGATCATATGGTTGATTGACAGAGAAAAAAGCTTTTAGTTTTGTCATAGACACATTTGATATATTCGTCTCAGGTTTTTTATACCCATTTATTAGATCCCTCTTTCACGGATCAATGAAATTGTATAGGGCTGTTCTGGTTTTTTATACCCATTTATTAGATCCCTCTTTCACGGATCAATGAAATTGTATAGGGCTGTTCTGGTTTTCAGTTTTTGTCTGAATCTAGAACTTAAATACATTTTATATATCACTGAAAAGTTCAGTCATATTCTTCTGTGCTGAGCTATTCTGTGGTGAATCCACAGCGTTTTACATGTATTTTTTAAAATACTTTTAAAAACAATTATATGGGTGACTTTCTGGGAAGTTCCATGTTCCATTGTATCTGTAACGGATATTTTTTATGATCAAAAATTCTTTTGATGGGAGTTATGAATCTATTAGATGTAATGAATGTTAGGTGAATCATTCTAATAGATTTGTGCGAACCATTTTTATGAAATATAGATCAATGAATTTAACTCAAAAACTACAAAATTGAATATTAACACGAAATTATATAAAATTTATATGCATTGGATGGTTTTCAATCACAGCCCTTTTGTTGTAATTTTGATAACAGGTGAAAAGTTGGTTGCCTATCTCTATCTGTAAATGTCTGGTCGTATATCATGGCTCTATTGCTTGACCTGGTTGTTGATTTGTCATGAATGATTTGTATTGTGGAAAAGGATATGCCACCCAAATCTGCAGGCAAGATAATGTTTATACATACAATATTTTATTTATAAGGTGTATCCAGGGGAGTACTTGTTCATATGTATCTAAATTTGGATTTGGTGTAGTGTTTTTTAATCTAAGATGATTTATTTATTAGGTGTTATTATAATAATTGTTTTTTGTTCATTTTGATTATCTCTCATTTTCTTGATTATCAAATTGACTTAGTCCAAAAAATAACTATTGTCAATCGATTTGAGCATAAAAATTTTAAATTTTGTATTTATGTTTGGTTATTTAAAGTCAAACCTCAAGACATCCTTAGAAAATATCCAACACACACTCACAAGCAATAATTCACATATCACTAGAACAACCAAGAGCATTTAAGGAGAATCTTCAAATTAGGGACATAGTTGCAATTAGCTTCTTCCATTTTAGGTTCCAATTTTTTTGTCATTATACATTGTGTAAGCGAAACAATGCATTTAACCAAGGTGTAAGGCAAAAGTTAGCAAACTTGCACACCCTAGCATAGTAAGTCGTTGATTTAGGTGTTTATAAGCAATGCCTTAACATTTAGTGTAGCCTCAACAATAGGAGTAAATCCCAAGGTGAATGATTCACATTTATAAAATCGCATAAAAAGGACAAGAATGTAGTTTTTCACAAATAAAATCATGATAGTAATTACTCCAATTGATTTGTAAAGTTTAGCAATACATGAGTTTGACAAGATCTAAATATTATTGCAAGAGTTTCTGGATTCGATTGTGTCAAAAAAAATTGCATCAACGTTTCGAATCACACTCTGTGATTCGAAACGTTGATGCAAAAAATGTTGACACAATCGAATCTAGAAACTCTTGCAATAATCTACATGGATTGTGGAAATCTATTATCACTAAGATCTAAATATTACAAATGAAATCTAATTAGAGAAACACGCTTATTGACTTATGATTACCAATTTACACATCATTGTTAGAGTTATCATGCATTAGCTAATAATTAATTAATCTTTAATTGATTAGTAGTCTAATTTATTCTCACACACTTTAGCTAAACTTAGGAATGCTTTATTAGTTGAGTTAATAATAGATCATTATGTCTCATCTCATGTGATGTTGACACTTGTCATGATCTAATCCCTTTCTCATTTAGGGCTTTGCTCTTATAAGCATTCAACCCTCATTGTAATTATTCACTCGAAATATCTGGAGCTTTCATATCTTCTTGAAAGTCTCTTTTGTAGCTTTTCCTTGTTGATGAATATAAAAATTCTTGTTTGAAGATCTCTTGCGTGGAAGGTGTCTTTGTTTGTTGTTTGATCCTATGGCTCGTGGTTTTGTGTCTATTTCACAATTCTAACAATCACTCCTTGTATAGATAAGTACTCTAATCTTCTTCTTTTGATTACAAGTTTACTTATCATGTATTAGGCTTAAGTTTACTAGTTTAGATTACATCTACTTAACACTTTGTTTATCTAGATTAGCATAAAATTGAAGAATGGGATAACACACATTTTAGGGTTTATGTATATTCCTCTTCAATTCCAATGAATCAAATATCTTTGATTATTTGATTCACTTTATCTTTCTATATAGGTTTTTGGGGGTCCTGCTTATTTCTTAGATCTAATCATCTTTTATTTTTGTTTTTTTACAGTAATATACTAAACCATTTTTAGTTTCATTGATTTATTTATCCTTCCTCTTTTGATTGTATATCAAGGTCTCAACCTACTTCTCATTTTTTATAAGGCATATCCATAGACTAAATCCCACCATAGCCTTGAATCAAATAAAGGAACCTATAATTGAGGACATTACTAATGGAGGGGATTATTTTTTACCACAACTCTCATGTTGTCCTTATAGATAGGTAAGATATACACTAACTACATATATGTTTAGTCTAATGTCTCTAACATATGTACTTGTTTATTCTATGAAATTATGGACTTAGCTTTGTTGATTGTTATTCTTTTTTTCTTTTTTCCCAAGGTATTCTCAAAATAATGTTGTATTGGCATCTAAATTCTAATTGTATGTTGTGTGATATATGTGATACTCTCATTTTAATATCCAAGAGTATTTGTATTTACTTTATCTTTGTGGGTGTGTGTGTTCATAAATGGAGGTTGATATTAATGTGTTGGAATTCTAGATATTAATCAAATATCATATTTGCATGTTTGGATGATGTACATTGGAATGGAGTTATTTGGACCGTGTGATGGTTGTATGATTTATGTAATGTTGTACTCTCTTGCATGATCATACATTGCTTTAGCTATTATTTATATGTGCAAGTGTAATTGACGTGTGAATTGAGTGTGTAGGTATAGGGTTATTTCTCTACCTCAGTATGCAAATTTAGATTATCTCCCCAATAGTTGTTATATTGGAGATGTCACATTGGGCCTAATGTGTTTTCTAACCTATATCATGTACTAAAACACATACTATTTAATCTATTTGTACTATCAATTCAAATACTTCTCTTTGCATTAGGTATTCTTCATTTGTGGTGGTTTTCTCTACATTAAGGGTGCTTCATCCTTGGAATCAATGCAAAACACATATTTTCATGTCTTAATCCATCCAAAAAAATTCTTCCATCCACCAAATAGATTTTGGTGTTACCACATAATTCTCTCTTTCGTTCTTCTTCCAAAGGTATCAAGATATGTTTATTTCCCTTTGAAATCACATTGTAGGTATTCTTTCTCTCATCATGAATTACCTCTTGTCATTCTACCATGGCTTCAAGTGTGAGATGTGTCTTACAAGATCCCAATTTAAATTTGATCCAAATTGGTGGCAATTTTAGGGTTCACTTGTATTGTGATCAATCTATGATTGTATAATTGCATTATGATTTCTTATTTCCTAGTTGTGTTTGATTATAATTTTATGGATGAATATTTGCATAATAATATCAAGTATGATGCAATTATTTTATTAGTTAAATAGTCTTTTGTTTATAATTTAAATTTGACTATTTATTTATTCCAAAACTAAGGAATTGGTTTGAACACCAAGTTCATATATATGAGCACTAATTAGAAAAATTGAAATAAAAAGGTAAAAAAGAAAGTGAGAAAATATAAATAAAAGTGAAAAAGAAAATAGAAAATAAAAGGGAAGATCATTTTATCATTAATTCTTTTATTTTCAAGGACTCCCTCAAAACCCTTTTCCTCTCATTTGAAAAATATATGAATTTATTTTATTGAGGAGTTGTTTGGACTTGAGTTGGATTGGAGATTGAAATCATTTAAGGTGTGCTTGGAGTTTTGTGAAATTGCTTCTCAAAGATTGAATTGTTGAATGAAAATTGACCGCTTTGTGGGCTCCAATTGAAGGTAGATTATCTTCATTTGTCTTGATTTTTGGTTCCTTCAATTCACGGATGCCATACCTATATGCAACCTAAAATGGTCACCTAGACGTTGGGCCCCATTTATTTAATTTGTCAACATCAACTTTCTGAATCAATGATTGTTGCATTTTCAAATCAAATTTTTTAATCAATTCATAACTATTTCAAATGTT
>VDFB02047230.1:22224508-22269158 GCA_007258455.2 Sequoia sempervirens | reverse complement strand
AACTTTGTTCATAGTTTCTCAAGGCTTGCTATTTATTTGTTCATCTTCTCAGAGTTCTACATGGGTTGTTAGGCTGTTTAGCACTTATTCAGCTCTATAGAATTCAATAGGGTTTTAAGAGTTTTCTTATATATGTAGGGCTCCTAAATGTCTTCTTAGGGTTCATGATTGGAGTTGTTCATGCTTATCTTGATGTATAAGAGTACTAATAATTGCATATGTATGTATATATTACATTATGAATAATTTCCAACTTTGTCTATCCAAGGTACAATTTGAGAAATACGAATGAGTGCAATGTGTTAATGTGTTATTTTAATGATCTGTTTAATTTGTATGACATACCATTGTTTTGGTCTTTGAGTTGATTTTAGAAGCCTATGCATATATACATACATATGCATATGCATATACATATATATACATATATATACATACATATGTATATACATATACATATACATATATATATACATACATATATACATACATATGCAAATGTATTAACATACATATGCATATGCATATGCAAAGTGTTCAATATTCTCATAAATGGAAGGTTCTTTTCATTTTCTGTCTGGTTGTAATCATGTGGCTTTGGTATTGAAATGGGATTATTGTTATATGTTTATTGTTTTCAATGGCTTCGCTTGTTTATCCTTCGACCCTGGTAAGGATATCCTATCCTGCTTAGAAAATAATCTTTTGGTTTCATGTGTTTACACACACACACACATACATATACATATATATATATATATATATACATATACATACATACATATATACATACATACATACTGTAAGAGAGGGGGACCACTGCATGCAAGACTCTAGGTCACCGAGGGTCGAGATGCGAGAGGCTTCCCTAACTTACCTCAGCTAAGTGTATGTTTAGGATATGAGGATGATAATGATGATGATTTTTAGGGTCCTACGATCACTCTACAACCCGAGTTTCAAAGTGGGGCTAGGCGATTCGGTCTTTAGGTCCAACTCTGCACCTCAGGGAGCTCTCTGCCCGAGGACGTCAACACAAACTTCGAATGATAGTGCAACACGTTGGCATCTCATAAATGCATTGTAGTCTGTATGGCTAGACAACAACCAAGATGAGGTTAAACACAAAAAAATGACTTATCATCCTAGCTATTTAACTAAAAGGCCATAATGATGTAACTAAATAGATTAAGTAATCTCTAATGTTATGAAGAAAACAAGAAAAAGTGATAAAGATGAGGAGAATCTCACCAATGAAATCGTTCACCAGCTAATCCTCCAAGAGCTCACATACCTACACACAACAAGAGAGAGAATGTTGGGGGTTGGCTGTATAGGGTCCTGCCTCAGTTAGACCCCCGTTTAGGTGTTCCCACCTCCACAAACAACCAATGGAAAAGAGATAAAGAAGTGATAAAAACACAAGCACTATAAACAATACTTTGCTACTCAACCAAATGATAGAGGAGAGGAGAGGAAAGCTTACCACCTCCACCAAGAGCACTCAAGGTTGCATAGGGGAGAAATGAGAGGAACTCAAGCCTTTTCTGCAATGGCGTGGTCTCAAACTTGCTCTATCGACGTGATGGAGTGTGATATTGCTGCTATGGAATGCTTGGAATGCTAGAATGTGAGTGCAAACTGAGCTTGAAGTGATGTAGGGTTCTTCCAATCTTCATCCAACCTCCTAATGCAAGTTCAAAGACTTGATTAAGAAGGAATGAGGAAATAAACAACCATATTCAAGTCAGGTGGCTGAAGGAGGCATTACAACTTCGCTACCAATGGGAAGAGTAATGCCTCTATTGTTTCAGCTACACGAATTTGCTAGGGATTTAAGTGCACCACACGGGTGTCCCCGATAGAAACGCCTCCACCGACACACAAAAAAAGTACCAAGTGCACTACCATCAACAAGCTTAAGTGAATTTAAGCCTCTGACTTAGGTTTTGTAAAGTGTAATAAGTAAAAAGGGAAATTGCACCTAGGGTGCAAATTCGCTCTTATACATTTTTCCCCCACTTTAGAGAGCACAAGTACTGATGAGTGCTTGGTAAAGTAGATTAAGAAGAGAGTAGGGTTAGAAAAGTATACCTGAACCATCGAGGATGCAGACTGTGATCTGGCGAACCCGAAGATGCAGGGAGAACAAATAGCTGCTTGGAACTATGAAGTTGGAACAAAAAAGTGCCTTACAAGCCTGCAGACCTGCAAGGAGGCAACCCCCAAGATCTCTCGCATGGAGGAAGCCCCAAGGAAGCAGACTTCACAGAGTTAGGAAGTGGTGACATGTCTACCCATAGATAGGGCAAGTCTAAAGCATTGATACATCTACCCATAGATAGGATGCATCTAAAAGAAGTGACACGTCTACCCGCAAATAGAACATGTATAAAGCGTCGATGCATCTACTCGCAGATAGAACACATCTAAAAGTGGTGACATGTCTACCTGTAGATAGAACATGTCTAAATCATCGATGCGTCTACACACAGATAGAGCACATCTAAAAGTGGTGAAATGTCTATCTACAAATAGAACATGTCTAAAGAGACGATGTGTCTACTCACAGATAGAACACATCTAGAAGCGGTGACATGTCTACTTGCAGATAAAACATGTCTAAAGTGCCAATGTGTCTACCCACATATAGAGCACATCTAAAAGCGGTGACACGTCTATCCAAAAATAGAACATGTTAAAAGCGACTAGTCACGTAGACCAAGAAACCTTCAAAGGGGTCCCTCGGGAACCCTTCAAAAGGGGAGGGGTCTACTCAGGGGACACACAGTTTGACATAGCAAGGTCTAGTCAGGCTACCCCCAAGCTAGATGCGAAAGGATGAATGGAATGAGTCTAGTTAGGCTTCCTCTAGACTAGACATGCAAGAGTCCATTCATTACAAAGGCTTCTAAAGAAAGGGTCTTTGAGGAACCTGCCATGAAAGAGAGGGGGTCCATTCAAGGGACACACAGTTCAAAAGTTTCCACCTTAGAGAGATTCATCATCGAGGAATCCTTTCGAAAGATGTTCACTTCATCAAGGAATTCAAAAGGAAGCTCATGCCCCATGTGAGGGTAAGTCAAAGTAGTTCCCACTTCAGAGGAAGGTCTTCAAGTCTTTTCTTTATGAACCCATGATGAAGGAAACACTTTCCATTAGGATTCTATGTTGAGAATGCACTTCCAAGGAAAGGGTATTGTGAGGAATTTTGAGAAAAGATTCATTAGCGGTGAATTCATTTTCTAAAAGTTGAAGTGTTAAAGAACATCATCACACATTGGAGGGACAACTCAAGCAAAGGAAAGAGAAAGATAAAGAAAAAGTGAAAAGCACAAACAAAGGACACAGGGGGATCTGGTTTAGTGGGGTTAGATCTGTTTGAGCTCATATAATAGTAGGTAACCGCAATTCAAGGTGAAAGATCATCAATCCCCAACTATATCAAGAAGAATGCATGGAAAACAAAGTAAAAATAAAAAATTAGGTCAACATGAAAGGGAAGCCTAAATTTCCCCGTTGCTTTGCATCGTCCCCAACTTAACGAAAAATCAAGCATAAACATGGAAGAATGATGGTACAAATAGAAGAAATTTTATGACACAAAAAACAAACCTATATCCAAGCACCAACAAGGGTAATGAGGGTCATCCAGGCACACATAGCATGGGTACGGGGGAACACATCACAAGACATACACACATGCACATAAGATCAAGAAAAGGGGACCTCCTCTAACACTGCTCGACCAAGAGGTCATCTGCTTCCCAATCCAAATCTTCATAATGGGTAGGAGGATGAGCCTACAAAGGAAAAATGTTAAGAGGAGGGGCATATGACCCTCCCGCAACAAGGGCCATGGAAGAGGGCCCCTCATGGTCCTCTCCACTGAGCTCTTGTGGAGTCAACGCCAGCGATTTCATAAAGATCATAGATAGGGTCGGGAACTCATCCACAAAGTTGAACATGCACCCCATGGGAGTGTTATGTATTACTTCAGTGGATGGGACATGATGAGCCTAAGATCCACCGCTAGGCTCGTTGAATGATTTGGGAGCAGTGACAAACTCAGGAGAGGCCGGGACTAGTTTTGTCGCAAGGACATAATCAGTCATCATAGGGCCACCTTGCGAAGGTGGGATCTTCCTACATCCTTTATTGAGAGAAGGACTATCCCTTTCCTTCTTCTTTGTAGGAGGGGATGAACTCCCCACAGACGAAGCTAGAGGTGCAGAGGAGGAAGAGGATAGAACCACAATGGATATGACCGAAGTGTTAACCATATCCATAGGATTTTGGAAGGGTTGAATATCCAGAATGGACACCAGCAAAGGAAACTCCGCCAAGGGAGTGATAAACACTTCTACTCAATTAGTGTTAGGTTCTTTCGTGCTCGCAATGGAAGTGGGAATGGGTCAGGTAGAAGAGACACAATAGGAGAGGAGGATGATGCTGTAGAGGGCCCTGAAGAGGGGGTGGTCATTTCTTCTTCCTTTTATTGCAAAGTGGCCTGCTCATCCAGGAGAGACTTTCATTGATGCTTGCGCTCTCATGCAAGGTAGTTCCTGCGACTCTTAGAGTTAGAAGCTGCGGCTTGCGAAGGGACAAGAGTTTCTTGCTCAACTATAGGGATGTCCACTACAGCCGTTTCAGGCAGAGGAATGAGTTTCTGTGCAGGAGTAGGGGGAACAAGCTGAGGAGTGATGGGAGGAATTGACTTGAGAACCTCGATGGCGGGCCTCTTTTCGCTCAGTGCCTTAGGAGTAGGAGCAGTAGGAGGCCATGGTGGTTAAGACAAGGAGGACTCTCTTCAAAGAATATTCTTCCTTTCATACCAAACGGGTCTAGGCTCCGTCGGTAGAATAGGAAGCTCAAACATGGGATGCTTGGGTTTTTGCCAAGCGGGCACCAAAGGGTTCTCTTGCAAACGAGGAGTAGAACCTGAGGGTACCACAACTGAGAGAGAAGAAGTATCAGGATGGGCAGTAGAAGAGGAAGAAGGAGGATCACAAGACTGCTTCTCTTCTTTCCTCTTTTGAGCCTTAACAACATCGCTATCAACCTTCAAGTAGGTCCTATGTGAAGTAGCATAAGGCGAGGGAGGGTACCTCACTTTGGCCTTAGATGTCCTTTCTTATAATTCTATTATGTATTATGTAAAAGGTTTATCCTAGGCAGAAGGGGACCCATAGGCACAGGCCACAGGTGATCCAGGGAGTAGGTTCCACATGCAACAGACGGTAGATAGCCGATGTCATGGATCAAATGTACATAACCTTTGTGGATAAATTTTAGACATTCATACATAATGGAGGGTACTGCATTCATCGCTACTAACCAGGGGATACCCAACTTTACACAAAAGAGTTCAGACCTTGGAATGATATCAAACAAGAGCTTCACAGTATTAGGTCCGACCAAGACTAACAGGGAAATGCTACCTAAAGGGGGTACATAAAGGCCATCGTGTGTGCGAATGAAACTTTTAGGAGCATTGTATCCATCCTTATGTAAATTTTTTATAAGCATGATCTCCTCTATTATTGTGCTCACCTGTGGCATTGAAACAACGAGAACACCGGCTATGATGTTTCCATTGATCCACACAGGAATATAGAGGGGAGATGGTTCCTTATTAAATCCCATCGGAAAGTCCTATGAAGTAAAGGTTATGCCAACACTATTCTCCATAGGTTACGTGGAGGGGATGGTTTGATGCAGGAAGGAGGCCATTACGCACACTAGAT
The DNA here is from genome assembly GCA_007258455.2 of Sequoia sempervirens. Classification (NCBI taxonomy): domain Eukaryota; kingdom Viridiplantae; phylum Streptophyta; class Pinopsida; order Cupressales; family Cupressaceae; genus Sequoia; species Sequoia sempervirens. The sequence continues at coordinate 22,263,411 of VDFB02047230.1, read as the reverse complement.
AGTGCTTTCACATAATCTGTAAAAAGGTTAATGGATAAGACAGTGGCCCAATTAAGGTTTCGTCATGCAATACCTTTGGATCCTTCCAACTATGCCACCTAGGGGTCATAGGTTGGGTTGCAAGGCAATAGCCTCACAACACTCACACCTACAACACTCCTAGAGTACGAGGAAAGGAACTGTTAGTATCACAAAAACGGAACCAAAATGGTTCACGTCGAGTTCACCAAAAATGTAAGAGAGAGGGACCACCGCATGCAAGACCTCAAGTCACAAAGGGTCGAGATGCAAGACGCTGCCCTAACTTACCTCAGCTAAGTGTATGTTTAGGATATGAGGATGAGAATGATGAGGATTTTTAGGGTCCTACAATCAATCTACAACATAAGTTTCAAAGTGGGGATAGGTGAGTCGGTCTTTAAGTCCAGCTTTGCACCTCAGGGAACTCTCTTCCTGAGGATGTTAGTGAGAACTTCGTACGACAACGTGACACTATGGCATATTAGAAATGTGTTGTAGTCCATATGGCTAGACAACAACCGAGACGAGGTTAAAAACACCAAAACGACTTATCAACCTAGCTATTTAACTAAAAGGATAGAATGATGTAACTCAATAGATTAAGTAATCTCTAATGTTATAAAGCAAATAAGAAAAAGTGATAAAGATGAGGAGAATCTCACTAATGAAATCATTTTCCAGCTAATCCTCCAAGAGCTCGCACACCTACACACAAAAAGAGAGAGAATGCTGGGGGGTGGCTGTATAGGGGCTACAAATAGTACTATGCTACTCAACCAAATGATAGAGGAGAGGAGAGGGAAGCTTACCACCTCCACCAAGAGCACTCAAGGCTACTTGGGGGAGAAATGAGAGGAACTCAAGCCTCTACTGCAATGGCGTGGTCCCAAACTTGTGGTCCCAAACTTTCTCTACCGACGTGATGGAGTGTGATATTGCTGCTATGGAATGCTAGAATGTGAGTGCAAAATGAGCTTGAAGTGATGTAGAGTTCTTCCAATCTTCATCCAACCTCTTAATGCAAGTTCAAAGACTTGATTATGAAGGAATGAGGAAAGAAATGGCCATATTTAGGTCGAGTGGCCAAAGGAGGTGTTACAACTTCACTGCCAATGGGAAGAGTAATGCCTCTACTGGCTCAGCCATAGGAATTTGCAAGGGACGTAAGTGCACCGCACGAACTTCTACGTGTCACATGGGAATCCTTGACAGAAATTCCTCCACCGACACACAAAACAGGCACTAAGTGGACTTCCATCACTGGGCTTAAGTGAATTTACGCCTTTGACTTAGGTTTTGTAAAGTGTAATAAGGAAAAAAGGGGAATTGCACCTAGGGTACAAATTTTCTCTTATACACATACATATATTTGTTTGTCTGTGTATACATAAAATAGATAAGACTTGTGAACAACATAATAAAATATTTAGGGTGTCCACATCATCGAATATAAAATAATTGAATACCCATGGATAAAAAATAACCCCAAGAAGCAAATGAAAATTTTATTTATTTCAGATAACATGGTGCACCAGTTGGAGGGGTCAAGTTAGGGTGACCCACTATGAAAAGAGGACATCTTGTAGATTAAATTTTGAAGTAAACATGCTTTAAAAGGTATTCAATATGATATCAATTATAAACTTAAAATTCACTTGCAAAAATAATTTTTAGCACATTAAAACATTGGTCATTCCATTTTCTCCAATTAGAAACTGTAAACTTAAAGTAAAGATTCACGGTGATGTTCAAATAGGATTTTTCAAATTCCAAAAGCAATAAATGTGTTATAAAACACAAAAAAAAACCAATAAGTTGTGTTGATAAACACTACTCATAAAGTGGATAAAGTGTTACAACAAACACCATTGAACACTAATTTTTCCATTTGGAATATTTTGAATCTTTTCAATACAAAGTTAAACAAACAAATAGCTTAAGCACTAAACTAGACATTCCACCACAAAGAAACAAAACAACCTTCCATTAATGACCACAAGTAGCAAAAGATGGAAGAAAACCATTGCAAACCAAAAATAACAATCAATAGACATGAGATGACACTCCTTGTTTTTCGGTTGATGTCTTTGAAGCAAGGGAAACCTTGCAGTCTTTTAACTCAAGCTACCTGCCACTATACAACTTAGGTTTATTACTGCAATGCTTGCACTCTTGGCTTGTTCTTTCTTATTTTAGTTTTGTGAAGCCAATATGGGTACCTATCTCATCAATTCCTTCCTTTTTTCCATTAAATATTAGTGTTGGAAAAAGTATGAGACTACTTGGATGTAAAGGAGAGAAGAGATAGAATATGCTTTTAAGGGGATAGATTTGAGTTGGGTTTTTCCCATCACAAAGATGGAAGAGATTTTGTGAAGCTTACTCTATCTTCAATGTAGGGATATATTCTTTGTAATATCCTCAATTTTCAATTTTTTTTGTAATACCATTGATTCTTGTTTCTTTTGGTTGGAAGTATCTGGGATTTAAGATTATCAAATAAGAAAGCTTATGGTTGTTGAAGCTTTTCTAGGGATTATATAGCCAACAATGAAGGATACAGTGGTTAGATTTTCTTTTTCCTTAAGATAATGTTCATTACTTTCTATTACAGATTTCAATTGAAGTCTCCCCATTCAAATAAGAATTCCACTATCATATGGTAAAATAATTTACTTAATAAGATTTTGTGACAATAATAACTACAAGAAATTATAATAATTTTGTAGCTTATTTGTGCTACAGTCTGTTTAAAATTATGTTAAACTTAAGTTCTGATGTACACTACACTAGAGGCTGGAGAACAAATAGTGGAAACCATTGAATAATGCATATATAGATTTCACCAATATCAGAATAGTGATCCATCATAATACCCAAAAACAACTCAACAAAATGTGAAGCTCAAGCCCATCAATTTACTAGAGTCAATGTTGAAAAAGATACTTTAAGACGTTGAAATATGCACAAAGCCATTAGACCATGTAAAAATAAATTGGTTAGAGATATGAGAAATTTTTCAACTTGACCGAGGACAACAAACTATTTGACAGGGAGATGCTAAAATTTTGGAAGCTTTGTTTGATCAAGCTGCTGAATATTGAAAGAAAGTTGAAGCACATTCTCTAAGAAATCATGATGATTGGTCAAATATTATGTGATTTTTTGAAGCATGTAAATGTCTCTATTACCATACTGGGAAATTTTCAACATCATGCAATATTTTATCCATCCAAGAAAACTAATGTTTCATATAATTCAACCAAATTAGATCTCTTATTGTTGTTTCATAAAAAAGTATACTGACAGTTATTGAAGCTAAGCCTTCTTTAAAACCTATTAATGGTTTCAAAGGGTTTGTTAAGTGTGAAGGAGGAGAGCATTGAATGCTCCATAGCTGCAAAAATACAAGGCACAATAACCAACAAAAGAAGGAGGGAGTAGGAGTTAATGAGTTTGAACTTCCTCTTAAATGCGACTAGACTTCTATTTAATGCAGGAGTGTGCGATGAAAAGGTGGCGAGTTGCTCGGATGCCACACGACATCGCGATCACATCCCACTTGATTTAAAAAATATCTACCTCAGAGATAAAATGACCCACTATTAATGTAACATAAGAATGTTAATGATGGTGAATGTTGTATAAACATAAATGTTTCATATTACTCTTAATGATCCATCATGGATGATTCAAGTACTACTTCTACAAGTCATATTATGATAAAAATAGAATATCTAAGGACCATTTTAGTTCTCCAATCATAATCAGAGTGTCACTATAAGCCTATCATGTCATTATTCATAAGTTGTGTATGACTCAATTGAAGAAAAGAGAAGCAAATTTATTAAAACAAGTTGATTTTCTTTTCTTTTAAAGTTGATTTATTAAAACAAGTAATATTTCCTTTTCAATTGTTTTCTTTGTAAAAAACTTCACTTTTTTCTTTGAAAAGAAATATGAGATTCCTTTGATTTATGTATGTTAATTAATTAAAGAATTTTAAGACAATCAACATAAATAAAGAGTTAAAGAGTTAAAGAGTTTAGGAATAATCAAATGTTAAATTGATAAAGAAAAGAAGGTGTATTTAGTAATTGGATGTAATAAGAAGATGTGTTGTAGATTATGTTTTAGTAAGTAATTGTGGGATTTGTATCAATTGAATCTTAGTATATTGTAAAATCTATATATCTTTTAGTATAGTTCAATTATGTACCTACAAACTTGAGCCCAAAACCTATTAATTTTGAATCTGTAATACATATTCAAACCTAGAGGATGTAGTGTTGAATCTAATATCTCATTTCCTCAAAAATATGTACTTGCCTTTGATAATCTAAACAAAGTAATTCTAAAGAACACTAGTAGATTTTTATTTAGTAGGATTTGGAAGTTGACTAAGACTTTCCAGCTTGGACCAAGTAGTCAAACAGTTGTATCAACTTAATGGTTTGGAATAAGTTTTCATATGTATGACAAGTAGAATTCACTGCATGTATCTATTCATGTAATTGAATAGATATTGATGCTACATTGTTCTAAATGCTTGATCATTAGTGTCCTATTGTTAATTCCTAGATGATCAAATGGCCAAGGATTTTGTCCTAAATACAACACCTAGAGTAGTCTTATGTCTATACAACATTCACCATCATTAACATTCTTTTGTTACAATATATTAAGCTAAATCCAGAGTAAGATTTGTGCTTGAAAGATACAGTGTCCCAATTGATGAGAGGGATGTGTCTATGCATCTAGAGTTCTAGAATGAGCTTAAGGAGTTAATGGGAAACCTTGTACCTATTCCCAAATTTTCCATTAAGGGTAGATATATTGGTGGTGCAAAGGAAGTTTTGCAGTTTAACGATGATGGCAAGTTGGATAAATTTCTCAGTGGACTTTCAATTGGCACTGCATGCAAGGCTTGTGATGGATGTGGGGGAATGATTTCCAACACTAATCTATGATAGAAAAAAGGAAGGAATCGATGAGAAAGGTTAAAATGCTGCAAGGTTGCTCTTGCTTCCTTAACAGGATAAGATATCCTTACAAGGGTCGAAGGATAACCAAGCGAAGCCAAAAGTGACACAACATTAAACAACTGAAAACCCATGTGAAAACCCAAAAATAGAAGAACATTAAATGTACAAGCATAGAAAGATTTGAAAACACAATAAAACCAAATAAATCCTCTTTTTTTTTGAGCTAGAAAGCTCATTGCCTTAGCAGGATAAGGAATCCTTACCAGGTTCAAAGGAAAAATGAGCAAAGCTAGTAGATGCACGGTGTCTTATCAGTGCCAAGGTGAACTAGTATAGGTGCCATCTGCAAGGAGAAAACACATAGAGAAGAGTCGATAATGGTGTCAAAGGGTTTGTTGAGTGTGAAGGAGAGCATTGAATGCTCCATAGTTGCAAAAAGCCAAGGAACGATAACCAACAAAAGAAGGATGTAGGAGTTAATGAGTCTGAAATTCCAATTTAATGTGACTAGACTTCTATTTAAATGAAAATTTCCAAAAGCATCTATAAGCTTACAAAAAGCCTAGTTCCCCATCTATAATAGAACAACTTTACTATAGCAGCCATCTTCCTATACCTAAAAGGAATAAACTGGGGAAAAATGGTATAGAAAGAATGAAGAAATGAAATTATAATAGTGTCTATATATGACATAAATACATCTACTGGAATCTAAGCTTTCCAAGCGAATTTAAAAAGTGAAAGGAGATTCTAAAGCATCTCCATAGAAGAGAATCAAAGGCTTAACAAGAGAATTTAAACACTGTAGTTGAAGGAAATTCCTAAATAATGCATAATAACAACATGCATGTAACATAGTCACCAAGAGATTCGTACAAGAAGAGAGATGATAACACAAACACCTTTTTTGGGATAAGAGTATGACCATATGTAGGTTATAGGTTTGTTTAATATATAAGCAAAGTGTGCAAACCTGTTCAAGTGATAATTTTGTTATGCTAGATGCAAATTCAATATTCAAACTATGGATGCACCTTCATATTAATGATTAATTTTATTATGTTAAATTTAAAATTAATTTTTTAACTCCATATCATAGCCATGTGTAAGATTTCACAAGTTACTGGAAAATAATTGATAGAATCAAGCTTTGTATTGGGTTGATTGATTATGAGATACAATTTTCTCCCACTTTACCATTCTCCTTTATAATCTATAAAACCTTGTGCAGTAGTGTTTGAAGCTTTCTTTACGTGTGGTGAAATTGCTATTTTTTAGGAAATTTTGTCATCCGTAGTGGAGATTGTCTTGTGATAATAATTTTGTTTATTAAATACAAATTATTAATAATTGCAAGCTTGGTATTGTGATTGTTGTCAATTTGGATGTTTATAGCTTTCAACTCATGTACATTGAATTGTGAGGTCTTGTCTTGTGTTTGTAATCCTTTGTTTGTGTGCATGTATAACTATTCTCTATAAGTTATCTGAAATCCATACATGTGTGTTTGTTTCCATGCAGCACAAAATTTCCTTGCTTGAAGCATTTAGTGTTTGTTTCAACTAAAAATCTAGCAAATGCCCAAAATTAATGCATTGCATGTTTATTTTTCAGTATTATTCTGGACCCCCAAATCAAAGCTTGTGAATATTATAAGTGTTGTACATAACTCTCTATATTTTGCACAACGGAGCTGCCCCCTTCAACGCAGAGGGAAATCACAACATTTTTAGTTATCTTTCAACTCATTAGCAGTGGATATTGCATTGTCCATTGGGTGAATCACAACATTTTCAAACACTAACACTATTATTAATTTACAGGTATGTAATGCATAGAAAAATTATCACTTGAATAGGTATGATCATAATATAAGTAAACTCTTAAAACCATATTGAATTCCGTAGAGCTGAATAAGCACTAAACACCCTAACGACCCATGTAGAACTCTAAGAAGATGAGCAAATAAATAGCAAGCCTTGAGAAACTATGGAAAATCACAGTAAAACCCAAAATGGACAAGCCAAAACCCAATAAAAATCGAAACCCAAAAAACCAAATAAATCCTCAAAACGTTTAGCAAAAGGACACAACTTGCAATATTTTGACAGAATGTCTCAAAGAAAAGTGGTCTCATGGGTTGCAACGTCTACATGACACGCACAAAATGGATTTATTGAGAGGCGTTAGAAACTTTCAAGCAAATGCAATTGACAAGTGATAAGTCAAATCTCCACACAATGGTATGTCATACAAATTAAATGAAGCATTAAAATAACACATTAACCAAATCCCCAAATATCTCTTGACATTGCACTCATTCATATTTCTCAAATTGCACCCCAGATATACAAAGTTGGCAGTTATTCATAATGTAATATATACATAAATATGTAGTTATTAGTAGTCTTATACATCAAGATAAGTACAAACAACTTCCATCACATACCCTAAGAATACATTTAGGAGCCCTACATATATAAGAAAACTCTTAAAACCCTATTGAATTCTGCATAGCTGAATAAGTACTAAACACCTTAATGGCCCATGTAGAACTCTAAGAAGATGAACAAATAAATAGCAAGCCTTGAGAAACTATGGAAAATCACAGTAAAACCCAAAATGGATAAGCCAAAATCTAGTAAAAATCTAAACCCAAAAAAACCAAATAAATCCTCAAAATGTTTAGCACAAGGACACAACTTGCAACAGTTTGACAGAATGCCTCAAAGAAAACTGGTCTCATGGGCTGCAACATCTACAAGACATGCAAAAAATGGATTTATTGAGAGGCGTTAGAAACTTTCAAGCAAATTGAATTGATAGGTGATAAGCCAAATCTCCACACATTTCCAAAAGCTAGCCTGCCTATGCCATAATGGGCGCTTTGAAATAGGGTATGGAGATCCCTATAAAAAATAATGGAAGGGGTTTGATTTCTTTTTCTTTTTTTTTGACAGCAAATAGCGTCCAACAATCAGGTAGACAGGTATGCAAAATGAGAACATAGACCAATCACACGATATGCTCGACAGAAAGGAAATGTGGTCTTAGGGAGTACAATGATTTGTAGGATAAGCACAAAATGAATTTATTAGGGGATTTAGAAACCTTCAAGCAAAAGAAGACAGCAGGTGTGAAGCCAATTTCCACAATATTTATCAACATCCAACGTGCACCAAAGGTGGGAATGCGCATCCATCGTCATTTAAAAGGTAGAGGATTTCATTAGATTTAATTATGGCTCCTTAGATTAACATGTATGCAAAATGTAGTAGCATGGACAAGCAGATGGAAAACCGAGCATAGAAAGCTTTGCAAACCCAAAAAAACTAAATAAATCCTCTTTCTTTTCAAGCTAGAAAAGGCATTTCCTTAGCAAGATAAGGAATCCTTACCAGGTTCAAAGGAAAAATGAGTGAAGCCAGTGCCAAGGTGAACCAATATGGGTGCCATCTACAACGAGCAAATGCAGAGAGCAGAGTTGGTAATGGTGTCAAAGGGTTTTTTGAGTGTGAAGGATGGGAGCATTGAACGCTCCATAGCTATGAAAAGCCAAGGCACAATAACCAACAAAAAAAGGAAGGAGTAGGAGTTAATGAGTCTAAACTTCATCTTAAATGCGACTAGAATTCTCTTTAATGCGGGAGTGTGCGATCAAAAGGTGGTGAGTTTCTTAGATGCCACACAACATCATGAGCACAACTCACAATGCCACTTCCCACCACCAGTGTATGGTGTGTCCAGTCTTTGGTCAACAGTAAATAAATTCAACCCCGCCAAAGAAACATGTTGTCCACATGGAAAATCGATGTCTAGCGTGTTAAAATGAAATATTTAAGTTGTCCACATCACCGTCTACATGGAAAAGTCAATTTTTTTTTTATTTGGATGATGTGGCGTGTTAGGTGTGTTAGTGTAATTAATTATTTAATTAAACTTTGCATAAGTTTACTTAGGTAATATTTTAAGTCCTAGGTTGCATTATTAGATATCATAACTAATGGGGTAATTTCCCCTTTCATGTTTGTAGGGATAAGATTCCTTCTAGAAGATGAGTTGTCCTAGAACTTATCTCAATCTTTTATCATTTCCTAGGTAGGGTTCACATGTCACATGTTGTTAGATCAAGACACATGGCAACATCATATTGCATCTTGCATCTCATTCATGCCTATATAGTTAGGGCATTTGTACATTTGTAATTATCTAATATCTCATATTCTAGATCAATTGAAATCTCTATTTGCATGCCCTTAGTTGCAAATTTTTTTGTATGGTTAAATTTCTTCTTGGAGGTCCTCTTGAAGGCTATAGCTTCAAGGGCATTGTGCATCCATCATTTCATTATGTGGCTTGCATATTCTCCTTCTCTGACTATGTTGCACAAGGGTAACTATAAAAAATGGTGGGAAGGGATCATACACCATCTCTAATCACTTGATTTATTGCCACATATCTATGGTATAGTTCCCCATCCAAGTGAAGGTATTCAAGAATTTGATTGGAGTTGTTGCAGATACATTGTCTTGATGATCATTTCAATGCAAGTTGATTGTGATGTTTTGAGTTCTCTTGATCATTGTGATTTTCCTCACATCATTTGGACTAAGATTTGGGAGATATATGGAGGATTAGAAACTCCACCCTTCCCCAATGGTCATGATTCAGAATGTCATTCCTCAAATCAGATACCCCATGATGATATTGTTGAGTAAGAGGTTGATTTCCTTGAATCTTCCAAAGAGGTTGACAAGGTTTCTTCAGATACTTCTTCTCCATCAGAGACAGTTGGAATCCCTTCACATTCAACAATTCCTTGTCCATATTCATTGATTGAGGCTTCCATCATATCTATCTATCAGGACACATTCAGTTTTCTAGACTTGACATCACAGTATCGCTTTGTTTTAGGTATCACTGACTTGGCTACTTCTATAGGTTTGGAGGAAATTCTTGAGGGGATATCACTCCTCTATTCAGATTCCACTTTGGAGAGTTTTCTTGAGTCTCCTCATCCTTTTGTCTCAACCTTGATTGGGGATCCTAAGACTACATTGGAGGCAGTTATTTTCTCTTCAAAAATTTCATGTATGAGACTTCTCCCTTGTCATTCCATTCAGGATTTAAGGTTTCTTTAGCATCTACCATTGGATTAGCTTCAAAATTCTTTCAATGGTTTTGAGGACACTTCATTTATGGGAGGATATCAAGTTTCCATCACATTCATATCATCATCTTTGGATATTGTTCAACATCAGTTTCCACATCATTCTAGTTTGTCACCTTCTTCAATGATCGGGCATGTACCTAAGTTGATTGTCGCATCTTCATCATCAGACATGGAGACATTTGAGAAGAGTTCAGAGACATTATCAAAATCCATATTCATCCTTCCTTCAATTCCCATTCAAAATGGGAAGCATCTCTATGCTTGCACTTGGTTTTATTTCTTTTGCAAGGGAGACAAGTTGTTTATTGATATTGGATCTTGTTTTGTCTTTAGACACTTACCATTTTTGTAGGTGATTTCATCCTCTAGGGGGGCTACATAGTCTCTCTATTTCCTCCCTATGGTGGTGCCATTGATTGTATTGCATCCATGAGATAGATGGTGTCCTTGGGGGATATTTGGGAGTCCTCCATCATTCCCATCCTTTCTCTTTTTTTCTGCATTTTCATCTCCTTTTTGGAGAGGGGTTTTGTTCCCACTGGGTTTTCCCCTTTTCTCTGGTTGTGGGATATTTCTTGCATCTTCATCTTGATCATGTAAATGGGCACCTAACATGGCCTCATAGCGGGGACCCATCATCATCATCATCATCTTTTCATAACCATTGCATTTCCTCCCTAAGTTGTACTTATGGGGGTGTTATTGTAATTAATTATTTTATTACACTTTTCATAAGTTTACTTAGGTAATATTTTAAGTCCTAGGTTGCATTATTAGATATCATAAATAATGGGGTAATTTCCCCTTCCATGTTTGTAGGGATAAGATTCCTTCTAGAAGATGAGTTGTCCTTCTAGAACTTATCTCAATCTTTTATCATTTCTTAGGTAGGGTTCACATGTTGTCACATGTTGTTAGATCAAGACACATGGCAACATCATATTGCATGTTGCATCTCATTCATGCCTATCTATTTGAGGCATTTGTACATTTGTAATTATCTAATATCTCATATTCTAGATCAATTGCAATCTCTATTTGCAAGCCATTAGTTGCAAGACTTTATGTGTGGTTGAATTTCTTCTTGGAGGTCCTCTTGAAGGCTACAACTTTAGGGACATTATGCATCCATCATTTCAACAAGGTGGAGGGGGAAGTTATGGTGACCCACTGTGTATCCCTCTCCCCTAATGTCGCTTGAAATTTAGCTTCATTGTTTGTGGCCTTTCCTATTTTCTTCCCTATCCTTCTAAGTATCCTTCTTTCATGATCTCTAATGACACACCTGACACCATCCATCCCCAGATTACTGAATGCAACCCTGTAAAAGTTGATTTTTATCCAACATTCCTCTGAAGGGTTCCTATTTTATATCCTTTTTGACACAACTGGGCAAATTAGCCTATCCACCCCCAACTTTAAACTTAAATATTATATAATTATAAATAAATCTACTATATTAAATAATTAAATATAGTCTAAATAATTTTAATTATTAATGATAAAAAATATATTATATAATATTAATTATTAATATATTTAATATTAATTATTGATATATTTAATATTAATATTAATATAGTCTGTCTGGGTAGCAGAGTTGGCTTGGGCGGTGGGTTTTCTCCCCATAGGTCTCGAGTTCAACCCCTCGCTCTCACAGGCCTATATGCGGGGTATGGCATCCACCTACAGGGGGTTATTCTCATCCCAACTTGCCCCAGGTACCCAAGGTGTGGGCTATGGAATCCACCTACAGGGAGCTAGTCTTGCCTCAACTCACCCCAAGTACCCAAGGTATGGGTCGCTGGGCTAAGTCGCAAGGACACACCTGCTGCATAAAAAAATATATATTTAATATTAATAATATATCATTTAAACCCAAGAAAACTAGTAGAGTTGGATAGGGCTGAGGTTTGCTCCCTTATGGTCACAGGTTCAACTCCACTTCATAGAGGGGAAGGAAAGGGTCAGTATTTATTAAATATAGTTTAATAATTATTATCGTTATTATAGAATATGAAATATAATTTCAATAACATAATATTATTTAAATATAAAATATTATATAAAAATAATTATCATTATTATAGTATTAAATATAATTTCAATAATATAATATTATTTAAATAATATTATTAATTAATTATTATTATTATATAATAAGTATCATTATTATAGATATTGAAGATATTATCATTAATATAAAATATATTATTTAAACTATAAATAAATATTATTGAAATATAATCATGACAATGTTTGAGGGCTCTCTCGGCGTTGCTCGCAATGGTGGCTCTTCCGCTCAGGCTATACATGGGGATGAGAAACAAACATTTGTAAATCTCTCATGCTTACCAGGCTCGAAACGTGGTGGGTGGATTGTTGTGGTGGGTGAGGGACGCAAACGGTATAATCTTCGTTCTAGGGATTCTCAGGTCTCTAAACTAATTGCTCCCTCCTAGGCTATCGATCCTTTAGTTGCCAACAATTTGGGGGCTTCTTCTGTTGCAATGCCTAATGGTTTGTTTGATGGGTGTCGAAACAACACAAACCCTTATCATGTGTGCACTGAGTTTTATTTTGTAGGAAAACCCTAATCAACCCAGCTCCCTTGTTCTCTCTATACATTCTCCTCTGACAAATAAGGATAATGTCCCTCTTGCTGGTGATGTTTGCTTCTCCTTAGGGTATTTGGTTGTCTCCTTTTCTAAGGAGCCAGTGGAATTTAGCATTTCTGATGGCAGCATTGAAGCTATTGTGGAGGATTTCAATGTCCGCTCAATTGTTTTGAGATGTCTGCACAAGCGCCCATTGGTGTCCTCTATTATTGGTTGGATCAAGGAGAACTGGAGTAATTTGTCTCTCCCCTCTATAGAATCTTTGAATTTTGGTTTTTTTTTGGTAACCTTTTGTTCTATGGAGGATTGCAGATTTGTCTTGTAGGAAGGGCCTTGGTTTCTTGGGCATTCTGGCCTCTTTATTTCACCTTGGTCTCCTTTCTTTGATCCGACCACTCTAAAGATTACTCTTATTCCTATTTGGATCAGGCTCTACAACCTGCCTCTAGTTCTCTAAAATGTGGATATGCTTTGAAATCTAATCAATCAGGTGGGGTCCTTTGTCAAGATTGATTCGGTTGGGGTTGCTTCAGATCACATATTCTATAAGGTGTGTGCAATGGTGGATATTTCTAAAGCCCTCTCTCATTCTATCTGGATCCATTCTTCGTATGGTATTTGGACTCAATTTTTAAATTATGAGGGTTTACCCTTCTGTTGCTTCCATTACAATATGCTTGGACACATGATTGAAGCTTGTTCTCTCAAGCATTTTGTCGGGGCAAAGAATGTTTGCTTGAAAAAGTGGGTCAAAAAGGGTAGTGCTCCTAACACGAAGTTAATCTGGAGGAATCAGGGTAAGTTTTTCGATACTCCTATGGTGTCAAAGCCAATTTTGGATTAGCGGGTTGGCCCTTCTTCTCTTCCTTTTGTCCCTACTAATGTGAGCACATCTAAATCTCCATCTAGGTCAGAGGAAGATGGATCTGATTCTAATGGCACTTTCCCTTTTATGGAGGACTTGGAAGGGAATTATCAGGACTATTATGATGATTTTTCTTTGGCCCCTCCAAAGAAACTAGGGATTTCTTAGGTTTTAAGTGGCAAATCTATACCTAATTGTGGTTTAAAGCGCAAGGCTAGGCAGAAGTTTGTTGCAGAGAAGCTTCGTACTAAAGGTCAAGAAGTGGTGGGAGTTGGTTCATAGCAAACTTTGGAAGTGCTTCTCTTCCAAAAAATAGGGTTGGGCTTTGCCTTTGAGCCTTTGTGCTCTTTTTTCTCCTTTTGGGTTCCTTTGTAGCTTTCTGGAAATCTCTTTCAATCTTTTTTCTTCTGTAGGTCTCTTTAGCTTTCCTCTCTTTTTTCTCTTCTACTGGAGTTTCTTTTAGCTTTCTGATGTAGAGAAAGAGGTTTCATACCATCAACATTCTATATTACTGGAAATAATCAAGTACACAACTGGAATTCTTCATTCTTGAGGCAATACCAATCCTTTAACCTTGAGCAACATGGGCCCAACTTACACAAATGGACTCCAATATCTATCAGACTTGGTAAATGATTTCAACATGCTTTGATTCATCCCAAAAACTCATTACAACCATCCAAAGATCAGACAACAATGATTTAAGGCCTTGGAACCATAAACAAACTATGCATACCTTTGTTCAAACATCAAGAAAACCATGTTTCTTTGACCACTCTCCACCAAAATGAAACACACAATCTACCATAACTCATGAAAATGAATAAATAAATATTTTTATTTTAAATGGTCTTTAGAACATGTAATAATAGAAAATTTCACCAATTTTTATCACTTTTTGATGGTGGAATAAAAAGATATGAATTTTTCTTATCTGTTGGAAACCCTAGTTCCTGAACTGGGTAGTCTTCACCAAAATTATCATAAATCAATCAAAACCCAATAAAAATTAATAAAAAAAAGTGAAAATTAAATTAAATTCACATATATAACATTTCCAATAGGTCCGAGGTCTTTATTTGATCTATACAATCCGTACCATTCTCTGCAACAACCAACAACTTTAAAAGAAAACAATCCCATAGGGCTGCCAATAGTAAAATGATCATAAATTTCTCCAGACCAATTTAAAATGAAAGATAGTTCATCCTCTATCAATAAAAAATAATTTTATATCTGTACACCTTCATACAAAGCCGTACCATGTAAAAGAACAGGGCAGAACATTGGAAAATTGCAGAAAAAATCATCTCTTCATTCATAAATTCTTGTTTAATCTACATTCCAACCCCCCATTCGACTTGGAGGCCCATTTTTATGCTTGTAAAATAAATTTATGCTCCAACCAACCTACAACTACCATTTAACAACTTTTAACAAACTTTTAAAAAGTTGTCATTTAACAAGAAAAGTTGTTATGACAATATTTGACAACTTTTGACAATGTTTTCATTTTTCAATTAAATGACACCAAACCTTCATCAATAACTCCAAATGACTTAAAAAATATATAAAATGGCTCATTCAACCTTATTACAACATTAAAACACCTAATTTAATGAATTTATACAATATGGCCTCATGGAGGCTTGAATGCAACAACGTGCTCCTGCACCACTTTCTGTTCCTCTGTGTTTTGGCAGCTTTATGTAATTCTATTATCTTTTAATAAAGGGAGTGGGCCCCTATCCCCACAACTTACATATCAAATATATATATTATTGAAATTATATTTAAAAATTTAACATTAATTATTATATAACAATAATTATCATTATTATAGAATATTAAATATAATTTCAATAATACAATAATATTTAAATTATATTAATAATTAATTATTATTATATAATAATAAGTATCATTATTATAGATATTCAATATATTATCATTAATGTTAAATATATTATTTAAACTATAAATAAATATTATTGAAACTTTATTTTAAAAATTTAACATTAATTATTATATAATAATTATTATCATTATTATAGAATATTAAATATTATCATTAATATATAATATATTATTTAAACTATAAATAAATATTATTGAAACTATATTTAAAAATTAATTATTAATTAATTTTAATACTCGTATGTGATCAAATTATTAAATATTATTTAAACTATTTAACCATTAACTATTTAAGAGAATGGAAATTGGTTGGAAAAAGAAATGTGTTAAGCTTTGACTACTTAGATGATGCATATGTGGCCTACTTAACCTATTCATTTTGCCAGCCAATTTACATTCCTCTAAACAGTTATAGTCTTTCATCTAATCTGGACTATAAATTTAAATAATTATTTAAACTTTAAAATTAAATATTATCTAAACTATAATTATTGATGTTATAGTCAATTTAATGTTGAGATAGATATAGAAAATAAAGATAAATTGTTAAAAATCAATGAAAGCTTATTTGAATGAGTCACTCAACTATTCTACAATGCTTCATGATTATAGTGACTTATTGGCATTGGCTTGCCAAGATATGCTTAGCATCTCTATTGATAATCTTATGCATAGTATTGTTCTATATTTCATATGTTGGACTAGAAAAAATGGAAGATTAGAAAGATGCATCCTAAAATAGCTTTAATGGTCAAAGGTGAGATTGAAATTTTGTTAAAGAAAAATTCATTAGATCTATTAATTATTCTTCATGTATTTCCAATAGTGTCCATTACTAAACTAGATGGAAAGATTTCATTTGCACTAATTTTTGAGATCTTAATAAAATTTCTCAAAAGATGGTTTTACTTTATCTATTATTGATTTGATTGTTGACTCTATTGTTGGGCATGATATGTTTTTATTGTTGGGATTTATTATATCAAGGTGGTTTAATTAGGTCAATGAAAATGATTGATGTTCTAGTCAATATGTTTCTACCTTGTAACCTTAGATAGCTTTACAATTTATAAGCTAAGATACAAGTTCTTTGATATTTTATTACATGGTTAATTATATACTTTATCTTTGAATAAGCTATTAAAAAGAGATACAAATTTGAGTGGAATGAGTATTTTCAATGTGTATTTGAAGATTTGAAATAGTATTTAATCAATCCTCTAGTAGTTATGCTCTTTAGATGGGGTGAGCCTTTATTGTTATATATGTTAACCAAACAATCAAGGATTAGGGAATTATTAACACAAAATGATGAAAATGGAAAATAAAATGTTTTTATGAAGCATTCAATGTTAGATAAAAAAACATGATTTACACCTATGGAAAATTTAACTTTAACAATGATATTTTCTATTAAAAAATGAGGAATTATATGTTACACATTAAGAAACGTGTGATAGTCAAAATGGACCAAATGAAATTTATGTTGTTAAAAGCTAATATTTTTTTATATAGCAATATGACATCAGTTACAATATTTATGGAATTTGATCTTAAATTTATTTCTCAAAAAATCCATCAAGGGTTGGGTAGTGGTAGATCAACTACTAGAGGCATTATTTACAACTCATGCACCTATTGATACATCATTTCCTAATGAGTATATCTTACATATTGATTCTTCTTCCTCTTGGATAATGTTATTTTATGATTCTAAATGTATGATCATTTCATGAGGATAATGATTTTGATTCCACATTCAAGGAATTTAATTCTATTATTGTAGTAAGCTACCTCGTTCTATATATAAAAAAAAAATGATTTCCTTCAACTAGGTTGCTCAGGCATTTTGTCAAACATTTAATTCCAATTTGAATTTGATCCAAAAATTTCATCAAATGGTTTACAGATCTACTATCTATACTCATATACAGTATAAATGTAATTCTTCAACTGAATCTTCTTAAGAATATGCCTAAGAATTACACACCATGAATAACTAAATAATTCTAGTTTACCAATGAAATGATCATAAAATTGTTTGCTAAGATATGCAATTAAATTTTTTGACATAACAGTCTTTGATATTTAAGTTGTACAAACTTAGCCTTCAAGGGAAATTACAGACTACCAATTACTTGTAACTTGATACTGCTGACCTGTTACAGATTGGTGTAGGCCCCTCTTCAAGCTTCCTAGAGAATGATAGATGGAAGTATTTCTGAAAGAGTTGTGATAGGTTTTGTCCCTGTATAAGTTCGACACTTCATTAATAGTTCGCACTTCCCCTCTACCCCTATACTGTCCTTCTACAAAAGAAGGTATTTGATAACATAATCCAACACCTTCTAAATATTCGATTATCATAAACTCAAATATATGAGATATTCAACATCAACCACCACATAGTAATCAACTCTCATAGAATGAAGAAGTCTAACCAAGTCTGTTACTCACGTCTGGGTAGTAATGAAAATCCACACAAAGCTATATTCAAGTCTAATCAAGTATGTTACTCATGCTTGTGAGAAATATTCAAAACAAAAAAGCACATAGACTTGCTGCTCTATTTCCCCTAAACAATAGGGGAATACCAAACTTAAATGTAGAATAATAAAACAAATAGATTTGGAGACACACAGTTGGGCATGTAAACTTGCTTCTTCTATTAATTCAGAAAATAACCATTACAAAATGATTTCAAACTTCAAACTACAAACTAAAAACTAGATTTGCAGCAATCTAGAGCTGCATACACACACAGGACAATCAGGAGCTTCTTAGAGCTCTTTGTACTTCATCTACACTGAATGATTTAGAGTTGTTTGTCGCTCCTTGCAACCACTGTAGCTAATTTGTAGCTATCTGGAGCTATCTATTGCTCCCTACAAACACTGAATAGTTCAAAGCTATTTGCTACTTCCACACAACATTCTGTATTGTTGTTGCAACTTCACCTTTTGTAAAATCACTTGCAAAATATTTTGTCACTACTAACTATTCTCTATTCTAACTGTTACATTCCTTCTATTTGTCTTCATTCAAAAATTCCCTCTCAGAATTCAAAATCACCTAACACAATAAATTCTGCAAATTCAAAAATTCCCACCACAATAAATTTTGTGCAGTCAGGAGCAAGACATGGATGGAAATCCCCAAAAAGAAAATGTCATTGAAAGCTCCCGACATGTAGGTAAACAACTGGGGAGTTTGACATGTGAGCAAGCTCAGTCAAAACATTTAATATTTCCAATACTCCCCCTTTGACTGATCCATCAAACAAAATTCATCCTTCATTCAAATCAACAACACCTAAATTCCTTCTTAGGCATTTGAAGCAATCTTTGCTCAATGGTTTTTTGAAAATGCCTGCAAGCTGCTACTCACACCTACAAAATTTCATCTTGATTTCACCCTTTTCAACCAATTCTCTTATGAAATGATACCTGATTTCAATATGCTTGCTTCTTCCATGAAAAAATGGATTCTTTATCAAATCAATTGATGAAACATTGTCACAAAATATAGTTGTTCCATCCTTTTGTTCTTCCTTCAAATCTGCTAAGGCCCTCCTTAGCCAAATAGCTTGGCATGTTGTTGCATTTGCTTCTATATACTCAACCTCAGTTGTAGATAGAGAAACTATGGGTTGTTTCTTGGAATCCCATGAAATGACTCAATCCCAAGTGAAACACATATCTAGATGTGCTCTTTCTATCATCCACACTCCCTGCCCAATCACTATCCATGTAACCAACCAACCCAAATTCATTTTCTGCACCATACAAAATACCATATCCTTTGGTTCCATTCACATACCTCAGGATTCTTTTACCTAATTTCCAATGTGACTCTTTTGGAGTCTCCATAAATATGGAAATTAAACTTACACTATGCATTATATTAGGCGTAGTTGTTAAATACATTAAAATTCCAACCAAACTCTTATACATGGTTGGATTCACATTTCTGCCATAATCTTCCTTGCTCAACTTCAGACCTATGGTTGTTGGTGTGGGGGAAGGCTTGTTATCTTGCATCCTAAACCTCTTCAAAATCTCTGCTGCATACTTTGCTTGAGAGATAAAAATACCATCATGCATTTGTTTTACTTCTATGCCTAAAAAATACCTCAAGATACCTAAGTCTATCATTTCATACTCTCTTTTCATGGCCTCTTTAAAATCAACAATGAGGAAATCATCATCCCTAGTGAAAACTAAATCATCAATGTACAAGACAACAAGTAAAATATGACCATCAGCTGCCTTGATGTAAAGAGTGGGCTCACCATCGATTTTTCTAAAGTTGTTGCTCAACAAATATGAGTCAATCCTATTGTACCATGCCCATGGAGCTTGCTTCAGCCCATAAAGAGCTTTCTTTAGCCTGTATACCTTGTTCTATTGACCCGAAACTTCATAACTAGGTGGCTTCTCCACATACACTTCTTTCAATACTCCATTTAAGAAGGAAAACTTCACATCCATTTGAAACACCTTCCACTATGATGGGATGCAATTTCTATGATTGCCCATATGGTTTCCATCCTTGCAACTAGAGCAAAGGTCTCATCATAATCTCTCAGAAACTGCTATTTGTATCCCTTGACAACTAATCTTGCCTATGCCTTTCTATTCTTCCATTGACATTGCTTTTGGTCTTATAGACCCACTTCACTTTAATTACTTGCTTGTTGGGAGGAAAATCAGTTAGGTCCCATGTTCTATTCCTTTCTATTGCATCTATCTTTTCATCCATGGCTTCACACCATTTCTTATCTTTCACAACATCCTCAAAATAAATTGGATCACTATGAGAAAATAATGAAAAATTCACTCTCATCAAATTCTTCATCTTACCTTTCATTTTGGTATATCTCCCTTAGAATCTTGGTCTTTCTTGGCATTAGGGAGGCAAGAGTAGGGTTTGAACTTTCACTACTACTACTACTACTACTTTGTTGTGTAGACTTGTTCAGAGCTATCTGGAGCTCTTTTTTTGTGTCTGTGGAGTGGTTGGGAGTAGTCCAAAGTGGTCTGGAGCTATCAAGAGCGACTACAGGCTCCATAACATCATCTTTTTGCACTTCTTGCTCTTTTTCTTCTTCACTCAGAGCTATCAGGAGCTATCAGGAGCTATCAAAATCTATCAAGCCATGCCATGACTCATCCTCTAAGAATTCCACATCTCTGCTGATGAAAATTTTCTTGGTGATTGGATTATATAGCCTGTAGGCTTTGGACTCTTCACTATAGCCCGTGAAGATGCACTTCTCACCCTTGTCATCCAAATTTTGTCTCTTATCTTTTGGCACAAGTGCATATGCCACACATCCAAACACTCTCAAGTGCTCAATTGTCCACTTGCACTTTGTCCATGTCTCTTGTGGAATTTTGTCAAAAACTTCCTTCGTAGGACTTCTATTTATCAAGTATATTGTTGTTGCTACAACTTCACCCCAATATTCATCTGGGAGCCTCTTGGCTTTAAGCATCCTTCTTGCCATCTCCACAATGGTTCTATTTTTCCTCTCAACCACTCCATTTTGTTGCAGAGTATAGGCTATTGTTAGCTCCTTCTTAATGCCGTGTTGCTTGCAAAAATTCACAAATTTATTGGAGGTATACTCTCCCCCTCGATCTAACCTTGGAACCTTGATAAAATGTCCACTCTCTTTTTCAGCTTGGGCTTTAAACACTACAAACTTATCAAATTCTTTAGAATTATGTTGTCAAAAATAAACCCATGTCTTACAGTTGTAATCATCTATTAAGGTCATAAAATATTGGCTCTTACCAATAGAAATGTTTTGCATAGGGCCACACAAATAAGTGTGACCAGCTCTAATGGTGCTATTTCCCTTCTAGAATTTCTCAATTGAAAGGGTTGCCTATGTTGTTTTCCTAAAATGCAAGCTTCACATCTACCACTAGGCTCTTCTATGGTTGGTAAACCTCCAACCATACCCTTCTTTGACAAAATATTCAAACCAACATAGCCTAAGTGTCCATACCTGAGATGCCAAAGATTGGAAGGGTATTGAATGACTACCTTGAAGGTTGCTTGTTGCTATACTATTGTACATTTTCCTATAGCTCCAGATTTAGCTGAGAAACACCTTTCCAACCTCAATGGAAACATCCTATTCTTCGTCATTGGCACTGTTGCAATTACTTTCTTGCTTCCATCCTTCTTATAAATAATGCATTCACCCTTTTCCATCAACACCTTGTATCATTTTTGGATTAGTTGTCCAATACTCATAAGATTATGCTTTATACCAGGGGAAAAATACACATCATCTATCTCCTTCTCACCATGCCTGGTTAAAAAAATAACAGACCCCTTTCCCACAACTAGAACTATTTCATTGTTCCCCATTTTTATTTCAGACTTGACATTTTTATCAATGAAAGCAAATAAGCTTTCATTACCACTCATGTGGTTGTCACAACCATTGTCTAAAAACCATACCTCATCACTTCCTTGATCAACAATGTTGAACATGATGAAGACCTTTTGTTGATTACCTTCAACCACTCTTTCATCAACCACATTTGTACTTTTCTTGGACTGATCTTTTTTCTTTCTCTAGTACTCACTTGCATAATGATCAAACTTATGGCAATAGTAACATTCAACATTGCTCTTTTCACCCTTTTGACTTGAGCTGTTGTTCTTCTTGGATTGTCTGGAGCTAGACTAAGAGCTGCTTACTCCCTCTTGGCTATGTGCTTGTCCGAAGCTATCATCTCCAACACTTCCATGTTTAGATCTACCTCTACCACGTCCAGAGTTGTTTCTACCTCTCTCCCTGCCTCTTGCATTGGCTTGATCTTTGATTTCTTGCTCATGGGAGGAACTTGTAGACCTATTAAGGTACTGCTCATGGGTTTGCAAAGAACCCATCAGCTAATTAACGAAAAAAGTTGAGAGGTCATTTTCCTCTTCAATGACAATCTAAACTACATCAAACTTTGTGGGTAAGCTTTTTAGGATTTTCTCCACAATCCTCTGGTCTTTCATGACTTCTCCATTCACTCTCAATTAGTTTATCAAACCTGAGGTTCTTGTGTGAAATTTTTAGATAGACTCACTGTCCTTCATTTGGAGAGTCTCAAAATCTCTTCAAAACATCTGGAGCTTCACCGATTTGACTTTATCAGTCCCTTTGTAACTAGTTTGGAGGATTTCCTAGCCTTCCTTTGCATAGTTAGCTATTACTATTCTAGGAAAAATGTCCTCTTTCAAGGCTACTTCAATTAGACTCAATTATTTTGCATCTTTCCTCCTTTAGTTGGGTCTTATGGTTGTTTGAGAGGGTAGCATATGCCATAGGATCAGTCACATCATTAAACCAATTGATCACAAACTCCCATAAATCATTTGCAATTGTTATGGTCTTCATTTTATTTTCCCAAACATCATAGTTTTTTCCATTAAATGGTGGTGGTTTCTACCAACTGTTACTCTCATCTCCATCCATGTCTCCAACAAAAACAAACTCTAAACAACCAGAAAAAATAAATTCCCAACTCACTCAAGACTTAGGGCTTTCCAACTTTGATACCATGTGAGAAATATTCAAAACAAAATGTACATATAATTTTTTCTCTATTTCCCCCAAGCAACAAGGGAATACCAAAATTAAATGAGAAATAATAAAAAAAATAGATTTGGAAACACACAACTGGGCATGCAAACTTAATTCTTCTATTAATTCAAAAAATAACCATAACAAAATTATTTCAAACTTTAAACTACAAACTACAAACTAGATTTGCAGCAATTTGGAGCTACACACACAAACAAGACAATCAGGAGCTTCTCAGAGCTCTCTATAATTCTTCTACACTAAATGATCTGGAGTTGTCTGCCTCTCCCTACAACCACTATAGCTATTTGCTACTCCCTACAAACACTGAACAATTCAGAGATATTTGTTGCTCCTTCCACACAACATTCTCTGTTGTTGTTGCAACTTCACCTTTTGCAAAATCACTTGTAATTTTTTTTTTCACTAATTGACTATTCTCTATTCTAATTGCTACATTCCTCCTATTTGTCTTCATTCAAAAATTCCCTCTCATAATTCAAAATCACCTAACACAAAAAATTCAAAAATTCAAAAATTCCTACCATAATAAATTTTGTGCAGTCAGGAGTAGAACATGGATGAAAATCCCCAAAAATAAGTTGTCATTGAAAGCTTCTAACAAGTAGGTAAACAATTAGGGAGTTTGACGTGTGAGTAGGCTCGGTCAAAATATTTAATATTTCCAACAAGGTAGTAATGAAAATTCCTGACTATACTTACAAAAATTTATTACTGGCATCATTAATTGAAAACAACTCCTTTGTAATAACACGACAACTCATAAATAATGGTCCACGATAGTTGTGATGAACTTCCCTGTTAAAATATAATAAGATATCTTTAGGAGTTTTCAAGTCTTATAATAGCGATATCTTTTCTCATCCACGATTATTGAGAATATAATCCTCCAGTTCTCTGTTTATGCACACCATACAATGTAATGAATTATTTTTTCTTCAATATGCCATGATATCTTCCAATTTAATGTTATGTCATTTGTAAACTTCATTCTCACTCTGACAGTCGTCTTCCTATATAAGTTGTGGCTAGCATATTAAAGGCTTCAATTTGTGATTTCGAAGCTATCAGCCAAAATAATTATGATACTAACAAATATATTTCCAATTAGTAGTTTCGACACATCAAATGCTTCAACTTCAAATACAACAGGTAGTGTTTAGAGACGAAGTATTCACTCTTTCTGTGATGTTTTAGTTGCTTCTCAAAATGTGTTGACTGACCATGATAAAGGTGTCCCACTTAGAACATCTCTTGACTCCTCATTTCACGATATAAGCAATTCACAATAGCTCCCCTTAATCAACTTCTCCAAAGTTTTGACTCCTCAAAGTAATGGCACTGAAAGAATGAGAAACAATTTCCTTTAATTCTCAGTTGCATTCCCTTCAACAAATTCATATGAAGCAACTTCTTTTAAATTCATTCACTAATAATTCTGACAGTTACAATTACTCAATTCCCTTCTAAAAATTATGTAATACCCCTTGTGTTGTTACTTTCTAGATACTCTTTTATGTTGAGTTGTGTACTTGAGATTGTGATGGTGATTGTTTCACCAGTTTGATTTGTGTGGATTTACAGTTTAGTTTTGTTGGATGCACATGATACTGCTTATGATGATTTATGACATATGATATGTGGTGTTCATACTATATGGGTATTTTATTTCTTTTATGTGGTACTATGTTGTGATGATATGGTTTTATGCTTATTTATGGATATGGATTATGATGTGTATTCTTGTGGGTCTTGGTGAAAGGATGGGGTAGCATCACTCGCTCGCAAGTTCCCTGCGATGTTGCGACTACCTTTCACGGTGTGTCTGTACTAGAGATTTATATGTTATTTGACGTTGGTTTCATGCAAGATGCATGTACTAGAAACCGACTCCACCTACATTGTTAGGTTTGAGCGTGTCCCACAAACCCAATAGGTATGAAGTTGAAAAAAAAGGAGTTGATAAGGAAGTGTCCCTGTCCAAGTTTGTCACCCCCATTGTTTTGTCTAACAGTGTCGTTGTCCACGACCTCGTCTTTGTTTTCAGTATGGTTTTGTGATGGTCATCTATTTTAATCTTTGTTTAATGTGTCGTTTGCCTAATGCTTATGTTTGATATTTCCTTAGTAGATTATTAATGTTATTTAATTAAAATAATTAAATAGTTATATGAATGTGCTAAATTAATTATTAAATTTAAATTTATTACATTTTAAAGTTGCTAAATTAAAGGTTGATTATTTAATTAAAGGATAAATAAATAAATTAAGTAGATAATATTGTTTATAATTATAAATTGTCATTTTGGAAAACGGGATAATGTGATTTGATGATTTGCTTGTTAATTATTAAGTTGAGGATAAATATTGAAGTAAAGATATTTTTTATTAATTTTTGTGTGATAATTATGAGCTTTAAATCAAATAAAAATAAAAGCGAAGGATTTCGTCGAAATGGAAAAAAATGAGGAAAAGAAGAAAAAAGACGAATGCATATTCATTTTCTTTTTGAAAACTAAAAGGCAATGGAAACTTTGCTACTTTGATTGATTTTTGTTTTCAAAAATTAAAAGAGTTTCTTTTAATTAATTGGGAAAAGGAGAAGTTTTCTTAATTTGGATTTTTGGTGTGGTTTGAAGGAAGAAAATTGTCTGCAAAAGAATATTTTGGCTCTCTTTTCTTTCTCTGTAAAAAATTATATAGAATTGAGTTTCAAGGAAAAGTTCGAAAAAGTTTCTAAGGAAGGAGAAATTCGCGAAGGGATGATTTGAAAGATCGAAGAGGAGATTTCCATTCACGTCACTCCATTTGCAGAGTATATGACTCCAAGTTCATTAATCACTATCTATTTTAATGGTTGTTCGAAATTGAATGTTTAGATCCGTACTTGTTTTGGTGTTCGTAGTTTAAATGGTTTGTGTTTTCTTGGAAAAACTATACTGTTTGAAAAATGAAAGTGTTTGAAATTTTTTAATTTTATTGCTTGGCTAAATGCAAACCTTCACTTCAAATAATCAGAAAGAATTTTGTGTTTTCTATTCTTATTTTAATTTGAGTTGGGTGTGAAAAGGATTGTTTGAATTGGTTTTTATCCTTCACCCGTAAGTTTCTTTCCAACGTTGCGTTTTGCTGATTGAAAACCATATTGTTTCTCTCTGATCCATTTTGTTTGTTATAATTTTGGGCTGGAGAAAATTTGTGTATGTGGAGAAAATTGTTGTCAATTTTGGGAAGATTATATTCTGTTAAAGATACTTAATCATGCAGATTTAAATTTAGATATATAATATATATATACTTTATATATTCTGTTAAAGATTATATTATGTGTTTCAATATTTAATCATGCATATTTAAATTTATATATATACACACACACACACACACACACACACACACACACACACACACACACACACACACACATAGAGATACAATGTATATATGTGTATATATATATATGCTTGGGTGTAAATATGTTAATCATATGTTGTTTATTTGTTAATGCCTCATTGTATGTTGTAATAGGCTGATTTAAAAACCAAGTGTATTTAATAATTATATTGAAGGATTTTTATTAAAAAATATAATCTAAGAAAGTTTGATAAATTAGATGCTTACATTTCATGGAGTAAATTGTGCATTTGTTAGTTGAAAATTGATAGAAGTAATTTTAGAATTTGGGAAAATTGATTTTAATACAAATTGGAAAAAATTGGGAATGAATAAATGCATGTCATTGTTAGGAGAGTTTGGTTATGGAAATTAACGATGTGTTAAGGGGTTATGATTTTCATATTAATTTTCCTCAAAATAAGTTTATTTTTAGAAAGTGGAGTTAAAATGTTACTATGGATATTCTATAAAAATGTGATTGTTGTTTTAAAGAATTCTATGTTTGTATTTGTCTCTTGAAGTTTTTGCAATTGGATTTGTTCCTTATTTTCCCCTTCGGTCTTTTTCTATTTGCTTTGAGTTGGTGTATAAACATGTGGGAACCCTCAAGGTCATATTATCCTCCATAGGAGTTTGAGGTTATTTGGTCTTTAGGCTTCTAGAGGTGAGAGTAAGTTGTTGTTCAACAAGTTTATTATTTGATTTGGTTTTTGATGAAATTTTGATCGTAATTGCAATTCTGAGTTTATGCTTGGGCTGTACCTATTTTCATGAGTATCTATGCATGTGGCTATTGCCGAGATTATTGTTCCTCGCGTATGTTTCAGTTTTGAGATTTGGTGCTTCTTTGTGTTGGTACAAACCCTTGGAGCTTTGGTTTTGTGATTTGGGTTTCTAGGGAGAGTGGCTCTTTGTGGGGGCCGACACACAAAGGGGTGACCTAGATAACACACGCAAGAGTTAGTGTAATAAGTGATAACTTAATTAAATGAATTAGTTAGTTTGGGTAGGAATAACATTAACAAGATAAGGATGCCTCGTCCACCCGTTAGGGATTTTGCAGACTAAGGGTGGGATGAGAAGGTCGTGGTTGGCAAGGTCATTACCTCATCTCCATGAGAGGTTAACGGTTCCGCATGAGTCACCCTATGGGTCCGACACCTAGAGAGGAAACCAGGATAACCATAGATGGGGGTCGACGCCTAGAGAAAGACAGCTTGGATAACCCATGTTAGGACAGTGTGATGACACTCTCCCCTAGAATCTCATTGATTTGTAATCTTTGCAAGCCTCTAGAAGTGGTCCATTGACATTTTGATTTCCTTTGTGTTTTCATGTCACTCTTGTTTGGAGTTGAGTCTTGTTTTTTGTTTGAATGATCTTGGTCAAGGATCCTTCCTTGTCTACTCCTAGCACGGGGGGTAAGTTTTTTTACTCATGTGGTCGAGTGGAACATGCTATGCTCCTTGTTGGGTTCCTTGTCAACAGTTGTGCAACTCAGTACAATGCAGTGCTATTCAGATGCAACATGATCCAGATTTCACTGTGTTGCCAGATGTATATTTTTTATTTCAGTCATACTGTTGTATTGATGTATTTATCCAACATGTGTTGGGAAATTTTATGATTTAAACTCATGTAATTATTCAATGTGATGTACTGGAAGTAGATGTAATGTATAATTATACTTTGTATTTCCTTCTTGATCAGTGATAGTGGTTATCGCCATATGAACATGTTGTATCTATGGAAATATGTTTATTGCATTCCCATGATTATAATATATGTGTGTATGGTTATTGTATTGATTTAATCTCATCATACTAGTTTATCACTTATGGATGTTTAATGTTAGAGTTATGATGGTTGAATGGTTTACATTAATACAATTCAAAATTTTGTTAATTGTCATTTCGTTATGGGTTAGTATACGTAATGTTACCTCGTGTACCCTAGAGGACTTAGGTGATTAACTTGTATTCATTTAGTTGAACTTCATACATTGGAAAGCTTAATATGCATACCTTATATGTTAAAAAAAATTGTGCGTTAATAGTTTCCCTTTGGGGTTTGTGCGACGGGGCATTACAAATTACCTGCTTGCAATAGCTAGACCAATTACATCGACACCAAATTACTTGTTTGTCTGCTCTTTCCAATATCTCAATGTCTTCATGTAAAAAAATAATGAATAAACATTTGAGCTTGATAAATCTCTGAATGAAACGACTAGATTAAAATATGAAGTAATTAATTTCAACTGCACCTAAATTGATTCTTCCTAGTATCTCAAACACTCCTTATGGCCCATACTTTTAAATGTTAATCCTTTGTTTTGTATTTTCCTTGAAGAAATGTGACGTCCCCTTTAAATAATTAAAGATTGTCAGGAAACACTAATATATACAACGTTGCTTAAGTTTTTGTGTGTTTTTTATTGAAATCACTGTTAGTTTAAGAAGATATGCTATTTACACATTTTCAGCTCTAATCATTTATGAGTTTGAAGCTACTAACTCTCCCAATTATTAATTTTTCCCTTCTTTCATTAATCTCGGATATTAAAATAACAACAATGGGAAGGATGGAATACACAAACCCAATGTTATATTATACTGCCAATTCCCCCGACCCAGAAATATAATCGTATATGTGAAATAGATTGATTAAAACAACGACCTTTGGAATGCCTACTTTTAAAATAAGGAATAATTGGAAAATTTCAAAACATTTGAAAGAATACTCACATATATGCCCAAACCTGAGTGTTGGAATTAATTGAAACCACTAAAGGTATCATCCATTACAACATAAATCTCCACAGTAAAAAAACCAACACAACTCTCATGATTTATCATTCTTGAAAGATGTTCTAAATATAAAACTAGAGTAATGAAATTTGATTTCATTGAAAACTCACAAATTTCAACTATTTAAATCGTTTAATATCAAGTGAGAAAATTGAGTGTCTTCTCTAGCTATCAACCAGCACAGATCTTTCACTGTCGAAACCAATCTTCTCTCAAGGTCACTCCATCTCAAAAAGGTCATGAACTATCTTCACCAACAAGAACTCATTCAAAAATTCAAAATACAACCTCCTAAAACAATGCTCCAACAATATTTTATTCTTTTCAATTTGAATTCTCATTCTTTTTCCCTTTTTATTTTAATTCATTTGAGAATTCATTTTTTAAAAGTAACTTAATTAATTTATTTAGCTTTTCATAACTTAAGTTACTTTTTTGCATTATTAATTTAAGTTGTCATTTTTAATTCAATTGATTTTGAAAACTTAAATTAATAATTTAACTTTATGTTGATTCTTAAAAAATGGGGACATTACAATTATATTTTTTACTTTATTTTTCATTCATTAATTATTATGACCTCACACAACATGCCTCTATTTTTTGTCAAATTTAAGGACCCTTCCTTTGTTGAGATTTTATTGATTCATGTTTTCAGTGCCCCTGTTGTCTTTAGTCATATGTGATTAATTATATTTGTGTTGTGATATTGTGTAACCTACTCTCACTTTGTAAATTTTATAATCAATCTTTTTTGTTTCATTTGTCGCATAGTATTTCCTTGTCACAATTATGATGGTGGCATGATTTTTCTATTACTTGTAAATGTATTTCCATTTGGTGTCATCTATTGAGTTTTTTTTTGTTGCATATGGTAACTCAAAATGATTCCAATGTTTTTAAATGCTAAAGGTTTTCCAAATTTAATCTTTTAAACATTATTGGTAAGTCACTAAGTTTAAATATAAAAATACTAATAATGAATTTTAGATTATTGTAGGGTATAAGAATGGAATTTTCTCCTAACCTCCTTGAGGTTAGATAAAAAAATATATATTTATCCCAAGGATGGATTTTGTCTATGAACCCTTGGACCCTGGTAGAGGACCATTGGATCTTGGTAGTGGACTGTTAGGACCAGTGGACCCTAGTACAAGCTAGTTGTACTGCGATGATGAAGACTCTCATTTCCCCTTGCTGCCTTTCATCCCCAACCAACCTTCATGTCAAGGTCGTGGCATTCTAAAGGCTCCAGGCCCACCTCTGTGTTACCCCCAAGTTACTTCTCGTCAACCACCCTATAACCCTAATTATAATTGTCAACTGCAACATACGTACCATAATTCTTCTCACCACACTAGGGTTAATAACCAGTTGTCTCAATACCCTCCTATCTCTAAGTCAAAACAATAAATTTTTTTTAGGAAGAATACTTCGTCTTGGCACTCTTAGATTGAACATGGGGGCAATACTTCAAGAGATGATACTACAGAATGGGCTCATCAAAACTACAAAGGGTTTTCTTCTTCTCAACTGAATACGGTCTTGGATTTGAAAGTGGAGTTTTCAAGCACGAAACATTTTATTCCAACAGATGATCATTCCTCAAGGCGGGACCTTTGTTGGAAATTGATTCCAACTATACTTCTTAATGTGGACACCCAACTGACGGAATTTGAGTAGAACGAGATTTTTGTGCAGATTCGGGGTAAAGATAAATATATTTCTACCATTTGAGCTTGGATAAAGGAAAATTGGTATAAATTCTTCAACCTCTTAGCCATTTCATCCTCCTCCTTTTTCATATGTTTTAAAAATCCTACTATTAAAAATAGGGTTTTAAGGAAACATCCCTTTTGGTTTGACAAAAATTTCTTGGGTACCTATAACTGGCAACGTAATTTTACCATTGGATTCTATTATTTTACCATAGAGACCTATTTGTTTCATTCTCCCCAAGCTTCTAGTAGAATATATGGAATCTTTTGTGATTAAAAAACTAGTCTCACATTTTGGGGATTTTTTAAAGAATGAATTTGAATTGGTAAATGGATCACCCACTATTAGGGTTTGGGCCTTAATATTGAACTTGAATAAAGTCCCACATGCTATGAAAATCCTCACAAGAAAATGGGAATGGTATCAAAATTTAATTCTAGATACCACTTCTTGGAAAGAGGCTAAGATTATTGAAGATTTTGATCTCTTCTCTTGGGTGGAACCTCTAAAATTATCCTTTTCCAATTATGTGGGGGCCATTTTTCCATTGCAACAACCTTCCTCATCTTCTAATCCCCATCCCACTCCCTCTCTACAAATTCCTTCCTGCAAATCCTTACTGAGCTTGAACCCTCCTCAGAATAACATGGATATTTCAAAAAATGTCTCACAGTTTGAAGAACTCTTAAAGGGATTGATAATTGAGGAAAATATTATGGATATAGTCAACAAGGTATGCACAAAAGTGGGTGAAGATTCCATAGAGGAAACAATGGATGAAGTACTTGCAAAATTTGAATTGGAGAAATAAACCCCTTTCTGCCAAATTTCACAATATGATTCATGGGTTTCCCCTTCTCCTAGAAATTCATTGGCCTTTAATGAATCTCCTCCTATAGGCCAAGATTCTACTCCTCCTACACCTCTATCATAGTCAAATGCCAAAATTTTGATTTCCCCCAGTAATAAAAGGGGTGGGAAATCTAAAAGTGAAAAAACAAATATTGAGCTGGCAACAAATGACTCTTGAAAAAAACCTACGATCTGCAACAAAAAAAAACTCAAGGGTTTGGATAATTTTGATAAAATTTCCCAACTGAGGCAACTATATTTTGTTGTGGAGAATAAGATCTTTGAATTGAATAGCAAAACGAGGGGAGACGTTATCTCCCCTTGAGAAAAATGAGGATCTTATCTTAGAATGTTAGGGGCCTAAAGGCCCCTAACAAGCGACACTTTATAAAGTGTCAAATCTTAAACACTAATTCAAACATTGTTCATTTACAAGAAACCAAATTATCAACTCAGTCAACTTTAAATTTTTTTGCTACTTGGCATAATTGGGATTTCATGTCCTCTTTGGCACAGGATTCCTTAGGAGTTCTGGAAATTCTTTGGAATAAATATTTTGTTCATTTAAAAATGCTTTCTATTAAGGAAGGTTGGATTCAAGCCTCTGCTAAGTGCTTGAAAACAAATAATATCTTCTTCATTTTCAATATTTATGGCCCTTGTGCAACTTATGCTAAGAAACAATTATGGTCACAACTTTCTTTTGCATTAGCACCTTTAAAAAATGATTTGAAGAGCTTGTTTGGTGATTTCAATGTGATTCAATGCCCCTCAGAAAAAAATAGGTGGCATCATTCCTCCATCCAAGGTTATGGATGATTTTAATCACTTTATTATTAATAATAGCCTATATGATTGTGCACCAAAGAATGACAACTTCACATGGACTAATAAACGCAGAGGTTTTTCCCAAATTTTAGAAAGATTGGATTGATTCCTTCTATCAAAAAAATGGTTTACTTCCCCTTGGGTTTTCTCTTCATCAATTATGGATTTTCCTAGATCTGGTCACTTTCCAATCTCCCTTTCAATTTTTGACAACAAGCCAATTAAAAAGGGATTCTTTAAATTCAAACCAAGTTGGTTCAGAGACTCGGATTTTATTCCTCTCCTTAAGGGCTGGTGGTCTTAGTTCCCTTTTGAGGTGGGTACTCGTATGTTTCAACTTTACAAAAAAATGAACTTTATCAAAGGGAAAATAAAGGAATGGAATAAAACATGTTTCAAGAACATTTTCATTGAAAAATCAAGGGTTGAATTTGAATTGGACAATATATATGAAGTAGTGAAAAAAAATGGAATGGATGCAACCCTTTATGATAAGAAGAAATCTCTAAAATCATAATTAGATGAACTCTTGGCTAGGGAAGAATGCTATTGGAGACAAAAATCGAGGGCTATTTGGTTAAGGGAAGGAGATAGAAATACCAAATTCTTTCCTATTTTTATGAAAATGAGAAGACAATCAAATAGAACTAATTCAATTTGATCTCCTTCTAGGAACTCTTTAACCATAGATGAAGATATAGAAGCTACTACAATATCCCTTTTTAAGGATTTGTTAGCTCCTATAAAAGCTAATAGATCCTTGGAAAGCAATGTTGTTTTGGATAATATTCCCTCCTTGGTAGATATGTAGCATAATAAAATACTAATGGTTGAATTCACCATGGAGGAAGTAAAAAATGTTGTTTTCTCCTTGGTCGCCGAAAAGGCCCTTGGGCCTGATGGCTTTACGACATTGTTCTTTCAAAAATGTTGGGATTTTGTTGGTAGAGACATTTTTCTTGCTCTGGAAGAATCAAGAAGAAAGAGAAAAATTCTAAAGAATTTTAATGAAACCTTGGTTGCACTCATTCCTTTGAAATCTGATCCTTTGTCTTTCAAGGATTTTAGACCTATTGCCCTTTTTAACACCATTTTCAAAATTTTCACTAAGGAAATAGCTCTTAGACTAGAAAAAATTCTCCCCTCTATTATTTCAATTGAGTAGGGGGATTTGTCCCAGGAAAAGATATTCTTGAAGGGGCAATATTAGCTCATGAAGTTTTACATTCAATAAAAAAGGAAAAATCCCCTTCAATGATTCTGAAATTGGACATGGGAAAGGCCTATGAAAAAGTGGAATGGAATTTCCTCTTAGTTGTTCTAAGAAAATTTGGGTTTGAAAATAGCTAATGCAAATGGATCTCTTCATGTGTAACTGGTGCAAACCTTTCTATTTTGGTAAATGGCTCCCCAACTAGTAAATTTTCTCCTACAAGGGGAATAAGACAAGGTGATCCCCTATCACCCATCTTATTCATCTTGATGGAAGAGGGTTTAAGTAGATCAATCATTGCTTCAAGGAACAATAAGTTGTGGAATGGCATTATGGTTAACATATTCTCCACTCCAATCTCTCATTCCCTTTTTGTGTATGATACTCTTCTCTTTGGATAGGCTTCTATAAAGGAAGCAAGAGTAATTAAAATATTTCTTTAAGATTATTGTCTAGCATTGAGCCAGTCCTTCAATGCTGAGAAATAAAAAATCTTCCTAGTTAATGTGAACCCCTTGGTTAAAGCTAAGCTTTTAAAATTTTGGGGTTTCCAAAGTGATACTCTACCCTACAAATATTTAGGAATCCCCTTCTTCTTAGGTAAAGAAAAACATAATTTTTGGGATAATCTTATTTCTTCCACCTCTAATTGAATTCTTCTTTGAAAATCCAAATGGATTTCATTTGTAGGAAAGTTGATATTAATAAAGGTTTTACTTCATTCTTTACCTATTTACTTAATGTCAGTTTTGAAAATTCTATATGCGAAAGGATTAGCTCTGCAATTTTTTTTTTTTTTTTTCCTTTGGGTAGAAAATGTCACATAGAAAAAGAAACTCCCCCTAGTTGTTTGGGATAATGTCTATAAGTCAAAATCTTCACGGGGAGCAGGCGTGAGAGACATTTTCTTAAAAAAATAAAGCCCTTGGTACCAAATTGGTTTGGTAGTTGTACTTTAATTCAGATAAAAATGGTGCCAAATCATGAGGCACAAATATTTGGACTCCATGGAAAAGGAAAGGATCTTCACCCAAAGGAACCTCCCAACTAGGTCAAAAATTTAGGATTTTATACGTGCTTGCAAACATGTCATTCTTCCTCACCTTTCTTGGTTAGTTAACAACGGTGAGAAGGCTCTTTTTTGGGATGATGCATGGAATCGATATCAACCCCTTAAACTTCTTGGGGACTAGTCCCAACTAGAGACTATTTTGAAAAATCTTTGGGGCAATAAAGTGAAAGATTATTTTATCATTGATAAAGAAGATCCTTTACACTCTTTCAGATGGAAAGACTTCAATTTTCTTCTAGTACCTTCTCAAATGAAGGAATCTCTTAAAGCTGAAATTTTCAAAAGGAAAATTATCTTTTTAGAAAAGTCTGATGAAATAATTTGGACAAGATCGAAATCAGGAAATTATACTGTTAAATATGGCTATAATTCTTTGGTAAAAAATGATGTCCTTTCTTCTTGGCTATCTTACCTTTGTTGGGGTCCTAATGTAATTATGAAAGAAAGTGATTTTAATTGGTTGGCAATCAAGGATAGAATACTTTCAAGAATGAGACTTGATGGATTGGGAATAGTTCCTCTTTTCCCCTATGTGATGTGTAGTAAGGCACTTGAATCTACTAATAATCTCCTTATTAATTGAAATTTTGCATATAAATGTTGGACTTGGTTAATGAATAGACTGGGTTGGCATTCTTCTTTACAAAATATGATCTTCCACCACTTTCAGAGTTGGCCTAGATTATATTCAACCTCTAAGTTTTCCTGTCTTTGGGAGATCTCTCCCTCAATCCTCATTTGGAACATATGGCTTGAAAGGAATATACTGATTTTTAAAAGGAACAATTTTCTGTGGAACAAATCATCCAAAAAAATGAAATTTCCATCTCTCAAACAGTAATGTCAAGCCTATATAAGAATGCATCTACTAATAAGTGCTTCTCCTCCTAGGATTCTTTTATCCTTAAAAATTGGTCTCTCCTCAAGATCCCTAGTGTGGGCTCTATAATGAATAAAAATCCTCATGTGGACAGAACTATTATCAATTGGATACCACCACCCAAGGATTATATTAAACTTAATTTTGATGGAGCCTCTAGAGGAAATCCTAGAAAATTTGGGGCTACCTCAGTTCTAAGAGATTATCAAGGTAATTTCATTGGAGCAATTTTTTCAAGTCTTCTAGATGGCACTAATAATATGGTAGAACTTAATGCTCTAAGTTTGGGTCTTAAACTAACAATTTATCTATCCGTTTCTCATATTTAGATTCAAGAAGACTGCATCATTGTGGTGTCTACAGTTTTGAAGGGTTACTTAGATACTTGGCATCTAAATTATCTTGTTTCTCATATTTTTCATCTTTTGAACAAAGTTTATTCTTATGAAGTAATGCATTGCTACAGGGAAGCTAATAAACAAGCAGATCATCTTGAAAATAAAGCCATTGATCAGAATTTGCATTTAAAAGTTCTTTCATATTAGGAATATTTGAATTTGGTGAATTCATAATGCTAAATAATTTTCTATCGACTCCTGGTTGCATGATCATGCCACATATTTTATATTGGTTATCAACCTGAATTAATGATCTTATTTGGTCAGGTATGAATTTGGATCAACTCTCTTATGTCTTGATACATTGGTATGTATTTGGCATGTTGGTTCAAATTTTATATCATGGCCTGAAGGGCCACATAGGTGGAAATTTTGGCCTAGTAATATTGTCGATGCCTTAATAGATGTACACAAATCTACAATGATGTGGCTTCTTTGACTTGCATATGTGGTAATCTTACCTCTTTTAATTTGAAACATCTTGCGGGCCCCTCCTCCATACTAATTGCATTTAGGGAATTATTCCCTTTCTTTGGCTAGTATGTGGGAGCCTTGGCGGTGATGTTTAAATTTCATTATTCTTGGGAATAATGTACAGTATTAGTTATTTTACATCCTAAGGATCAGGATTTTGTGGTTAACGACTCTTTACTTGTCTCCAATTGTGGAAACATTCCCATTTTGCTGGGGAAAGTATTCCATATATAGTAGCATTACTAAATGTTGTACCCAAACCAATTTTTTTGCTTCACTAAGGCATTTTACTAAATATAGTCTTAACCTTGTTAAAGTGATGTCAGAAGCTCATTTTTGGGCTTTTCAAATATGGAGCTTGTGTCAGTTTCATGTCAGTCTGATACTAAAGGC
This sequence comes from Sequoia sempervirens, assembly GCA_007258455.2. NCBI lineage: Eukaryota > Viridiplantae > Streptophyta > Pinopsida > Cupressales > Cupressaceae > Sequoia > Sequoia sempervirens. The sequence goes on along the minus strand of VDFB02047230.1, from coordinate 22,226,180 downwards.
TTTTGAGAAAAGTGAAAATCTGAAGGAAAATCGTCAAATTTTTCTAACTCTGGAGAGGGGAGCACATTTTCAAAAAGGTGCCCTAGCTTTTAGGGGCTTAGATCCTATTTTTAGGGTTTGTCACCTCCAACAAACATTTCTCTAGAACCATGTCAGCTTCTTAATGAGTTATGAAGCCTATCGAACGAATTTGTTTTGCTCGAGTTACGGGAGATACAACAGAAAATGAGAGAAACGACAAAAATGGCTAACACTGAAGGGAAAGAGCAACTTTTGAGAAAGGCACCCATCTTTTTGAGGGGTCAAATGAAGCTTTTTGACTAAATGCCACCTAAGATGTTTGTCTCACATTTGCTCAGGCTTCACAATGCATCTGTTAGTGGGTGAATCTGAGTTGCTGGATTTCCTAAGCCAGAGGTCAAACACAGGGTTAAATCTTGGTCAAAATATCAAGGAAAAAGCAAAAGAGCACATTTTCAAAAAGGCGCTTGAGCTTTTGGAGCCTTTAATGCATTATTTTTGGTGATCTCAGGTTTTCTCCCATCCATGTTGCATCCATCTCTCTATTGCCTACCTCTGTTAGGTCAGAAGTTGATTTGTCAGCCTACAGTCGGAGGTTTAGTGATATTCTGGCCAGTTGAGAAAATGGCTATCTCTGGAGCGAAAAGAGCATGTTTTCAAAAAGGAGCCCTTGATTTTCAAACCCCAAATGTTGGAATTTGAATAAATGTTGTCTTGGAACTATCATGTGGAATGAAGTCAGCTCTGCAGTGATTCAGTTATCTAGTCCTGAAACTTTTTCAAACAGAAGTTATGGAGGATTCATTTTTCCCTTCGTACAAGATGAAGATGGAGAAAATATGACTAAGTCTGAGAAAAAGCACAACTTTTGCAAAGGGCGCTTGGATTTTTGAGCCTTCAGATCTTAGTTTTGTGGTCTACAGTCTCAAGGAGTCTTTTGATTAGTTTTTATTCTGCTCTGCAATGCACCTATCTACCAGTCAATCGGTGAGGTCAGTCAACTAGTGTCAGGGATTGAACAGAGGCCCCGAAAGAGGTTCAAAATTCACTTTTCATGAAAAATGGCTAAGTTTGGAGAAAAATGCCAAAAGTCAGAGTTGATTTTTCAAATTTAAAATCACGTGTGCCTAAAAGAGGAATTTTGAATATTATTTAAATATTTGAATTTAGACTTTCAGTTGAAGAGAACGATTTATGGGTTGTCATCTCCAGTTAACATTTTTGCATGTTGAGTGCTTTTTTAGTTTTGCATGTTGAGTTATCTGATTTGCATGTTGAGTTAACTGACTTTGCATGTTGAGTTACTATTTTGCATGTCCACTTAACTGAAGTGCATGTTAAAAGTCAACTTAAGCTTTGAATACATGGTGCATATTTGGATTTTTGTGAGGTTTTTGAAGATGACACTTCAATATGGATTTTTCAACTAAAGTATCTAAAGGTGATGCCTTAGTTAGGATTTCTAACTAAAGTTTATAAAGCATGGATTTTGAGTTTTCAAATATGGCGACTTAATATGGATTTTTCAACTGGAGTTTGATATTTGTTTGGGAGTGGGAGAGGGTGGGAGAGAGTTGGAGAGATAGGGTGGGAGAGGGTGGGAGAGGGTGGGAGAGGGTTGGAGAGGGTGGGAGAGAGAGGGAGAGAGGGT
>VDFB02047230.1:22206678-22219548 GCA_007258455.2 Sequoia sempervirens | reverse complement strand
TTGTTTTTGTTAGTTGTTTATTTAGAAGTTTGTTTAAAACAAATCACCGACGGGTTTTGAACCCGCACCCTCCGGGTCACCAAAAGGTTTAGTCACCGTTGAGCCACGAAATCCATTCAATGAAATAAAGGGCTCAGTTTTATTTAACAGTTAAATAGTCCTATATTTTAACTAATAACTAATAAAAGGTTATTAGATAGGACTTGGAACAAATAAAACAAACCCCCAACTATGTAAGCCCGAAAATAAATTAAACGAAGGGCTCCAAGTTATTTTGAAAGATTATTAGGGAAATTGTTTTTATTTTTCCAAATAAGGAGGATTTTATAACCTTATGGTTATTACCCATATCGGGTAAATTCTTTGTATTTAAAGGGAGAGAGTTAGGCTAAGGGGGGGATTCAGAATTTTCAAGTGTGAAACTCAGATTTTGCAAATTAGAGAAACAGGTGATAGGTGTTTTGAAAGAGGAGTTCTAAGGAGATTTTTCAAGCCATTTTTCGTACGACGGAGTATTGTTATGCTGCCGAAGTGCTTGAAGGAAATGGTCTCGGTGCATTGTAACTGATTTCAAGAGATTAATCGGATCGGTCGTACTCTATTGGAGCTGACCCAGAGACGTAGTCACGTTTGTGGCGAACTCCATAATCAAACGCTGTTTGCATCTCTTTCTCCATTCTTCTCTTTCATTCTTTTGTTATCACCTTGTCATTTTAATTATTGCAATTATTTACATGAGTTAATTTTATTCTAATTAACTTGGATAAATCAATGTAAAAATTAAGCATTCATTTCTGCGCAATTTAGTCTAGATCCTATACAGATCAATGAGAGAGTTGATATCATGTATCAAAACATTAAGCATGCATTCTTCCAGCCAACAGAGAAGAAGATGATTACTTTGCTTCATTTTCATTTGCATAACCATATCAAGGCATGGGAACCAAGAAGACCAAGGATGATGAGTTTTATGTGGAGGTAATGGATGTGGTCCAAAATTTAGGAGTGACAAGAAGGTCAATGTATGATTGGTGCAGGAGCACCATTCAATAGGTTTTGTTCATAAAGGAAAATAAGGAGTAGAATATCATCAATTTACTAAAACTGGCCCGAACTTGTACATTTGAAGGTTTTGAGTCAATAAAAGTGGCTTTTTGACCCATTCCTCTTTTTGTAGCCTCTGTAACTTGAGGAATGGGTCTGCACTAACATTATTAAGGTGTGGGAATGATGTGTTAGTGTTGGGGAGGTCTGAAAGTGAGATGTATGTGAAACCCATGTGTGTAAAAGTGAGTTTTATTTAAGAAAAATGGTGGTTTTGAAGAGTTAAATTGTGTTTTTGTGTAGGGAAGCATTATTTTATGATTGTTTAAGCTTGTGTAGGGTATCACAAACTTGTTTGAGTAATTTTTAGGCTCTGGTTAGCTTTGGAAGTATCATTTTCAATAAACCCCTAAGGTTTAGGCTACAATAGAGGGTTTTGTGGTTTACCCATTGTACGGTGGAATAACTGAGATCTAATTTTGGATTTTGAAGTTTTGACACCTTAGAATTGCTACCTCAAGAGTTGGTAAGGTTTGGATAAGTTTAGAGTATAGACCCTTTGTTCAACCAGATCGATCCCTTAAGGGTCCAAAGGGAAAAATGACTGCAAACTTCAACATGAGGTTACTCGGACATTGTGATGCTTAGAATTCTCATCTAATTCGATGGCATCATGTTGGGCCCCTCTAAAATAACCTCTCTTGGTTTTTGTTATCTCAGAGTGGTTTTCCTGTGGTGTCCAGTTTTCAGTTGATGAAAAAAGTGTCAAATGGAAGTAGTGGAAAGTTGCAAAGTGGTTCAACTTTTGTTCTACAACTCGTGTGACCAAATGGACTATTCCAACATGTCCAAATAGGAATTTTTACGTTAGGCATGGTCCTCTTTTGCACCCAAACATGAGAAATTGCTCTGAGCTACGTTCAACTGGATCAATCCCTTAAGAGTCCAAAGGGCAAAATGGCTGCAAACTTTAGCATGAGGTTACTCAGACACCGTGACGCTTAGAAACTTCTCATCTGATCCGATGGGATCATGTTGGGCCCCTCTACAATAAATCTCTTGGTTTTCGTTATCTCAGAGTGGTTTTCTCGTGGTGTCTAGTTTTCAGTTGATGAAAAAAGTGTCAAATGGAAGTAGTGGAAAGTTGCAAAGTGGTGCAACTTTCGTTCTGCAACTCATGTGACCAAATGGAATTTTCCAATGCATCCAAATAGGCATGTTTACGCTAGGAATGGTCCTCTTTTGCACCCAAACAGGCGGAATTGCTCCGAGCTACGTTCAATCAGATTGATCCCTTAAGGGTCCAAAGGGAAAAATGGCTGCAAACTTCAACATGAGGTTACTAAGACACTGTGATGCTTAGAAACTTCCCATCTAGTCCAATGGGATCATGTTGGTCCCCTCTACAATAACCTCTCTCAGTTTTCATTATCTCAGAGTGGTTTTCCCGTGGTGTCTAGTTTTTAGTTGATGAAAAAATGGTCAAATGGAAGCAGTGAAAAGTTGCAAAGCGGTGCAACTTTTGTTCTGCAACTTGTGTGACCAAATGGACTATTCCAAAGCATTAAAATAGGAATTTTTACGCTAGGCATGGTCATGTTTTGTACCCAAACACACGGAATCACTTCGAACTACGTTTAACTAGATCGATCCCTTAAGGGTCCAAAGGGAAAAATAGCTACAAACTTCAACATGAGGTTACTCGGACACTGCAATGCTTAGAAACTTCTTGTTTGATCTGATGAGATCATGTTGGGTCCCTCTACAATAACCTCTCTCGGTTTTCATTATCTCGGAGTGGTTTTCCTATGGTGTCCAGTTTTCAGTTGATGAAAAAAGTGTCAAATGGAATCAATGGAAAGTTGCAAAGTGGTGCAACTTTCGTTTTGCAACTTGTGTGACCAAAAAAACTATTCCAACGTGTCTGAATAGGAATTTTTACACTATGTATGGTCCTCTTTTGCACCCAAACACGCGAAATCGCTTTGAGCTATGTTCAATCAGATCGATCCCTTAAGGGTCCAAAGGACAAAATGGCTATAAACTTCAACATGAGGTTACTCAAACAATGTGATGCTTAGAAACTTCTCGTCTAATCCCATGGGATCACGTTGGGCCCCTCTACAATAACCTCTCTCGGTTTTTGTTATCTCAGAGTGGTTTTCCCGTGGTGTCTAGATTTCAGTTGATGGAAAAAGTGTCAAATGGAAGCAGTGGAAAAGGTGCAAAGTGGTACAACTTTCGTTCTGCAACTCGTGTGACCAAATAAAATGTTCCAACGTATCTAAATATGCATGTTCACACTAGGCATGGTCCTCTTTCTCACCCAAACACACAAAATCGCTCTGAGCTACGTTCAACTGGATCAATCCCTTAAGGGTTTGAGTGTAGTATATTGAAATAAGCCATTCCACCTATTGTTTAGGCTATGTCTCAGTGATATGGGATTGATGTAAGTAGGATAAGGAGTAGGAATAAGAAAATAGAATTAGTAAGGGAATTGGAAGAGATTACTAACACTGCCCTTGTTGAAAATTCAAAATTAAGGCCCCTTAAAAGCAAGGCTAGAAGAGGTGAAAAGAAGAAATTGCTTGAAAATAAGCTAGAATAGGTTGGAAATAGGGTGAGATTGTGAAGTTTGATGTGTTCAAAAGGTCTGCAACGGTAGGGGAGGTCAAAAGTATGTTATAGCATGACATGCCCTAGTTGGGAAAATAGGGGTTTTGAATGAAAAAGAGAGGTTTGAGGGAGTAAACGTGCGTAAAGTCAAGGGGAAACATAATTTGGTGGTCAATTAAGTTTGTGCAGGAAAAATGAAGAGTGTTGGAATAGGTTTTGAGGTTCAAGTTCGGGGGTTTGGTTTACCAGTTAGGCCAAAATGTTTTGGAGGGGGGTTCAGTTCGTTTTGGGTTCGTTGGTACAAAAAATATGTAAAAACAAAATATATATCTATGCAACCTAGAAGCATGAATTATGATTAGAATATCACATATCATCATATAAACAACAAAACCACCATAAAATTGGATGTCATTTAAAACAAAAAAATTGGCAAAAAAAAAGTGTTTATAACTTGCAAAAAAATGTGAATAAAATCACACTGATTTTCACGTGAAAAAAAAACCCATGAGACCATAGCTTGTTGCTTACTATTATGCTTTGATAGATTTTTTCCAAGCATCCATAGCTTGTTCGAAAGTACTTTTTTTAGGATTTTAGCCATAGTAGTAAGACAATGAATTGTTTGATAAAATGCTTTGGTAGACATGTATGAAAAATGTGGTAGCATAGACAAGGCAATGAACTGTTTGAAAAAATGCCTCAAAGAAATGTGGTTTCATGGTGATGGAATGGAATGATCTAATGCCATGAAAAGAAAAATTATGACGTCGATGGCATTCCATCACATTCCACATTTCTTTGAGGCTTTTTTTTCAAACAGTTCACTGCCTTGTCTATGCTATTGCTTATTATTATGCTTTGATAGATTTTTTCCAAGCATCCATAGCTTGTTTGGAAGCACCTATTATAGGATTCTAGCCATAGCAACAAGGAGGTGAATTGTTTGATAAAATGCTTTGGTAAACATGTATGAAAAATGTGGTAGCATAGACAAGGTAGTGAACTCTGAAAAAATGCCTCAAAGAAATGTGGTCTCATGGTGATGGAATGGCACGACGAATGCCATGACAAGAAAATTGCTATGGATTATAATGGCATTCCAACACCATTGAGACCACACTTATTTGAGGCTTTTATTCAAAAAGTTTGCTGCCTTGTCTATGCTATTGCTTATTATTATGCTTTGATAGATTTTTTCCAAGCATCCATAGCTTGTTTGGAAGCACCTATTTTACGCTTTTAGCCATAGCAGCAAGGAGGTGAACTATTAGATAAAATGATTTGGTAAACATGTATGAAAAAATTGGTAGCATAGACAAGGCAGTGAATTGTTTGAAAAAAATGCCTCAAAGAAATGTGGTCTCATGGTGATGGAATGCCATGACAATTCATAGCTTGTTTGAAAGCACCTATTTTAGGCTTTTAGCCATAGCAGCAAGGACATGAACTATTTGATAAAATTCTTTGATAGACATGTATGAAAAATGTGTTATCATAGACAAGGCAGTGAACTCTTTGGAAAAATGCCTCAAAGAAATGAGGTCTCATGGTGATGGAATGCCATTGTCATGGCATTTCATCACCATGAGACCTCATTTCTTTGAGGCATTTTTCCAAAGAGTTCACTGCCTTGTCTATGATATTGCTTACTATTATGCTTTTGATAGATTTTTTCCAAGCATCCATAGCTTGTTCGAAAGAACTTGTTTTAGGCTTTCAGCCATAGCAACAAGGTAGTGAACTATTTGACAAAATGCTTTGGTTGACATGTATCAAAAATGTGGTAGTATAGACAAGACAGTGAATTGTTTGAAAAAATGCCACAAAGAAATTTGGTCTCATAGAATGCCATGACAAGCAAATGCAATTGGGAGCTACTCCTAGTTATTAGTTATGCAATGTGAAGTAATTGCATAACTGCTTAGGTTGACTTTGTAAAAACTATATCGTAATTGAAATTTTGTCATCTATCAGCATCTAGTTATTAGTTATGCAATGTGAAGAAATGCTTTGAGTTTGAAATATGTGCAATGCAATGTAATCAACGATATGAATTTAAACTACAAAAATCTATTTTTTACAATTTATTAGTTAAAATATTTATTTTATTTGCTCTCTATATCTCTATGCTATGGAAATTACTTTAATTTTTTTTTAAAAAGTTTTTATCTCTTGTTCTTTTTTTTTTACCTTTTTTCTTTAAATCTGATTTTTTTTTCCGATTTTTTTTAGACTTGTTCCCAAATTTTTCAAAAAATATTATACTTTTGGTTTGCCGATTTTTTCCCCAAAAGATTTTTGCTGCTATGGTATAAACACATATCTTTTTGTAATATAAAGGATACTTTTTGAAACTTCCATGCATTGCTAATCTAAAAGGAAAAGTCTTTTTCCTAATCTGTATGCAACCGTGCTTTTGACATTGTCAAAAGAGCAAATATGGACACCATCGATAATAAAGATTTGTATTAACCAAATAGCCATGTATACATACACCAATATATGTCGATATAAGTGTAAAATATAGTTACAAAATAGCCATATAGGCATACAATGTCAAATATATCCAATACAAGATATGTACAAAATTGCCATGTCTAGGCATACAACAAAGGGCTTTGGAATCAAAATTTATTTCTCTCCATGCTCTGGAAATAAATTATTTCCCTTTGTTTGGCGATCTGATGGCGATAAGTCCATCACTCATTTCTGTTGTGCTCGAGGAGTGCTCTTGGTGAAGTTTTAACTGTTACAATAAGAAGTAAAGACATTAATATATATAGAAATTACATTATAAGAAATGATATATTTAACAAAATAATCACTTACGACCATCTCATGATCACTCTCCATGATGGAAATATTTGCATGTCGATGCTCAAGCGTGCTCAAGCCCTATATAAACCATCCAAATAGGAATTAAATTGTGAATCAATAATGGTTTAATTTTTCACTAGAACTAACATCTATAACAACGAATGTAAATTGAAATTTAGTAATTTTCCTCATACCTCCTCTATCAGATCCATGGAGGATTGCATAGCAAATGAAACACTGATATCCATTGCCCTTGTAACATTTGGAGGTGTTTCCACAACCAACATCTGAAAATAAAACAACAAATTATTCAATCACAAAAAGTTACAATAGCGATCCAAACCATGACTTATAATGTATGAGATCTAATGAACAAAATTTTGAATACAAGTATCAAACTATATATTTCTGGTAGGCCTTGGCAGTTTGATAGGAAGAACAAGCATGATGGGGAGAAGAAAACATACTCCATTGTGAAGGATGGGAAGACTTACAACCTTTCACCTCTCCTAGAAGAAGATAAGGCAAAGCATGAAGTGCCTAGTGTTTTGATGGTGGGTGAGAAGGAGTTGATGAAGACCTTGAAGGAAGGAGGAGGAACAAGATTCTTCCTAATTATGAATCCAAAAAGTGAAGCAGATCTGCCCACAAAGAAGAAGGAAGATGCACCAAAGGAAGCCCAAGAGTTGTTGTAAAGGTACAAGGACATAACGGTGAATGAATTACCTAGTTCCCTAGCTCCCATTAGGGATATAAGCCACCATAATGATCTGATTCTAGGGGATACATTGTCGAATAAGGCTGCATACAAGATGACACCTGCTCAAAATGAGGAGATTGCAAGACAAGTGCAAGAGTTGATGGATAAAGGGCTAGTGAGGAAGAGTTTGAGCCCATGTGCTATTCCTACTATCCTAGCACCAAGGAAGGATGGGAATTGGAGGCTTTGCACTGATTCAAGAGCCATTAATAGGATCACAATCAGATATAGGTTCCCGATGCCAAGAATGGAGGACCTCGTGGATTGTCTATTAGGAGCATCTTACTTTTCCAAGATTGATCTAAAGAGCGGGTACCATCAAATAAGGATCATAGAGAGGGATGAATGTAAGAAATATTTTAAGACTAATGAAGGGCTCTATGAGTGGTTGGTGATTCCCTTTGGGTTGTCAAATGCCCCTAGTACATTTATGCACCTTATGAATGAGGTATTGAGACCTTTCATTGGAAAGTTTGTTGTAGTTTATTTAGATGACATCATTGTGTTTAGCAGGTGTAAAGAACCCAAATGGGTCACTGGATTTTTGTATAGGCTTAAATTTTTTGTGAAATATAGATGATTTTTGCAAGATCATTTCATCTTTTTGGTAAAAAGAAATCAATGTTGCTCCATTTGATCAAAACCCCAAGTGGGTTTTTTATATTTCCAAGAAAAGGCCACTCCACACCATGGCCTACCATAATGCATAAATGGATTTTCATTTTTGTGGTTACTTTAAAAAAAAATCAAACTATAATTTTCTATGATGTACTTCACTTCTCTAGAATACTTTCTTTTATAATATCTGCATTTGCCTTTTCAGTTTGTTGATATTCATTTTGTTGGCTCTCAAGTTCAAATATTATGCTGAAAAGTTGTTCATTTTGCTTCTGTAGATGAAGTAATGCATTACCAATGCTTCCATACTCTTCCGCCACCTCAGATACTTACATGCCTCACCATCTTCCTGTGTAGTTTAAAGCTTTTGAAAGGGCTTCAAAATTTTGTTGAATTGATACTCCGATAAACTCCAAGGTTATTGTTCTTAGGCTTACACATTTCATGTCACTGTCTTATATACAATGCTTTCTTTTATAACTACCTTATTTCCTTCATTCACTGCTATGAGTTATTGCCCCAGATACATGTTGACTGTATTATGCTTTGATTGAATTATCCTATCATTGTGCTTCCCATACCTTTGTGATCTAAGGAGCAGACCACCTATATGCTGCTCTCAACTGTCAAAATGGTCCTACAAATAACATTGCCTTCATGTTCTTGACATGACTATCAATTACAACCATTGTTTACTCTAAGATAATTCCATGCATTATACCTATTTCGATTGATCTTTGAAGCTTGCTAATGCTAAGTGTCTTTGAGAGGGCTAACACCTCCCCTTCTATTTGACTGTCTTCATGTGTAGAGGTAAGTAGGTGAATTGTTCCTTTGGTGCTTTCCTAGCATGAGTGCATTCTTTAAGATTACATAGTTACCATCATAATTTTTCCTTTAGAGTTGACCATCTTCTAGCTTCCCTATAGCATGATATCATTGTGGACTGCTCATTTGATTACCGTGACTATGCTTTTCATCCATATGACTGCCACAACATCTATTCACTTGGTAATAAAGCACACTACCCTCCTTTTGAAAGCAACTACTCATATGATAACAGTCATATCATTGTGGTCTTCTCATGAAGTTGACCTAGGTGTTTTTTAGGATTTCATAACTTTCTTCCACTCACTTATTGCACTATGTTTTATCATGTGTGTTCCCAATTCTTTGTGACTTTATGACTGCTCATGATTTCCTTGATGGCTATTTAGACTTTCCTCAAAGTCCTGCACAATCATTAACACTGTGACTTGGTCATAGTACAGTCCTTGAGACTGTAGGAAACCTTGATCTCACTCACTGACATAAGTTGATGGCCCAGTATAGAGAGTAGAGGCCCCCTATTTCTTCCTTAGTTGCTTCTATGTTTCCAGAGATTTGGCATGCATAGGCATTGGTCCATTTAACTAGTGACTTTAGCACATTCACTAGATATTGCAGTGATAAAACTCCACTGATGCTTTTTGTGCATGAGTTGTGAATATAAGGCTAGTGAATATACAAGAGAAACCTTGAAGGAAGTCTCCTCTTGCAAAACATTGAAGGAAGCTTGAGTTTTTTTATCCAAACCCCCAAAATGGGACACTCTTTTCACTACATCCTTGTCATCATGAAAAGATCACTATGATTGGTATCTCCTTGAATCATCACTGCTTGATGATCATTTGTAACTTGTCTTCACTTCCTTTACATGCATTGTTTCCCAACATTGATCCTGCCAATGCATAGATGATTGTCCAGAATGGAAATTTGATTCACATCAGGTGAGAGGAGTTCCCGTTAAGGTCAGTAAAACCCTGAGGTTTAAATATTCATGATATAAGATATTCTTATGTTGCACTTAGAGTTGATTTTTTCTTGATTTTTCCTTTTTCTATCTCTCAAACTTGTTCACATGATTGTTTAAATGGAAAACTGAGCTGAAACATTGCTTGTTTAGGAAGGGTTCTAATTTAAAGCCAGTAACTCCTCAGAATTTGTTCTTTTAGTTGCTGGTCCTTTGAGCTCCTTCATGCTTCATGGCTGCCCATCCCCAGCCAAGGCTCTCGGTTCAAGGAGACGAAGTTCCTATTCATCCTGGTCTGAAGGAAGCAATGATAAGTTCAGCTAAATAATGTTCTTGCTCGGAATAATCCCTGTTGCCATGATCTTTAAGCTCCCAAAGAGTCCTTAGTAATGGTACCATGGTTCATGAGTCAAACTATTGGTTTGCTTGCCAGCGAGGTGAGGAACATGCATAGTTCTCATTCTGGTCTAATGGAGGACAGTCACCAAGGAGAGGAGTGGTGACCTAACAGCTCACTTTCCTATGTGATGAGTGACTACCCAATAGGGTTGTGGTGAGAGGGGCTTGAAGACAACTTGAAATGCTTCCTTATTGTTTAAAAGATGCATAATTGAATTTGATGCATCTATGAAGACACTTGATGCATAATTGAACTTGATGCATCTTCAAAAACACTTCCTTTTATAAAATGGATCAAGGGTCCACTTAAGATGATTGAAAGACATATCGGCACAGTATGTTGCAACTTTGAATCTGATAATGAAAGTTGATCAACTGGTATGATTCCATATTGATTTAATGCATTGATAAGAGACAAATCTTTGATCAAGTTTCTCAATTTCCTTTTCTTTCAAAGCATGCTGAGCTCTACCCTTGTGGGAGCCACATTTACCCCACATGCTATATCTTCTGAATCAGAACAGTAACTAGACTTGTCCTAAATCTGCACATGAAGCAAACAGTTAGAAAATAAATGCATATGTTGAATGCTTTGGTTTAAAGAACTTATGGATTAGTTTATACATGTGTAGGTAGGTGTGTATGCAATGATTGAATCATTCATTTCTTAGAGCCTCACTCTAACACCATGTTTTATTCGGATGTAGGGTGAGGAGCGCTATGGAACCAAGGAGGACACAAGTGGTTTGGGGCAGCAGCAGAGCATTCAGGCAACCTATAACCAATCATTCTTAGGCAATGGCTGGTTCAATTCTCATATGCACATTTTCCTTTTTCTACTTATTCATGTATGAATTGTTTCATTGGTTCATTGAATAAGAGAGTTAGTCCCTTGGCTTGTGAGGGACATGTACATTTCAAGATTATCAATAAAGACTACATTTGTATATCTTTGATTCTCTTTCTCATTTGCTGTAATGCAACATTGAAATGACAAAATGTAATTTGATTTACTTTGAAAATCACTCCTTCATGCATATTGAAACTAGCAGTTTTATGGTTTATCTTTAAATGTTTAAACAACATGAAAAGAACAAACACTAGGTTACCTAATTTCAACTGAAAGCTAAAAATCAGGTAATAGGAAAATAAAGGATTTTCCTACACAAAGTGATGCTACAGTCATGGGTCATGAATAAATAAAGCATGAATAGGCTTGGAAATGATGTAGAAGGTCTTGGAAGACATAAAAAATCATGTTCCAGGTGGTGGCCAGAGAAATAGAGGTTTGCAAGAGTATTTTTCACAAAACCCTCCTTGATTTGTGCTTTTACACCCTATAAATGAGGGTTTATTGGATCAGAACATTTTCATGGTTTTCAATCCCAATAAATGGTGAAATATTGAGTTATAAGACATGCTTGAAGACTTTTTTGAGGTTTTGAGTGATTTGGAATGGTTTTGAAGGGGTCTCCTTTGTAAAACATGCCTAATCTATTAGCCTTTCTTCAGAGGACAATCTGAAATATGATGATTTTCTTTATGTCAAACATTTAAGAATTTTGATATGTTGTGATGTGCTAGAAAGTGTTTCTAAATGTGCATTTAGTTTTTTAATAAGCTTTGAGATAGGAATGTAATTACTCGATTCAATGGCTGACAGACATACTAGAGGAATATGATATTGTCTGATCAAAACAAAGATGTTTGTTTAAACAATGGAAATGATGATATTGAGTGCTTGGTTACTATCAAACTAATGATATGATTGATGTGACTGAATTTGGTTAAGGTGTATAAGATAGGTTTGGTGACTTTGATGGTTGGATGGGTGAGTATTATGAAGCCTTTTGAGCATATTGGTGATTAACCACAAGATGATAATCAAGATTCTATTGTAGCATGAGTTTGTAACCTATAAATAGACTACTGCAGTCAAAATATGGTGAGTACAATGCTTGATAATGGACTGATAACAGTGAGGTATGGTTTAGTTGATTTGTTGCCTTGGTGAATAAATGAAAGGATGAATTGTTCAAGTGTCAATAATCAGGTTTATGTTATTTTTATGGTGGCTGAGAATGACGTGAATCTAATTGATTAAGTCAAAGTTTTCTTTAATATGGTTTTTCCTTTGAATGAGTCAATTGGAATATTGATCAGTGGAATGATGAATGATGGCCTATGGAATGGCTAAGAGAATTTGAGTGGATTTTGGTTCAATGAAAAGTAGATTTATGATGAAATTATATCTGATCTTCTCCTGATTCTATTTGGGATTGAAATTCCTTGAAGAAATGATGTTGATGGTGTTTGTTGGATGCTCTGCATCAAATGTACCCTGATGATTGAGTGTTTTGAAATGATGCTCTGCATCACTAACTACCTTGTCTATGCTATTGCTTACTATTATGGTTTCATAGATTTTTTCCAAGCATCCAGTTTGTCATGTCAGTGCACCTTTGCAAGCACATGCCTCTCCATGTGAAGTGTAATTGCATCATGCCGCTTATGTTGACTTTCTAAACAACTATATTGTGCCGCATTGAAATTTTGTCATCTATCAACATCTAGTTATTAGTTATGAATTTGAAGTAATGCTTTGAGTTTGAATGATGTGTAATGCAACGTAACCAACAATATGAATATAAACTACAATAAATCTATTAAGTAGAATTCATTAGTTAAGTTCTTTTTATTCTATTACCTCCTTGTACGCTTGAGTAAATCCACTAGCACTAGGAGGTGTTTGCTTGAAACCTCCAATATTAGCCTGCTCAACATCCAAAATCACATATTAAAATACCATTCGTAAAAC
>VDFB02047230.1:22190183-22206578 GCA_007258455.2 Sequoia sempervirens | reverse complement strand
TGGTAGATCTATTGTTCGAGTATTTGATTATTCGAGTATTTGAGTTTCATATTTTTTGCAGATCTCTTGTTATTTATTTGAAGTGCAATTGTGGAGAACTTTTTTAGATTACCCACTTTTGTGTTTCTTAGGTTTTCTCAAAAAACCTATTGTTTAGAAACATTGACTTTTCTTTTAGCATATTGTTAGCTACCAGCTGTGATTAGATGGCAGAGATCCTTGAATCATATCAACTTGAATATTTTGGTTTTTGGGTCAAAATGTCTAGATTAAGATCCCATTATCCCACTTTATTGATATTATTTCCGTGAAATTCCTTATCATCCCACTTTGTTTTTCATATTTCAAAGTTTCATATTTATCTTTTAAAAATATTAACAAATTTTGAGTTTTTTTTGTGGAAAAGTAAAAAGCAAGGAGAAAATGCAAAATCAGTGCCTTCTAGATGCATTTACAGCCCACCCCATGTGCAACAATGGCATCACTGAAGACATGCATTCACACCGATGGCTTTTTTTTTCAGTTTTAAACTTGCATAATAAATCAGTAGTTTGCATACTACGAAAGATTCTGTCTTCAAAAACTCTATATATAGAGTTCTTTGTAACATATTTTATATACAATTTGAATATAAGTGAATTATTTTCCAACATTGTTGTTTCAATCCTTTGAGAAGATTTGTTGAAGTTTTATGATTGTTTCAATTTAATTTTTCTAGTATAACATAAGAGCTTTAAAGTTTTATATCTTTCAATCACAAAAAAATCTGCATTCTCCAAACATAGGAGTTTACATACACCTCTAAAAGTACTAATTCATAAATGACTAAATAAATGACTACCATGACTAAATAAATGACTAGACAATGACTAAATAAATGACGATAATGACTAAATAAATGACTACAATGACTACCGTGACTAAATAAAATGACTACCATGACTAAATAAATGACTACCATGAATAAATAAATGATTACCATGACTGAATAAATGACTACCATGACTAAATAAATGACCAGTTAACAACAATCGATGACTAAATTAATAACTAAATATACTACCAAATTGATCAATCAAAACAACCAATAAATGACTAAAAATGGTTTAGTCATGAATTTTGTTGTGTTATAAATGACTGGAAATAATCTACTAATGGTCACGCGACCAATTTTTAGTATTTTTTTAGTCATTTATTGATGTTTTTCTACTAGTGCATTGTTCTTACTCCTGACAAGTTAGGTAGAAAATCCAATCTCTCTTCAAAGTTTGTTGGGTCTAGTAGAAGGATGTTCATGATATTATGGACAGTTGGCCCCCCCTGGTGTCTCACCCTATGATTATTGAGCTCTGGTGGCAATCTTTGTTCTTCACGGGGTGGGCGCTCTAGAAGGAGCATAATAATTGAGTCTTCAGAAACAAGAAGTCCCCGTGGTTGGTGGTGACCAAAAAGATTATTAGTCAAGTTGTCAAAATAATTTCAACTATCTCTTGCAAGCCCACACTAGCTCATTTGATTGCAAAATCCGATGAAAATTTCTGATGAAAGATGTATAATTTGATGTATTGTCAGGTACTTGTTATATTTAATGTGTAATTTTCAATTTTTTAAAATTTTATCCCCGACGTTCATCGAAATTTTGACGAACCTAGTTTCATCGAAATTTTGACGAACCGTTTCGTTGAAATTTTGACAAACATGGAAAATCATAAAAAAATCAAATTATGGCCGACTTAAATAAAAGTGATTTCGCCTATTTATTGTGACAATTTTTTGCTATAATTATGAATTTTCTCTACTTGCAACAGTTTGTGGAGAACTAAGGACAATTGTCTTGGGAAAAATTAGAAAAAATTCAAGAAGATATTGCCAAAGTTGGAGGGTAGTCATTATCTTTTTTCCAATTCATTTCCAGGAAGTCGATTCAGACCAGTTTGGAATCATCATATTTTAGCAACATCTCAAATTTCATTTTAGACTTTGGTATCTTTGAGAATTTCACTTCCAGATTTTGTTGTGCAAGTTCAATAATAAGGATTTTAGGAGCTCAACTGTTGGAAATCATAGTAAAATCAAAATTCTTAATGTTACTTTAGAATTAGCATTTTAAAGTGTTTTTTGGGTTCATTAACTTCAGACTATCTTCTCTTTTGCAGGGGTGGTTGCATGCCGGATTTTTTTGGTGCAAAATATCAGAATTATTAGATTTTGTTACCTGCCTATGATTAAAAATTATTAGAGTTTGAGTTTGATATTTTTTGAAGATCTAAATATTCAAGCTTGGCAAGGAAAAATCATGTTAGATAATATTAGTGCAGAACAAAATGAATCGCATAAATTGCTAGAATGAGGCTAGATTGAAAAGAAAGGTGATGGGAATGTTGTCCTTGTAATAATTGCAAGGGCTTAAAGATGAGAAGATTTTTAATCACAATAGTTGAAAAACATTGTAGGTAGCATGGTCACATTGAAGGGGAGCATGATTATCGTCCATCAGTAAGTTGTTCATTATATCTTTATCTTGATTGAATTTGTAAATGCTTATATCATTTTAGCATTTCTATATATATAAAAATCACTTGATCATGATCATGGTTTATTTGTGTCAATCATTATTGCAGAAGGTGGAGTTCTAGCAAGATATGGATTATCACCAAGAATGTGGTTTCGGCAAGCTTGAGTTCATGTGAGCCGAATATCGAAGATGAAGCACGATCCTCCGAAGATGATCATTTAAAACACCGCTGAAGATGATGGTACAAATACATTGATCCATGACATTTAGTGGCTATGCTGTTCCGACGTGGATGATCGAGATGATGGATGTTCATGATTCCATTTGAGAAGTAATACGCTACGAGCCCCTTTATGAAGGGTTCCTCAAAACAACTCTTCTCTCTGTTGTATTGTTGCTGGCGAACTTGAAGGTTATGAATGATTTATCCAACAGAGCAATCTCACGGATGTTAAGGTATGTCATATATGTCATCTTTTTTTCATCTATTTTAATTGTTGTTAGTTCATCATTAGTAAATAAAGGATGAAATATGTACCATTAATATTCTTTATATTAAAAAATTATTTTTTGTTGTAGATTGATTAGTGAATTTTTGTTACCACCATCAAATATTTTACCTCGCTCATACCGAGATTTATCTGCCATTATGAAATATATTGGAATGGAGTATCAAGCAATAGATGCATGTCCCAATGATCATATTATATATCATAAACAACATGAATTTGCAAAAAAATGCCTAGAATGTCATATCAATAGATATCAAAAAAATCAACTAACAAAAAAGGTGCCTCGCAAGGTTCTTCGTTACATTCCCATTATTCCACGTATGCAACGATTATTTAGGTGTGAAAGCTTAGCGCAATTTATGGACTACCATGCACAAAATAGAAGTGGAGATGACATTCTTTGAATGCCCGTGGATGGTTATGCATTTAAGGACATGGAGGAAACATGGCCACACTTTAAAGAAGAACCTCGTAATCTTAGGCTTTCATAGGCAGCGGACGGTGTCATTCCATTTGGAGAGCTGAGATCTATTTACTCAATGTGGCCTATTTTTGTTATCAACAATAACATTCCTCCATGGATGTCAATAAAGAGGGAGCACATAATGTTGGAAATGATTGTTCTAGGTATTTGTTTACATCAATTTTCTTTAACATAGTAGCATCTCATTTGTCTTATATATATTGCAGTAAAATGGTTATAATAATTATGTAACGTTTATGTTCATTCAACTAGGTAAGTACCAAGTTAAAGATATGAATGTATATATCGAGCCTCTTATTGACGAGTTACTAAAGTTATGGAATGGCGTCACTATGTATGACGTCTCTAGACCAATAGGACAAAGACAATTTCAATTCCATGCAATGCTTGTGCTGACACTATGATGCCCTGTGGCTAACACATTTTTGTGGTATGTTATAACTTTCGACCGCGACTTTTTAACGACATTTAATTTGATGAAGTAGATATCATACATGTTTTAAAATAATCTATTCATTATATATAATTATAAAAATTGACATATTTAATCCAATTATATATCATCTTGCAGGTCTTCAAACAAAGGGAAAATTTGCACGTCCAATTTGTGGTCCAAAGATGAAATCCTTCCGAACAAGTTTAGGAGCAGGTTTGATGAGTATAGGCGCTTCCTCCATAGAAATCATAAGTATTGAACTACTAAAAAAAATCTTTTCAATGGGAAAGAACAGACTACATCAAAACCACAAAGAATGACACCTCGCCTATGAAAGTTGGAATATAATAGAATTAATCGCCATAAGTTATACATTAGATCAAATTGTTTATCTATCAGTATATGATATGTTTGGAATTCTATTTTATATTGTGTTTTTGTTTTCATGTCAGAATTGACAATGATTGCCACATAATTTTTAAATTTATATGCTTCATGGTTCGGCCATGCATAACGAACACTTCCTACATGGAATGAAAGTTATCCTTTACAATTTAGTAGGTTGCCCTATGAGCAACTACAAATTGTGCATTTGTTTGATACAATTCATATCGGAAAGAATATAACATAAACGCTATGGAAAATATTGGATGGAAGGCATGACAAAGAAAAAATTGTCAAAATTTGTAGTGACATTTAGGAAGCCAATCATGTAATGAAAAATGTCATTCAATTGAATAGTGATGGAGAACAAATTAATATAAGTGCCCCTCCTTGGTTATTAATGGAGCAGCAAAGCGATGCTATAAAAGACTTCATACGAAAAATTTGATTCCCACAGGATTTGTTGCGAACATAAACAATATCATAACAAAGAAGCAAGGTGAATTTGGTTAGGGATGAAAATGCATGATTGGCATACCTTCTTCATTAAGGTAATTATTCTAGGTATATTATATATATATATGGCAGGTATATATTTGTATATTGCATGTACTTTTTAGCGTATTATGTTTACTACTTTTGGAAAAATAATGAAAAGATCATTTTATAATTGTTGTAGTATGTTCTACCTCTATCTCTCCTAGAAAACTTCGACAACAATGTCAAGCAATTTATATATGATCTTGGAAAATACATGAGGTAAGTAGTCGATATTTGTTCAATTTGTTGTATAGATCTTATAATTTCCGTTTGTTTTACTTGTTATGTAATATATTGTATATTGTTGTTAAATCTCGTTAATATATTTGTGCCTTGAATCACTTGTAGATGGTTGTCATCTAAAGAAATCCATAAAGAAGATATAAATTATTGGAAGAAAAAAATTCCTCGTCTAATGTGTGAAATGCAAAAGTGTCTACCTTTGCCATTTTTCAATGCAGAAGAACACTACCTCATACACCAAGTTGAGGAGATTGAATTGTGTGGACCTGTACACAAAAGGTCAATGTGGATGGTTGAGAGGAACTTGAAAATTTTGAAGGCTTTGGTTAGAAAAGGAGCACATCCTGAGGGTTCTATGGTGGAGGGATATATGGTATACCAGACCATGGTGTACATTACTGAATATCTTCTTAAGTTTGCAACAAAGATCCATGTAGATCGCATTTGGGATCCCAACTCCATTAACAAATTCGAAGGGGAGTACCTGATGGGGAAAGGTAGGTTGAGGAAAGTGAGAGGTAACTATAATACATTTTACATTTAGTTTTTATGTATATTGTACTTATTTAATTATTAATCTTCAATATACATCAATTATAAATTAAGGTCGTATATCATGGTAATTAACTAATTGATGTAGACCTGGGAGGCTCAACTCAACCAACCTATCAACCTACCTTTAAGAGGCTTCCAAAAAGTTTAGAATGACCACTTTAAACAATCCAAACAACTCTCAAAGCCTGACAAACAATAGAAGTCAAATTTCACACTTTGACTCCTTGAATCCTTGTAGCAGTGCAAACCTAGTTTTGCCCAATAACTCAAAACTTTCCCAAAACACCAAAAAAAAACTTGATGGTTTTAGACACCCATTTTGGTGTTATTAAACATAATTTAAGGTAAAGTACAAGTCCTTTGGACCAAATCACCAAAATCACCCTTTCTAGGTTGTGCTGATTAGGCTAATTAGGCTATTTTACAAAGCAACTAGTATTTAAACTTGTCATATGCCCATGAAATCTTGGGGCATAAATTTTTATGCCTCCAAATCCACACAAAAATTCCACTTGTACGACCAGATTCTTGCCAAACCCAAAAACCTTTGTTTTAGGCCAAAATCATGAGGGTTTATTCAATCTTGTACTTCCACGACCTCCCAGACCTCAAAAACAACTAACACAACCCATTAGGTCTGCACATGGGTAAAAATTCATAAAATCAGATCTCCCATACATATTTTGTTGAAATGTAGGCTTGAACCTCTCATTTCACATGTTTCTCCTCACAAAACTCTTGAGAACAACAACTATACCTTCTTTATTTCTCGTCCTATGAGGGTTTACAACAATCACTTTATGCCTTTTAAAGGCCTTTACACCTCAACTACTGAACAACCACCTCTACAATTGACTTTTTAATCTTTTATGATCACATGAAACATAAAACACACTAATTTCAAGGTTGTTAACATCACTATTGAAATGTTTTAATTTTTTGAATTTGTTAACGTCGTTTGTGAATTTCAATTTTTTTTGATACAGTTGGTCGAGAGTGGGATGCACTACATTTGTACATCGCAAAAAATATTGATTGGACGACGATGTGGATTGAACGATGTCAACAATCTGGTCGCACATTAACATGTGAAGGTGTGGCTTCATTGGTTAAAGAAGCTCATCGTAATGGAGATTCCAATGTTACACAAAGGGAAATTGATTTAGCATATGGTTTAAGAGATAAATAGGTACATATAAATATATTAATCACCCATATTATTTAATTATTTTCAATTATATTGATGTATATATATGTTGAGATTTTTTTCTTTGCATACATTTTGGCCAAGAATAAATATGTTTATCAATTGACCATATTGCAATAATTTTTTCATGTTTGACATATTGCAGGTGAAACACCACAAGGCTATGTGGTGCAATGGTCATAAATTTTGAATCAAAAAGTTGGATGATACGAAGAAAACTTGTGATTCTGGGATAACTACAATGTTTCATCTAGAAGTGACATACATCTAGAAGTCTTAGAAAATCGATACTATGGGATTTTGGATGATATACTTGAGTGTGACTTTAAGTATTTCAAATTAGTTTTGTTCGTTGTCCTATGGTACAGGCTACGATTGAATGAAAATGATCTCGAGAGAACTGTTATTGAACATGATAATGTAATTACCATGGTTAATACAAGGTCGATCGAGCGAGCTGGAAATGAGCCCTATGTTCTTCCAAGCCAATGTGAGCAGGTATTTTACTCAGAGCTTCTAGGTAAATTGGGTTGGTCATTTGTTGTTGTATTTTATCCAAGAGGAAGGCTTAAGTAAAAGTGGAGCAATGCAAAGAAGAAGATATTAAAGAACTAGAAGATGACAGTTAATGATGATCGATCAACAATTAGTTGATGATGTGCCCCATCTCAATCCTTACAATGTCAATCCATCGATGATACTTCGTATAAAGATTTTGATGAAGAAGAAGATCACTATTATCGAAATGCATGAGTTATGTGTTTAGCTATTTGATATTCATTTCTGAGTTGTAGAATTATATATTTTGACTATGTATATATAATTAATTGGTGATGTACCTCTTTGTTTAATTTTAATTCATGATGTTACAACTATTAGTTCTCCTAGAAATTTCCTATATATATGATCATAATGAATAGTGTTTTAGAAATTCCCCATGAAAGATGACACGGATCGTAGTAGTGAAATAATGGCAAAAGTCATTTAGGATTTTAGACCAATCACCCTTCTCAGAATAGTCATTTTAGGATCATCTCCAATTTGACTAATAGACAATATACAGCTTGATTCTATTTGGCTTATCTTGGAGGAACATTGTGGCTTTGCATAAGGTGAGAAAATTTTGGATGGTTAGTTGCTATTGCTAAGGTGGATCACTCCTTTCTGCGAAGGCCATACACTTATGATTGGGTCAAGTGTTCTTTTCTTTAGAAAATTCCCATTTCCTTTTTGATAGGTTATGATTTGATTAGATGGGTTATGAAGCACTTATTTCAAGTAATTTATGTCTATTTTAATTTTTAATTTATTAAATTCAAACACATCCAAAATTATGTCCCTTGCTTTAATTGATTATTACATTATTTAATTATTAACTCAAATGACACCTCCAATTTAACTATATATATCTAATTGAATATATCTAAAGTGTTGAACATTTTTAGATCAAATTTAGTAATTAAATCAAACAACTTTTCCAATTTAACTAACATCTTTTAAGATATTAAACAAATATGATTTATGAAAGAAGTATATTGGTGTGAAATTAAATATGATTTGTATTCCAATGTAAAAACTACAAAGAATGGAAACAATTCTTTCAACACATAAACTATTATGTAGTAGTCAATTAAAATGAAAAAGCTTACTCTATATTAGTTAGGATACACAACTAAGAAAATGATCTAAATATTTTAATAATTTCAAAAACACAAACAATATTAGGTAGATAATCAAACATCTTTCATTTCTACAATGACTTATATATCCTAGGGAAACTAAGTATATAGTATACAAAGAAAATGAACAAACCCACAACTACCCCTATTTTGAAGGAGTTTAGTTTTCTCCCCTTCCTAATCTCCCTAATATTGTCTAATTATTTTAAAGAGACCAAGGGTCATAACACAAATTTATTCAACCCATTAAATATCTTGGTTAATGAAACTTGACTAAAGAAACAAAACAATTACTACATTTGGCATTTCATGTGGAATGAAGAGTGGTGACAATAATCTACTTATAGTTTAATGAAACACTATTTTTAGAAGGCTTAACATTAGAGAGATAGAGAAGAGGGGGAGAGAAGAGGAGGAGAGAGAAGAGATGAAGATATATAGGACGTAGAAAAGGGAGAGAAAGAAGAGGGGGAGACTAGGGAAAGTGATATGTAGAAAGGGAGAGAGAGAAGAAGATAGGGGAGAGAGGGTGAGATAGCTCAATATATATAGAGGGAGAGGGAGAGACATAAAGAAAGGGATATAGAGAGACAGAGGGGATGGTGAGATAGAGAGAGATAGAGATACATGGGAAGAAAGAAAGAGAGATGGAGATATATGGGAAGAGAGAGATAGAGGAATGAATGGATAGGGGGGGAGGGAGGGAGGATGGTGAGATGGAAAGTGGTAATGGAGAGGGGGGCAAGTGGGATTAAGCGATCACTGATGGCAGATGATGAGGAGAAGATAGAGGACAGATAGGTCGAAGAGGAAGAGATATAGATGAGACGGAGACATACAGGCAGAAGAGGGAGAGGGAGGAGCGGATGAAACAAAGGAGAGAGAGAAGAAGATCAGAGAGGAGGAGAGATAGTCCAACATATATAGAGGGAGAGGGAGACATGAAAGCAAGAGATACAGAGAGACTAGAGAGTCAGATGGTGAGAGACAGAGAGGGGGCAGGAGACAACGAGAGGGGAGGGATATGGATAATGGATAGTGGAGACAGAGAAGAGGGGAGAGGGAGATAGGCCGGAAGAGGAAGAGAGAAGAGATGGAGATAGATAGGAAGGAGAGGAAGAGGGGGGGAGAGGGAGGTTCTACGCATGAAAGCGTATATATAAAGCCATGACTGTATATGAGTGACATAAAATCAACATACAGAGGAGGGAGACACACAGAAAAAGCAAGTGACACAGAGACAGAGTGTGACGGCGAGTATATGACAGAGACACAAAATATAAGTTATATATCGGAGACATACAAAAGAGGAAACGAAGAGAGGCGGAGATAGAGATTGATAGATAGGGATAGGGAGGAGAGACGGTGATATTAAGAGATGGGGAGATACTGAGAGGGAGGAGAGAAAGGGATACTGATAGGCAGAGGAGGAGATAGAGAAAGAGGGGAGAGAGGAGAGATAGGCTGGAAGATGGAAGAGAGAGAAAGGGAGGAGAGGGAGAGATAGCTCAATAGATAGAGGGGGGAAGAGGGAGTGACATAGATAGTCATGAGAGATATAGAGAGATAATTATATTATAATAATTATAATATTATATTAATATTATTTTAATATTATAATATATTAATATTATATTAATATTATATATTAATATATTAATATTATATATTAATATATTAATATTATATATTAATATATTATATATTATATTAATATATATTATAATAATTATACATGGCACCACAATTTTCATTTTAATTGACATAATCTAAAAACCCAGCTCGTCAAATTGGAGAAGTGAGTTGCGCGCCAGCGGAGGAAAGGTTGCAGGAAGCCACAGATCGAGCTTGCTTGGCTGCAAAAAATGGAATTTTTGTGATTTGTTTTTCCATGAAGGCCTCTGCATCTCGTCTGTCGCCAAAATGGTCTGTATATTTCATTTGAAATTTATGAATCAGAGTGCTATAGGGAATTTTTGATTTGATTTTGTTTGTGAATATTACTCTTTGTGATTATATTTTGTATATTTGTCTTCAATGCCAGTGGGACAAACCATAACTCAGTGCTTTCAATCACTTTGCAACTCCATTATTTGTGATTGTTGTTTGCTTGTGAGAATCACAAGTTGGAATGCATGTCTATTGTTTGCAAGTGAGAATCATAGTTCACCGCCTTGTCTATGCTATGACATTTGGGCCCCAAACTAGACATCATCCTTTTTCACAATCACACAAGCTACCCTATTGCAAGGAGAACACATAGAATCACTAATAATGGGAGCCCATACTAGCCTAGCTAGAATAGTTGCACCACCTTTCCCCAAATATGATTAGTGAAAAAAGTTAAACTCTCTCCAAACAAATTTAAGAGTACATTCTAGCTCAAATCTCATAGCTTTAATTTATTGAAAGAGAAAGCAATCCATTTTAAGCCTATTATTGTAAGAGGATCTTAAAATGCATTCTTTCTAGAAGATTCCAAACTCTAACATTCCAATTGGTGCATCCTATTTTCATTTATAGTACAACCTATCAAAATATTTGGGTTATTTTTTCTCTCCATTTTTTCCACTCTTGTGATTATTAACACATGAGTCAGTTTTCTTTCTCTTTTTTCATCCATCCACATCAACACTTGGCCTAGGGACAAAATCCCCCTAGACGGTAGCTTCATCTTGGAATAGATAATTAATAAAATTGAATCTTTACTCTTAGATTTACTCATGAAAAGTGTATGGGAAAGGTCTTTGGAAATCATAGACTCGATGTTTTGTAGAGCTTGGGGAGCATTGGGAGGTGTAGCCAAACTAACAAACAACTTAAACTCTTTCAATCTTTCTAAGGCAAGCTCTTGGGCATTTTTTTATTACCTAGAATTATCCTTGAAAAAAAACAAGAAGAGCAAGCTCATTGTTGACAAAAGGCATATATTCAAGGATACCAACATATGCCTCACTAGAATGAGAGTCCTCCAATTTGTCAAGAATCTCATCTAAAGTATCAAATTCATTCTCGTAAATTTTTCTATTGTCTATTTTATTATTTCCTACACAATCAAGGATGAAATTCTATTAGCTACAAGTCTATTAATATTCTTAAGAATTTTTGGGCCATGCCTTCTTTGATGACCATCCATTTTACATATAAAACAAGCATTCAAACCTCTCAAAACTTCAATATCATGTTTAGTTTGATTATCACTCAATTGAAAGCACAAAATATGTAGAATACACTCATCAGATTTGAGAGATATAAAAACCCTAGAGTTAAGATGGGGAAGAGTATACCTTATTTCTTCCACTTGCAACACATTACCCAAAGATTTGAGGACTTGAGGGATAAAAGTTCACATCTAAGTAGAGATATTTTAAAATTCTAACCACCTTAACATATAATTGGCTAAAGCATTACATAGGGTAGAATCAAGGGTTCAAAGATGGACCTAAAAATAAAATTTCCCATATTCTAAAACTCTTGATTGCATACCATGATTTTTGAAGAAGAAAGTGAATAAATATTTATGTATAATTCTATAGAAAGAAACATAGACAAGGCAATGAACATCGGATTTCCATTTGAACCCTAATGAGGATTTAAACAAATGCTCTAAAAGGTTTTTTTTCTACTTGATCCTATTGTAGAAGACTACTCTTTAATCTTCAGCTCTGCCACCTAATGCATTTGTCACTATTCTTACTTTTCAACCTTGGATCTTAAAGGAAATTTGAACCACCTTCTTAGCTTCTTGTACATGCCTTTTCATTCATAGTCTTCATCCTTGTCAAAACTTCAAAAGCTGTTCATTTATCAAGGTTTACACTTCCAAAGATATGATATAAGGGATGAGGATGGGATCATGTCTCAAATGATTTTGGAAGAATAGGTACCTCTCAGTCTTTAGCTTTCAATGAAAATATATCAATATAGACTCATGTTCCTATATTCAATAATAAAGTGAGCTCTGGAATGATATAAAATCCTCTATTAAAAAAAGGACAACAACAACTAATCAATATCAATTTCCAGAGGAACTGGTGAGCAGGGGAAGCTTCTTTAGATGATCAACTATATGATCAAACCACCAACTTAGCACAACTCTCTCAAATACTCTTTAAGTGGACCTTTCCAATCCACTATTCCTTCAAGGAAAAGACCCCCCCAACTAGGGTTGTTGTACTCAAACAATCAAGAGGGCTTGTATCCACTTGGATCATGTCAAATAGGACTAAACCAAACCATGAAACTCAAGTTTTCACTTAGGAAACTCCATTTTCTCATCGCTCTAACCACTAGGCCTCTTTACCACCAAATTAGCACAACTCTCTCAAATACTCTTTAAGTGGACCTTTCCAATCCACTATTCCTTCAAGGAAAAGACTCCCCCAACTAGGGTTCTTGTACTCAAACAATTAAGAGGGCTTGTATCCACTTGGATCATGTCAAATAGGAATAAACCAAACCATGACACTCAAGTTTTCACTTAGGAAACTACATTTTCTAACCACTAGGCCTCTTTACCACTAAAAGGCTTGTAGCCCTGCCCAGTAGGACAATCAAAATAAAATACACATATAAGCTTCTATTAGGCCCAAACCAATGAAATTAGACAAGTAATATATGCCCCTAAAAAGTCTCAAAACCTTATTTCTTGACAGTGGATAGTAAAAGAGAAATGGACCAAAACAATGCTACTCTAAGAGGCCTAATTGGCAGGCTACAACAGGACAATTGACTATCTAGGCTCTTCACTTCACCCCAAAGCCTTGAAAAAGGTTCTTATAGGCTAGTTACACCCATTTCTATCACTCCTAAGTGCCTTCACAGTTAAAATCACCCTAAACAAGCAAAACTCAACTTTTTACTTCACAATCTAGGCCTGTCACATGAGGATGCCAGGCCTGGAACATTGCAAAAATTCCTCCACACAACATTCCATTCTCCAAAACCCTAAAAATATGAAAATATACACAAATATCTTCCATACCACCAAGAATTAGCATTATTACAACATGGAGATGGAAGAAAGAGCCATTCTTCAATCAAAACCCTAGTTTTGAGGGTTTTCAGACCAGTTCCTGCTAAAATGGCTATATCTTCTTTTATACTCAATGAAAACTTGTGAAATCACCTCCAAAAGAAATCCGGGTCTTCCCTCTATCCAACTGTAATAGGAATTTACCCGTACAGTATGTACATAGGCCGTACCATGCAGTAGAACAAGAAATTTACACAGATTTTCTAGAAAACAACAAGCTTTTGCATTAGAACTTCAAAATGACTCATCAACCCACATGCCTCGACCAAGAGAGGCTTATTTCTATTTTCAACTAACCTTCTTGATGTCCCACAACTGAAATTTGAATTGGTTGTACGTTGGGAACTAAAAAAACATCATTTAGACACCTAATTGCCTAGTTAAGGCAAGTTAATACAACTTCCACAAGCCCGAATACAAAGAGCCTTCAAGATGTGTCAAAAGGAATCAAAACCATTTCAAAACACCAAGGAAACTCCCCTCAAGCACCTGGTTGCATCATGGAATTTTGATTCTTTAATTTTCCAAGGTGCACTAAGCCTACAAAGTGAGGATGCAGACCTTGTGATTACATTGAAACTTATCACCAAGACTCAAAACCTACTACAAGCCTTTGACGAATCAAAATGTTGTTGTTTCAAATGACTATGAGCACTAAATTTCACTATTTGAAGATGTTGAAACCTTTTCATAGAGAACTAGAACATTGATGCAATCACTCATCCTACTTTAAAACGTACCAAAAGTCTCCAAGCAATTAGACATAGGAAGATTTAAGATGACTTAAACAATTTTTATTGCCAAAGCATAAACTTATGATGACTTAACCAGTCCTAGTACACACTCCCTCCCCGTTAACCACTTAGACATATGGATTTTATTAGTGGACAACTGAACCACCTCACAGATGCACCTGGATTATGTCTATTAGTGTTCTAATTCATCTTTTTCAAGACAACTTAAACCAAAATATTATGTATGGTGAAACCATTCTTCTACACAATACATTTGAGGCCTTGGTTGTGTAATTGGTGGACCATATTCACATTTAACACTTGTTACAAAGTTTAAAGTCATTAATTGCAAGGGACAGTCTCCTTCATACATTGATTTGATTTGTCATGGACACATTTGGACGGTAGTAACAATAACTTGCAATCTATCAAGACTCGATTACCTTATAACCAGTCAAATTCTAGTGATGAAATGAAAGATTAATCATAATGTCACCTTGGGATCACATCACCATGAAAGAAATTCATCCAACATCCTTATGAGTGCAGGTACCACCAAATAGGTATTTTTCAGATCTGTCTTCCTCGAGCGAGGGAAATTCAGGAAGAGAAGAGGAAAGCGAGAAATGTAGCACGTCTAAAAGAGGGAGATCAACTAGAGGTCAAAAGATTAGAAGAAAATTCCATAAACACATGGAATTTTTTCTTGCTGAAGGGGGGTCATGTTCTTATGATGATGAGAGCATAGGCAACATCGAGGTTCCCTTGAGGTACAAACATCTACGGAAACAATGGGTACCCAGGGAACTTCCTCCAATAAACACTGATTTTTTTGTCAATGAGAGGATATATTGCATAGCACCATTGTCATTACATGGTTTGGGCCTATTTTACATGGATGACATAAAGGTCTGTTATGACAAAGTTACTAAATTGATGGAGTATGTTGGACCCTATTATAGTTACAAAGATTGGATGCAGCTGGTTCGATATACACGAAGTATGCATAAGTATGCACTGTCAGCAAATTATATACAACTAAAAGATAAGGATCAAAATAAAGGAGTGGTTGTGTACATTGACGGAAGGTCAAAAGCATCAGGGAATATTGCATGGTTTATAAATAGTACATGACCTGGGTCAACAAATAAGCAACCCGGTTGCATATTTGAGGTGCGTGAGGGAAACCATGTATTCGTATGTGCGATAAAATCAATAACTGCAGGGGAAGAGTTGCTAATTGATTACAATTTGAATCGCTTAGATACAAACATAGTTACTATTGGGGTGGTACATACTATATACCATTTTACCCAACCTCCAATTAATGACTCCAATATACCATTTTATTATTATGTTTTTTTTCATAAGTCTATTGGTTTCATTTTAGTAATGTTTTTTTATATTTAATTTTTGTCACAAGAGGGACATTGATCATACGGAAGGCTTCGCCTGCATCACGCATTTCTCGGCGCATGCATCTCAAAGGCTTCTACCCGGCTGTGCTTCTACTCCCATTGTAATTGTACAAATTAGATACAAGCAAAATGTTTTATTATTATGTTTTTTCATAAGTTTATTTGCTAATTTTGATAATGTTTTAAATATTCTTGTTGCAGACAGCTGATCGGGGAAAGGCACCAGCAGTAGAGGAGAGCATCCATAGGGTCGAGGTGCAGTCACTATTATTGGATGATGACATCGCATATTCAAAAAACCCTCTCGATATGATAAGGAAGACACACAAAAAATGCAATGAAGAAATCCTTCAATTGTTATTCATAGTGCCTCAAATAGATGAGCTAAGAGAGAGGGTTAAAATATTGACTAAGAGAGTACAAAAATTGCAAGTAAGTTGTCAAAAGGTCTTTAATTATAACATAAGTTCATTTGTGGTTTCATAATTTGTAATCTTTTATGTCATGAACTAAATATGTGTTGCTTTTACATGATTTTTTCATCCTCATGATCCTGCTTCCCATGATCAGGGTACTACAGGTGTTGCTCATGGAGTAGGGGTTGGTACAAGTGTCCATCCTAATCTTCCTGCACATACATCACATGATCATCC
>VDFB02047230.1:22120608-22190083 GCA_007258455.2 Sequoia sempervirens | reverse complement strand
CATCTAGGTATGCAAAAATTTCTCTACTTACATTCATTCAACTTATTGTCTTCCTCTCAAATTTATGCACTCATGTGTCATTTGAGAGGGTAACTCCATAAAGGTTTTGTCACAATTGAAGAATAATGCATTAGCTTATGTCCATCATGAAAATAATAAGGGTTATTATGGGGAATTTTGATAGGAAATGAGTAGATCCCAGTGTATGCTACAAGACTTCATACTACAACCTTTTTCATGATAGAAGATTCTTGTTTTGTGACATGGAAAGAATACATTAAGTGATTGACAGACCAAGGATAGTGAACTATGTATGAATAAGTGATTGAGAGTGAGTAGGGGAAGCTTCTTTAGATGACCAACTAGATGATCAAACCACCAACTTAGCACAACTCTCTCAAATACTCTTTAAGTGGACCTTTCAAATCCACTATTCCTTCAAGGAAAAGACCCAACTCACCTAGGGTTCTTGTACTTTCACAACCAAGAGGGTTTGTAACCACTTAGATCATGTCAAATAGGACCAAACCAAAAATTAACACCCTAATTTGCACTTAGGAAACTCCATTTTCTCATTGTTCTAACCTTTAGGCCTATTTACCCTTTTAACACTTGTAGCCCTGCTTGGTAGGACAATCAGAATAAAATCCACATATAAGCTTGTACCAATCCCAAACCACTAAAATTAGATAGGTATTATATGCCCCTACAAGGCCTCAAAACCTTCCTTCATGACAATGAATAGAAAAAGAGCAATGGACCAAAACAACGTTGCTCAAAGAGGCCTAATTGGTTGGCTACAACAGGACAATTGACTATCTTGTGGATAGCCTTGTGTTGTGTGTACTTCTTCCTCCTATCTTTTCTTTTTTGCACTTCTAAATTCGTTGCAACAATCAATAAGCATGGATTCAAATGTTCTAGTTCCTCTTCTAATTCCATTTAACTACCATCAATGGAAAACTAAGGTTCAACTAATACTAAAGAACAAGAGGTTATATAGAGTTACAATGGGGGTAGAAAAAAAATGTACATATGAAAGTGCTAAAGTTAAGTGGTTCAACAAGGGTAATCAAGCTTTTAGATTCTTATTTTATATTGAAGCAGCACATGCCACCTTCCAACCTGAGTTCATAAATCATATTGATGAGTATATTGTCTTCTAGTCTTTGGACCATGAACAAATACGTAGCATTGTGAGATTACAGGTATGTAGATCATTTAAAAAAAAAAAACTTATCATTTCTAAAGTACAAACAAAGGTAGAAATTTTTTCTGATTAGTTAATAAATAATTTATTTGTGACTTATAATAACTGAAGATGCACATAAAATTCTATAAGATCCAAGTACTTTAGGGAATTCATAATAGGATATGTAGCAAGGGGGTAACTCAAGTGCTTAATACACACTCTTTCTAGTTTTATGCATTTTTTTGTAATCTACTTTATATGCTTCATAGAAATTAATTTTGGGATAGAAGCAATCAACTCCAATTCTTGTCATCCTCCATTTTTTTTAGTTGCAAATA
The DNA here is from genome assembly GCA_007258455.2 of Sequoia sempervirens. Classification (NCBI taxonomy): domain Eukaryota; kingdom Viridiplantae; phylum Streptophyta; class Pinopsida; order Cupressales; family Cupressaceae; genus Sequoia; species Sequoia sempervirens. The sequence continues at coordinate 22,188,553 of VDFB02047230.1, read as the reverse complement.
TTTGGTTGCAGTGATTTGGTCAACAAACCTTATTTTCTCCTTTGTCTGAATGCCATGTTACTCTGCATTAACTCCTGAATTATAACCATTGGGAAGCTTTATATCTCATCCGAGCATCTTTAGCTAGATCACAACATCAGTTATGTATTTTTCCTAGTATATCTTTTGTTATATGATGAAGAGAGAAAAATCACTCTTTTGTTGTTGTACAATGTGAAAGAACCCAAAAGTTTTCTATCCCAAAATTCCATCCTCTTACAAAATAGAGAATATATAGCTTTTCAATCTGTTATTGATTTATAATTGATTCTTTAGGTCATATATTAGGGAAGTCAACATTCCAATGGCCACTAAATAAATAGATCTTCTATGTAATGCTTTCCCACTTCAATTCCTTCTCAACCTTCTCTATAAATGCATATAGAGTTTCAAAATCTTTAGGTTTATCAACAAATTTTAGAGGAAATTTCTTCCCTAATTCCTTTTCAAATACAAACACCATTATTATTATCATTTGCAACCCTTGTGTAGTAACTTTGAAACTTGGTAATTTTATCGTTATTTTCTTTTGAAGTACACACATGCAAAATAGTTGTTTATGCACATAAGAGATAACAAAAGTAACCACATGTCAATTGCACACAAATTGATGGGGAGAAGATAAACACCCAAAGTTATTGAAACATCATTAGCATATCCTACAATCATTGCATTCCAAGAGATGACATCTCTTTGAGCCATTCCATCAAATAGTTCACGTGCCTTATCTATACTTCCACATTTTGAATATATGTCTACTAGAGCATTTCCAACTATAATATTTGACAAAACTACCCCTTCCAGTATGTTATGATGGATGTCTATACCTTGTTCCAAATCTCCCCTTTTGGCACAGGAAGGGAGGATGCTCACAAAGGTTGTCGAATTTGGCTTTACACCAGCCAATTACATTTGCTTTAAAATTTCTAAAGCCTTTTGAACAAATCTATTTTGTGCATATCCTACAATCATTGCAGTCCATGAGACGAAATTTATTTGAGGCATTTTGTCAAATAGTTCACGTGCCTTGTCTATGCTTCGAAATTTTGCATACATGTCTAATAGGGCAGTTGCAACTACAACTTATGAAAATCCTCTATCCGTTATGTTTTGATGGATGTCCATACCCTATTACAAAGCTCCCCTTTTGGCACAGGTAGGGAGGATGTTGGAAAAGGTTGTCTAATTTGGATTTACACCAACTAATTACATTTTTCTAGACTAGCATGTTTGCAAATGGAATAAGTTTTTTTTTTTTTAAATTGCACAGTTTCGTTGAAATTTCAATGAACACGTCCGATGAAACTTCAAAAAATGACCGACGAACTTCCTGTACCTCCGACGGAATTTTTGACGTTATGACGCCCATTTTGTCACTATTTCAATGATTTTCTGGTGGTGTTCTAACGTTCTGGCTGATTTTCCCTGCTTGTTTTCTAGCTAATGTTTGTTGATAAAGCAACACATGTTTCGTCAGAAGTTAGACAAACAAAAGAACACCTTTACCATGGTGACTACTGATGAAGTCATGTTGTGAGTTTGACATTTCAAGGTTTTTCAGGAAAGCGACGAAAATGTTCTGACGAAAATTATTGCAGTGGTTCGTCGGTGTTCCGATGATAGTTTGTCAAAATTTCAACAAACATTCGTTGGAAAATGGAGCTAAATACAGTAGTGCCAAAAGAAATCCCAATACTCTAGAGGTATCTATTGCATCTTCTTGGAATCTTTTAGAGTCCCTTAATTCCCTCAATTCTCTTATCCCGTTGGAAAGGCGAAGTACTCCTTGGTCCCCCTCGAGCCTGGTTGGCTAAAGCTCAACTTTGACAGCTCTACTAAACCTAACCTAGGTCAGGCAGGTAGGGGTGGGGTCATCCACGACCACAAGGGGAAATTAGTTTTTCCTTAAGCGGTCAACTTAGGGGTTCAATCATCTATTTTTGCTGAGGTGCAGATGACCTTCCATGGCATACAAATTGCCATGCAAGCTGGGCTTTCAAATTTGGTTATAGGAGATTCTAGAAACATGAATCTATTGCTAATGGGGAAAGAATTTCCCTACTGGACACTCCAAGAAATCATGTCCTCGACTCGTAATCTCATGATTTCCCTAAAAAAATGTAGTGCTAATCACATGTATATAAATGGTAATAAGGTTTTTGATGTGTTAGCAAATCTTGGAGCCTTTACTCCAAATTTGGTTATATGGGATAATATCCTTCATATCCCAGGTCAGGTGCTTGAATTAATTCAACATGATGCTAAAGTACTGTCAAAATGAGATCGATCTAGATACAATGTCAACTCTTATTGATAGTTTCCATGCTCCTCAATTATGGCAAGTTAAGCCCACTAATCTATCTTTTCATATACACATTTACTTGAAGCTCTAGTTTTCGTATAGCCATTTCTATAGTTGGTATTACCTTGCTTTGAAATTTGTGATTTTAGTGATGGGGGGTGATCTGATTCAGGATGAACCCACTAGTTGTGATGGATGGAAGTAGGACAAGGAGGTTTGGGCCATTCTGGAACAAGGAAAACTAGCTTCATTTGTGGAGGGTATGCAGGGGCATGACCCTAAGATTTTTGTGGCGTTCACTAATTCTTGGGTGAATGACACTGTTATTGTTGAAGGGATTTCCTTCATGGTGATTCTTGAGCTAATTACAAAGGTGAAAAGGTTCTCTCTGGAAGGGGTGTGCATTCCTCGTAAGTCGAAAGGCCATTACCAGAAAGACATGGAACCGTTTTTGAAAGAGGGAAAGAGGGAGAATATATTGTAGAATGAATTTAACCATGTAGAACTACCCAACGTTTGGAGAAAAAATGTAGAATTCCTCATGAGGTATGTTGCACATGAGGGGCGGTTCCACCCATTTCACGCTCATCTTTTCCCTATGCTTAATCATCTTAGGTATAATACTAAAATGAACTTTTCCTTTTGGGTTTTGTCCTCACTTGAGCAATTTGTTAGAAATATCCAAGCTAAATGCAAGAAATTACCCATCCACCAAGGCCTTATTTATCGTATCTGCAAGTTTCATTCTGTGATGTTACCCTCCCCTACCTCTATTCGAAAGAAAACTTTGACCATTCACGACCCCACTAATCCCTTTGTGGACCCCAAACCCTCTATTACCCTGGATGAAACCCCTCCTACCATTCGCCATAGCACTTGAGCCTAGGGTAAATCCCTTGTTAATGAAAAAACCCCTTCTAGCCCCATCAAATGCACCCCTTTGTTAGAACCCATGCTTATGCTTATTTCTACTCCTGGGTCGAAGGAGTCTGACAACTTGAATGACGATGAGTTGTGGAATCTCACCCTGACCAACTCTCCCATACACTCGATTTTTCTCATGCGAATGTCTCTGATGTTCCCAACACACCCCCTGTTTCTAACCCTAACCCTCAAAATTCTCCCAATCTATACATTAATCTGGAGGAAACTGAAACTGAACCTAGGTTGATTTGTGCCTCTAGTGATCCCCTCTATAAAAAAATCAATGAAATATCAAAGACAATTAATGTCCAGAAGGATATCATGAAGTGGCTCTTGGGCTAGTTGGTAACAACTAAAGAAAGAATCCAAATTCTAGAAGGAAAGGCTTTGGAGCACCATGTCTCATGGCTGGGGGAGGTGGAGAATAAGGGGCACTGGGACATGATTACATCTTTGTCCAATTCATTTGAGAGATGAGCGATTTGGGAGGAGCTGAAAGATTTGTGTGCCATTGTTGGTACAGAGGAAGATACAAATAATTTATTGACTAAGATTGATGCTATCCATCAGAACCAGGAGCAAACCATCAAATGCCTTAGGGTCATCACCGATTATAGTAAAGAAACCATGGAGAATACTTCCCTCACCCTTTAAGTTTTTTAGGATGAATTAAGGAAGTGCTAGGGGAAATGGGTTGTGGATGATGGACCGAAGGATGATCATATGCAAAAGAAGAAAGGTAAAATGGAAGATACCATGGATCGTGATGTCATGGTGAATACTCAAGCCATTTAGTAGGGGCCTTTGAATTTCAAAAAGAAGCTCTAATTTGTCCTAGGAATGGAATGTGATCATTGGTCTCAAGTTGTTGGGAGATTTGTAGGTGTCTTGTGGTCTTGTGTTGGTCTTAGTTCTGTGTGCTTTCTCTGTTGTTTTTTTGTTGTTCGAACTATTTAAGTTTAAGTTTATGTTTTATTTTATGGGTTTATCACTTCTTGTGAGTTCCTCGTTTGCTTCTATGGTTGTTTTGTAATGGGTACTAGCCCTTCTAGAATAAATCTAATCAAAACATATATAAATAAATCCAAGAAGAAAATAAAAATAATGAGGATCTCGACCAGGAGGAGTAGAACCATAATTTGAACTAGATTTTAGATGAACTTGAAATTCTCTTATGAGCAGGTCCACGATATGAAATTTATATAGGTTGCTTTTGTTCAATTTGTTAGTTTTTTTCTATTCTTTACTGTTTGATCCATCCATGCTGTGTTGGTGTAGTATTTTGTTTTTTGGTTGTATTTTAGTTTTATGATGTTTTTGTAACTCTCGGGTGTGGGGCCCTTTTCCCATCTTATCATATAAAAAACACATAGAAATAAATCTTAACTCTCACACACATAGGAGGGTTAAAGTTTTCTCTTTCATTTATACATACTATTTTAAAAAAATTCCTAGACCATTATAATGGATTAAGTAGTGGAAAAAATAATTGAAACATGTTTTAGTTATAATGCATCTAAAGCTAAATTCTACATTAAGGAAGTACATCACTTTATTATTCCACTAGATCTACAACTATGTGTAAGCTAGGGTAAAATCAAGGTTAAGGTCATCAATCATCCGAACTAATTAACAATACTAAAACACTATAATTAACAAAACTTATATTTATTTCTATTCACCTTAATAAGGCTTACAATTTTTTTTTCAAATCTAGAAAACAATAATTACATGGAAAGTACTAGCCACTACGTGGCACTTGTTAATATTATTATTTGAAAAATATATATTTATTAAAAACTTATTACTATTTATCTAAAAATCTAAGTTTAAAAATTTTAAAAGAAAAAAAATCTTATCCTATCTTTTCTTAATTTAAAGCTAAGACTAGATAAGAATGCAGTCTTTTTTTCTTTAATCATATATTATATTTTTTAATAGTTTAGAAAATTTGACGATAGAGATCATTTGAACAGTCTTGCATCCTTCTCTACAATTTTCAACCATTCAATTTCAAAAGTAGATCATTCACTTCATATAAGGAACACCTTCGGTCTAATTATTAAGAATAATATTTAAAGTAATAATTATAGTATATAGTATAACTATTAATATATAGATCTATAAAAAAATTATTATAACTTTTAATATATTATAAAATAATAATCTCAATAATAATAAACTTTAATATATAATGATAGAGTTATACTATTATATTATAATAATATTATATATGGGTAAACCCACAAAAGTGGTTTACAATTCGAGTGAGGAAGGAATAGTTGCAAAAAATGAGAGCATGCAAAAGAATTTAGTTTTTGGGGTTCAAACGAACTATTTGGTTTGAGTGAACCAAAAGAGGGTTTGATAGAACCCTGGTTTGAGTGAACCCAATAAATGCATGGTCCCACCATTCCCGCCAAAAACACAAAGAAAACACTTTTTGAAAGGGGGTTTGCTTGAACCAGGGTTTGAGTGAACCCTGGTTTGAGCAAACCCCTATGGTTCGCCCAAACCCCCCTTTTCCCACCTTCTCACCCTCTGGCACCAAAAAAGTCTAGAATTTTGGACTTTGAAGCTTGGGTTGAGGATGAAAATGGAGGAGACTTCACAGACCCAACTGGATGATGGTAGTCTTCGGAACGAGCTATCCAACGAATATAATTTTAATATGTTTTGGTTTTATTATGTATTTGTTTTTTCAGTTTTATTAAACATAGGTTTTTCGCCGAAAATCAAGCTCTCTATTCTACACATGTGGAAAAATAGCAGATTATTAGACTATAAAAAAAAATTAAAAATATGAGTGCACCATATATTTTTTTTGGTAAAGGTGGTTGAGCCAAAAAATATATTGATAAAGAAAAGTATTACAAAAGACGGTGAGTTGCCAGAAAGAAGCAAAATGCAACTCAAATATTATGAAATTAGGCCAATAAGGCCGAAGCTAGAAAATGTAAAGATCGAGCCAGGAGGAAATACAAAATCCTAGGAAATAGATCCAAAGAATGGAGACAGGAATATTGTGAGACCGAAGAAGAAGAGACCACAAAGAGACCAAAAACACCACCAAGCTTCCAAATGCTAGTTCAAAAAGCTTCCAGTCCAAAGTATTGAAGACCTGCAACAAGATTGCAAGAGAAAACATTCTTCCAACTACAAAGATTCTAACAGAAAGAAAGAGCAACGATACATGATCAAACTTTAAACATGAGAAGAAGAGAGAAAATCCTCAAGTCGTGCTGCCTTCAGATGAGGCAATATCAGAAGGTGGAAGAAAATGAGGTTCTTCATGTGGCTCCACAATAGCATGTTGAATCAAAAGACGAATTGCTTTGAACAACAAATAGATTGGGTCACTTAAAAAATTCCCATATTGCTGAGATAAGAGTCTTAGACGAACTTTGAACTCACTACATCAACATCAACATTGTTTTCATTTAACAAACCATAAGACATTGTTGAGAGCAATTTTGATAGGTAGAAGTCAGTGAGAAGGTGCTATAGATACTAATAATGCCTCTAACCAAATATGAGCCCTATTTGTGAAGAAAGAGGGCATACATGGGGCAACAAGTAAGTCCCTGCCAAAAATTTAACCATCTCTATATCACCTAATATGTCCATAAAATTAGAGACGAATTGGGAGGCCATTTCATATGGCAGAACCGTGGTGTACATATCAAGCCAATCAAAGCCCAAGACAATTTGGATTGAATCAAAAACTTGCTTGCATTCAAAGGAGAATGCTCTTCTTAGTTTTTCATCTGTATAGGGAATATCAAGCCTCACTTCATGGACACGGGGTGGCACCAAAACCCTTAATAAGTTGTCCATTTATCGACCCAAAACAAGAAGCATAAGTATTTGGAAGGAGTCGATCACAAAAATAGAGCAAGGAATGGATACCACCATGGCCAAAAGAAGATTAAATTAACTTGCTCGAATGCAATTGCAATTAATGAACTAGAGAGGATGAGTACTCTCAAGTGATATTGAAATGCCAAGTGTTATTCTTGGAAATGAAGGAGGATGTTGGAGAATACAAATATCAAAACATCTGCTAATACAACTACCTCCAAAGTCAAGACACAAGATCAAGATATTGAGGATAGGTGCTAGAAAAGAATCATTACTAAATTTAGCCCCAAATTTTCAGACCGCGCCGCCAAAGCTATAACGGGAATCTTAGCAAGATAGCATTAATGCCAAATTTAAAACTCTGAATATACCATAAGAATGTCTAAATTGAGGACAAAGGTAGTTGATAGAAAGGCCTAAAGTACAATAAATAAATATATCCTTGGAAGTGGCGAGCATCCCAAGTGGTGAGCATCCCACATACTTGATGAAGTCAAAATTCAATTTAGAATAAACCCTGTCAGGACCTTTGAGGCTGAGTGATCAAAAAATGACAATTCGAGTACCAAGAAAAATTCATGTGAAGAGGGGATTGATGATTTTTTGTAAGAATAAATCAATGCCAACCAAGTATGACAAACTTTAAATACAAAATTAATGGTGATGGCAGGGGAAAAAATTCCCAAATACTCAATATTTCAAATTATCATCCCAAGATGAAAATTAAATTAAACATCAAAGGAGCATGAAAGAAAACCATAATCGCCTTAAGAATGTTGGATATCTTGAAAGAGTGACATGCATTCATCTGAAGAGAATCCACTGGGAGGAAGATTCACATCAATAGCTTTGTTGGCCTAGTAAACCCACAAAAGTGATTTACAATTCGAATGAGGAAGGAAAACTTGTAAAAAATGACCCCATGCCAAAAAATTTCATTTTGGGGGTTCGAATGAACCACAAAAGGGTTTGCTCGAACCAGTGTTCGAGCGAACCCATTTAATGCATGCAAAAACAAAAATCAAATGAAAACCCCTTTTGGGAAGGGGGTTCGAATGAACCCTAGTTCGCTCGAACCCTTGGGGGTTCTAGCGAACCCCCCTTTTCCTTGATTTTTGACCTTGTTCACAAAAGAAACCTAAATTTTTACGCTTCGAAGCTTGGGTTGAGGATGAAAATGGAGGAGTCTTCACAAACCCAAATGGAATTAGGTAGTCCTCAGAATGAGCTATCCAATGAATATAATTTAAATATGTTTTGGTTTTATTATGTATTTGTTTTTTTAGTTTTATTAAACATAGGTTTTTCATCGAAAATGGAGGTCTATGTTCTGCACATGTGGAAAAATAGCAGATTATCATTTTTTTTTTTGAAAAATATGAGTGCACCTGATATTGAAGTCCTTGATCCAACAAAAAAAAAAATTGAATTTCGATATATACAAAAAAAGTTACGCGTTATACGATTGCGCTATGTCTGAATTGTAATGGGTTTGACTTCAAAACTTGATTAAAGAAAAAATATTCAATAAAAAAATATCTAACCAAGTGGAAGCACTAGATATTAGAGTTACAAATATAAATTTGAAAGAATTAGAATTTTATCCTTCATGGAAAAAAAGGTTATGCATTATACGATGTGTGTCACTTTTTAAAAATATTGTTTTCTGAAAAAAACTAGTTTTTGTGGGAGATGGAAAAAGAAGTGCAATTTAATTCCAAAATTTTTGAAAAAAATATTTTTAGAATCTACAAAAAAAATGTGATGAGGCTCTAGTTTGCATCATCTTCAAATTCCTCATAGTTTAGCCGCTATAGGTTCCCAAATGTGAAGATTTAGTTAAAAATGATAATTTCAGTGTCTAGTTTGGCCAAAAATTGTAAACCACTATTGTGGGATCACCTTGGCCAAGAAGTCCACCATAACATTTGATTCTCTAAAATAGTGAGCAATCATAAATTTTGGAAATTTATCTAGTTGTACAAGAATAAAGTCCAGAATATATTTTTGATGTCATGAAGGAGAATCCTTGTTTCTTAAAGCTGTGATTGCTATCATAGAATCACCTTCAATTGAGAGCTAAGAAATTGAAAGGTCATTAGAAAGCTTAATTCCAAGAATCAAGGTTCTGAATTCAGCCACGTTGTTGGAGCCATGTTGTTGCACCAGATATTGAAGTCCTTGATCCAACAAAAAAAAAAAGAATTTTGATACATAAAAAAAAAGTTACGCATTATACGGTCTGCCTATGTCTAAATTGTAATTGGTTTGACTTCGAAACTTGATTAAGGAAATTTTTTTTAATAAAACACTATCAAACCAATTGGAAGCACTAGATATCGTAGTTACAAATCTAAATTTGAAAAAAATAGAGTTTTATCCTTCATGGAAAAAAAATTATGTGTTATACAGTTAGTGTCACTCCTTAAAAATGTTGTTTACTAAAAAAAACTAGTTTTCGAAGGAGATCGAAAAAGAAGTGCAATCTAATTCCAATTTTTTTGAAAAGATATATTTAGAATCTATAGACAAAATGTCACAAATCACTAGTTTGCATCATCTTCAAATTTCCTCACGATTTAGCCGCTATAGGTGCTTGAAAGTGAAGATTTAGTTAGAAAAAATTATTTCAGTGTCCAGTTTGGCCAAAAATTGTAAACCAGTATTGTGGGATCACCCATATGTAGAATAAATATTAATATATAAAAATAATCATAATATTTATTAATAGTTGTATATTAGTACTTATCTATTAATATATTATAATAATACATTATAATAGTACAATCTTAATATGTAATATATTACTATAACTATATTATAATATATAATATAACTAGCAATCACACCTTAGTGTGCAATGGGTACACCATTGGTTTTTTTGTTAATTTAGAATATGTATGGATAGAGCTTAGTATGTGGCATTAAGTATATATAATAGAATGCAATTGTGAAATGCTTTGAACTAAGAAGAAATAATTTGAAATAAATGTTTGTTTTGCGTAGGAAGATGGAATAAAAGTGTTTATTAATGATGGTATATATATATAATATTTGAAACTAAATAATATTGAGTATACATTGAAAACATTATATTAATTATCTTGCATGTTTATAATATAATTTAAAAATTGTGAATATTAGTGGAAATTTAGAAACAATATTTAATTCTTTACTTTCTTTCTTTGTATAAAATGCAATGATTATTTTGATAAACTAAATTCAATGTATTTAAATATGCTTTTCTAAAATATAATAGTTTTTTATTTGTAAAATATAATAATTCAATTCTTTTTGTTTTGGATCTTTATAATATGAATATGAAGCATATTTCTACTGGAAATGTAGAAAGAATATCCGATCCTTTGCTTTCTTTATTTCTTTGATTATTAGTACTTGCCTTAGGCATAGTACTATTGTAATGAGTTTGGCTGTTTTTAGTTAACTAGTTATTAATAATTTCGTTTTCAACCAATCAAAAATAATATTTAAACAAAAAATAAAATGAAATTCAATTTTGTAACGTCAACTTGTAAAATATTTAACTTTATAAATTATAAAAAATATATTTTGTCCATATGATTGGTTAAAAAAGTTGTGTGTTATTGATAGATAAAACAAATTAAACATTTTTTTAAGGAATGATTTTTGATTTTTTGCTTTATAAAATCATTTCATTAAATCTTTCTAAAATAAATAAATGTTATTTATTTTGACATTTTTTTAAGAATGATTTTTTTTATGTATGTAATTGTTATTTTTTTATTAAAGAAAACCTTACAAAAATCAATTAACTATTTGATAGAGATTTGGATTCACACTATTAAAATATTTTATTTTTTTTGTATTATTCTTTCCATTAAACTAATATCTTTATCTATATTTTTAATATTTTATGATATAATTTAATTATATATGTGCTCCTTCTTTTCATTAATAAGATTTTTTCAACATGTATATTTTTATATTAATTTATATTAATATATATATACTTTCTTAAAAAAAATTATAACCTATAATATATAGGTATATAAGATAATATATATAACCTAATGTAGGTTATATATATATATATATATATACTATTTCTATTTATATCTTATATTATTACAGGTAATAATTTGTAGGTAAATAAGTTAACCTAGATATTATGTAGGTAATATATTAATTTATATTAAATATAATATTTTATATTAATTATATTATATGTAATATTAATTTATACTATATATTTATATACAATATAATATAGGTTATTTTATTTTGTAGGTTCTCCTTTCATATATATTTATATATATTAATAAACTATCTTAATTGACTACTATGATAATTATAATATTACTATTATTATATTATTACTATTAATATAATTAATATAATATATCACTATATTAATAATTATAACAATATTTTAAAATATATTATTATTACAATATTACCTATTTACTTAGTTTATATAATATAATTTATAAATTATTAATATTAAATTAGAATATAATATATTTATTATATTAATAGTATATTTAACTTCAACTATAATATAAGATTTCACTATCAAATTTAAAATCAACTAGAATCAATCTAAGAATTATTTTTAATAATAAATCATTTGATTATTTAATGTTTAGCAAATATGTATTCTAAAGAACAAACTCAACTTCAACTTTATTAGTCATAGTTATGTCTAGTAAAAATAATTCATAAACTACTTCCTTCTCTCAATGAATGCATTCATTATATAAATATTCAAATATATTCAACTTTAATTCTTTTGAAAAAAAATAACACCAAACAATAAACATTTATTCCAATTTATTTTATTTTCAAATATTTAACATCAAACACGATATTTACATTACATAACCAAAACATATAAAAAAACAACTCTATTAATCAAACAAAACATAAAATACAAAAGTCAAAACTAAAATACAACAATTAAAAAATATATATTTTATTCACATTAATTAAACTTAATGTGTTCATTATATAAATATTCAAATATATTCAACTTTATTTTTTTTGAAAAAAAAAACACCAAACAATAAATATTTATTCCAATTTATTTTATTTTCAGATATTTAACATCAAACAAGATATTTACATTACATAACCAAAACATATAAAAAAATCAACTCTATTAATCAAACAAAACACAAATTTATACAAAGGTCAAAACTAAAATACAACAATTAAAATATATATATATTATTCACATTAAATAAACATACCATTTGCAAAAAAACACGGCGGGTGGAAATGATGTGGAAAAAATGGAAATAAAAAAATTGGAAATAAAAAATGAAAAACAATGGACGGTTGCAAATGTTTCATCCATCTTACATTGGTTTCGGACGATCTACATCATTGAATGAAAAATCAGCTCGCCTCTCTCAAATAGGATACACCTTCGATGCAAATTAAAAATAATCCATATACAATAAGAAGAGAGATATCATATTAAAGACCCTTATTTTTTAATATAGTTATACTAATTTTTATGCCATGTCATTCCCTATATGAACATTGATCGGCCGAATTTAATGATTGATGGTTAAGAATGTGGTAGAATGATGGTTGACCATTGAAAAAGATCTGACTATTCGATAAACCCAATATAAAACTAATAAAAAGAAATATTATTAAAATAAATAAAACACTTTAGACAAAGAAAGAAAGCAAATAATCGGATATTATTTCTACATTTCCACTAGAAAATATGTTTTGTATTCATATTATAAAGGTCAAAAATAAAAAAATAAAAAAAATTATAATTATTATATTTTACACTAATATTTAAAGTGCTAGGGGTTCGCTCGATCCAGGGTTCATTTGAACCCCCCTTCTATAAGGGGTTTTGATGGCTTTTTTGGTGGGAAAGTATTAGGAGGGTTCGCCCGAACTTAGGTTCTAGCGAACCCCTAATGGATTCAGTCGAACCAATAGGTTCGTGCGAACCCCTAAAATCAATTTTTTTTGCCATGCATTCGTTTTTTGTGAGTTTTCCTTCCTCACTTCAATTGTAAACCACTACTGTGGCTTCACCCTATAATATAATTAATATATAGTATACTTTTTATATAATATTCTATAATTTATAATATATTTTTTACATAGTATAAATTAAAAAACATTTTACATCTAATTATGTATTATGTTTATATTAAATATATAATATATTAAATATTTTAATTAGTATTATATGTAAAAAGTATAATATATAGTATATCTTAAATTATATGTAGATTTACTAATATATATTATATATAACATAATTTATAATAATAAATATAGTTCATATATTATTTATATATATAAGAGACACAAATAAATATTAAGCATATAATATATCTAATATAATGTCCAATTAAAAATAAATCATGTAGATGACCCACTAATTACCATGTTTGATTGCAATGTAATAAAACTAAATTATTTGTTCTAAGTTTTATGATTTTTTTTGCAAAGAAGCTACATGTAAAATCATCATCTCACATATTGAAAAGTTAATGTATGACAACGTCTCTTTTCTTGATGCTTTGATAGATTTCAATGATGTTGTCCATCCATTTTGATGGATGAAAATGACTAGAGTTGTCAAGTTGAAAAAGCCTTATCTCCTTACATCTCCCTGCATCTATGTTTCTCTCTTCTTTATCTTTCCCACCATATCTACCTCTCTATCTCTTCCTCTATCTCTCCATCTCTCTCTCTCTCTCTCTCACACACACACACACACACACACTTCTTGTTTCTACCTCCCTATCTCTATCTCTATATCCTCCTTTTATTGATCTTCTCCTCTCCATTACTTGTTTGTATCATCTCCTTTATCTCCTACTCTTGTCTTCTCTATTTCTATCTTCTCATCTCATTATCTCTATCTCTCTCTTATTCGCTCCATCTCTCTCTATCTCTCCTACTCTATATATCCCTCTCTACCTCTGTCTATATATCACTTATATCTTTATCTTACTATATCTCCATCTTCCTCTCTCTTATTGTCCCCCTCTTTCAATCTCTATCATATTCCCTCCATCTCTCCTACTCTCTCTCTATATCCCTCTCTACCCCTCTCTATATATGGCATTTTATATCTTTATCTTACTATATCTCCATCTGGCCCTCTCTTATTGTCCCTCTCTCTTATTCACTCCATCACTCCCTCCATCTCTCCAGATCTCTCTCTCTATATTCCTCTCTCTACATCTCTTAATATATCAATTCTTAGATATTTATCTTGTTATCTGTCCATCTCCCTCTTTCTATCTCTATTTATCCCCTCCCTCTTCCTCTCTCCTTCCATATCTTTGTCTCTATATATTTATCTCTCACTTTCTCTCGATCTCACTCCCTCTATCTTTCCCAAGTTATATCTATATCTCTATCTCTCCTTTTTCTATCTTTATTCAGGCCCTTTTTCTATCCATATCTCTCCCTCTCTCCCTATCACCCCCTCTTTTTATATCTCTATACTTCACCTCTTTCCTCTCTTTATTTCTCTCCCTTCCTCCCCCTCATCTCTCTATTGATCATTTTCTAAATGGCCTACCAATTGACCTCATATACTACACAAATGTATGTAAGTGAGAGATAAGTGACAAAGAGAGAGAGAGAGAGAGGAAGTGAGAGAGAAGTGAAAAAAGAGTTAGGGAAAATAGAGCATGAGAGATATAGAGAGATAAATAAGAGAGAGACACTGAGAGAGATAGAGAGAGGGAGTCAGATAGAGTGGCATAGAGAAAGATGTGTAGAGAGATTGATCCCATGGACACATGTGAAATATTTGGATTGTTGGCACATAATAGTTGATCAAAATCCAATCTTTGTTTCCCTTTATATCTCTTATTTTTCTCCCATTTTTTATCTCTCTCTATTCCTCTCTCTATAAATGTATCTCTTTGTCTCCATGTCTATCTCCCAATCTCCCTATTTATCTCTATGTTTACTTTTCTTTTTTATATCTCACTGTCTCCTCTATCACTCATTTTCTCTTTCTCTCTTGCCCCCTCTCTCCTACTTTTGTATCTTTCCCTCTATATCTCTTCTCTCTCTTCTTCATGTTTTATCTCTCTTTCTATATTCCCCTCTCTACGTTGCATAGATTTTACTAATGACACAGGAAAGAAAAATAAAATGTAAATTTGCAATAAAGAGGCATCTTCTCTTCAAAAGAACAAGTTGGATCTACTTTCATGTTCAATGTTTTCCTAAGAGTTGATTTGATATAAATAATTTCTAATCTTGATAGATAATTTAGTACTTCAAGTACATTTGTATCAAGACACCAATGAACATTTCATCTCATTACAAAAGAAGGGCCTATTTCTACCATCACAAGATTGTATCAATATCAAGTTAAAATGTATAATACAACATAGCTTACCAAAAAAAATGCTTTCAGGAAATTAATTCTATGCTATATGGTATCCATCATACCTACATATCAGCCTACATCGAGGTCCTTATCAATGCATTGACTAGAAAGAACTTCATCCATCACTTTTTGGGTATAAATTAATGAAGCTTTATAACATGCAACCTACATTACTTGGAGACAAAGTACACAACCCACATTGTCAAATTAAATCTAATGGGTAGCACTTTGAGCCTAAACTCAAAGCAATCAAATTATGTGGGAGAAAATTGTTTAGTAGAATTCCCTAAATATGAGTTGTCATGGCTTCCCACGATCATAGAATATGCACAAAATGCATTTGTTGAAAAGTCAAATTGCAAACTTTCAAGCAAGTACAATTGACATGTATAAAGTCAATCTCAAATTTTTTCCTAACTTCTCCTTAATTGTGTTGAAATAGGAGCTCTATAATAGGGTATGACATCTATAACAACATAATGGAAGGCGATTTTTTTAGATGTTATAGATGCAATTTTACCTAAAAATCTCTCGTCTCTCATTATATATCCCCTTTTATCTTGCTTTTCTCTCTTTATCTCTCTCTCTCTCTCCATGTGTGTGTCTCTCTATCTCCCTCTTCCCTCTTTGTATATCCCTCTCTCTCAAGTCCTCTCTATTTATTCTTTATGTTTCACTCCATTTTTTTCTCTATCTCCTTACCCCCCTCTCTCTCTTCCCCACTCTATCTCTCCCTCTTTCTATCTCTATCTCTCCTCTCTATTGCAAACATAACATGAGATTGTTGGTAATGGAGCATAATTATCTTCCTCATTTAGAAGATTTGTTTCAATCGTGTTTGGATCCTTGTAAGAGGACGCATAGTTTATTTGAAGCTATCACTTCTCCATTGAGAATTTTGTTGAACAAACAACATTATTTACTAATTGACCTCATATACTACAAAATATATGTAAAAAATAGACCAATTTTTTTTTTTAAATGACCTTCCATACCTCTTCGACATACCCATTGCACATCAAGAAGTGATTGCTAGTATATATATACTAGTTGTTAACACATTCACTATTACACTCCACCTCTTGCTACCATTATAAAATACTTCTGACCATTATTATTAACTTCACAACAAGATTCCAAACAAAACTGACCAATAATTATTAAACAAAATAAACTGACCTTCCTCTTAATTGCCATATAACTTTTCTTCAATGTTTTCTTTAAATGAGAATCCCCCTGCCGTAACCTAGATTTTAAAAAGCGACACAGGAAACGAGGAGATAGTCATTGTTATACTCAAAACGCGAACATCGACATTAATATAATTTAAAGTTCAGACTGTTAAAAAAAAATCGTCAGCTTCCAAACACTTATCCAGAAGCCAATTTCATATTCAACTGAAAAAGATCTATACCCAATTTTATACCAGTCATCATCAACCCTTAAACTTTTTCGCCTGTAATTTACACTGGGCGAATGGAATCGATGAGCGAAGAAGAAAACGGGAGCTAAAAATTAAACTGAAATTTTACGATCCATATCGTTAACATTTAGCATAAATTGTTGACACGTTGTGTATAATGCAAGCTATGAAATACCCAACATGAAGGGCCCACACAGTGACCACAATGGACTTGACCTTTGTTTTGTTTTTTTCCATTCAATGACCGTATTTACATTGGTACATATTTCCCCCCCAAACCAAACTCCTCTGTACAATATAAATGAGAGCAGATTCGCAGAAAATTGTCTGTCTTTGATCTTCAAAGATCACAATTTTGAGACATTTCTTGTAGAGCGATGAAGATTTCAGTCACGCTGAGCCTCTCTTATAAGCGAATCCGGCGCCTGTGTCGCTGCCTGAGGTCGAAGGTATTCTCATTGAGGTCGCAGGGTCGAATCCCCAGGGGCTGCGTGGCCATTCATGTAGGCAAGGAGCAACAGCGTTATGTGATTCCCATACTTTATTTGTACCATCCCTTCATTGCCAAGCTGCTGGTGGAGGCGGAGAAGGAATTCGGGTACGAGTACAAGGGACCCCTTATCATTCCCTGCGAACTGCATGATTTCGAGCAGCTCGCACGGTTAATTGACAGGGAGAAAAGAAGATGATTTATATGTGCCCGGATGGATCTTCTTGAGTGTTAGTTGAAATGTACAGCCAGTTTTGTAACAATATTACCTTGTGAAATTTACGAATGCATGGTTGTTTGGAGAGCCCCGCCCTAACTCTGTGGTAAATCTACAGTGCGTTTTTTTTAGACTGTAAGAATCGGGTAACCCTTATAAATGTTTGTTCTCAAGACATCAGATGCTCACAGTAAGCAATTCTAGTTTAAAATTGTTTGTTTTCTTAACATAAACGTGAGATGCTCTTTTGCTTGGCTTATAGAATAGCTACATATGATCTAAAATCTATTGGAATCTCGCATTCTTATTGTAGCAACCTTTTGAGAAAATAAGTTTGCAAGAAGTTATCATGCAATAAATAGAGATTATTTTTTACACATTATAGTTTATGGATCTAGATGTTCCTGCATTAGGTAATTGAAACACTTTATGATTCGAAAGTTCATGAATAATAAGGGTAAAATTTTGGAGCTATGAAGAAAGAGGACATGTGAAGAAGGAATGTAGAAACAAGAAGCAAAGATGTGATGATATTTCCATAGAGAAATCATCTAATGATGGCCATCATGATGTATTATTTGTTTCTACTGATAATACTTGTGATAACCCTTGACCAATTTATTTAGGCTTCTCCTACCATATGAATCCTCACAAGGAATAGTTTTTTCATACCAAGCATGTGATGGATGAAATTTTCCCTTAGTGACAATATCACACATTATATTATTGGTAAGGGAAAGTTATAGTTTTTCTTCAATGATGGAAGGGTGAAAATTCTCTATGGTGTTATACATATTTCATGACTAGCGAAAAATCTTAATTTTGTATCCAATTTGAATGATTCTAAGTTCATGTGGCATTTGACAATTATGGTTGCAAGTTGGTGAGAAGGAATCTCGTGGTAATGAGAGTATTATGGTATAAGACTCTATTTAGGCTTGATGCCTCCATATTTTGTAATTCTACCTATGTGATTAGAATTTCAAAAATTGCATGTATATATTGTGGAACCAAAATTTAGTTTAAAATGGTATAAAGGTCATCAAAACCTAATTAATAAAAGGATGGTCGATGCTTTTTATGTTGAATTTAATGGCCATTTTGATTTTTGTGACCATTTTGTATTCATAAAGCAAAGTAAATATTTTTTCCTATTGGAAGTAACTGAGAATATATTATTATAAAATTGTTCACTTGAATGTGTTTGATCTAGTGGAAGTCGGTTTATTGGGTAATTCTTGTTATTATGTTACATTTATTGATAATTAAATACACCAAAGTTATTTTGCATTGTAAATCTAAAGTCTTCTTCGAATCTAAAGATTTTAAGGTGAGAAACAATGGGATAAGAAAATACAAGTGTTGATATTTGATAATGGTCATGAATAGTACTATAAGAAATTCAAAGATTTCTATAGGCATGCAACTATTTTATTAGTGGAAGACTATCCCTTACACACCTTAGTAGAATTGAGCTGCACATATGATGCATTAAAATTTGATGCAAAGAGCAAGAGGTGTGGTGAGTGGTACACAATTGGATTAATGCTTTTGGGTGGAGATTGTGAGTACTAATTGTTATTTGATTAATGAATTTCCCTATTAGAATTTCGTTCAAAATACTCTTTACGAAGTATGGATAGATAATAAACCTTTTCTTCCATATTTAAGGGTATTTGGTAATGAGGGTCTTATTCACATGCCTATGAAAAAATGGTTTTTAAGTTGGATTCAAAAGCACAAAAATGCATCTTTGGTTATGATGAGAATATAAAAAGGTTATAAGTTTTAAAATCTTCTTAAATTTTAAAATTATTTGTTTTAAGGATGTCATTTTTAGATAAAATTTAGAGTATTTTCATGAATAGTAAGGGTAAAGTGTTAGGATTGTGAAGAAAGAGGACATGTGAAGAATGAATGTAGAAAGAAGAAGAAGAGAGGTGTTTGATTGCTGGTTACCAAGGTTTGGTTTCATTGACAAGAGATAGTTAACTTCATCTGGTTTGGAGATGTTCACATCTTGGTTAGCCATGGAGGATTTATTTAGTCTTTGGTTGAGGTGTCATGATATGTCTTTTGACATGTGATCCTTGATTGATGTATTATATCATGGCATACTATTGATTATTGATTTAGGGTGTTGGCATGATATAGGCATATGATATGTTTATTGGAGCATATGATCTTCTTTTGAGGAGATGTGAGATCATGATATCATGATATCATGGTTATGCTCCTACTTTTGTGACCTTGGGATATGAATTTGATCTTGGCTTCTTCTCTTCGTATTGGGTACATTGATCATTTTCTTGAGAGCTTCATGATGGTGTTATGTTGCATTTCAAGTTTGACATGGTTTGATCGATTACAAGTACTCATGGATACTTGGAGGCATAGGTGAGGCTAGGAGATCTCTTGTGATTAGAGACATGTATTGAGATGGTTACTCATTTTTGAGGTTTCAGTTGGAACTCTAGGGAGCCTACACCTTGGTTGGATGAGAGTTCAACATGGACTTATGAGGATATTGTTCTCAGATGAGTCATGATGACTTGGATATCTTGCAGGAGCATTCTCATTCCCCACTCTTGGTCTAGTCAGTGGTTAATCATCTGAGATATTTCCCATTATTATTTGTAGATGCATTAAATGTTTTATGCTTTATCTTTTGATGCATATGGATCTTGAGCCGTGGTTTGTTAATTCTAGAGGGTTCTTTTGAGGGATGTTAGCATGTTTAAATATCCATATGCATTGTGAGATTATTCATTGATCATGTTGCGTTTAGGAGATGTTATTGGGACTATTCCCTTGGTTTGAGAATGGATTTGGTTTGATATTCCTTTGGTTTGAGATGAATGTATCTTAGTTATGATTAGATGTGGATAATTCTATTCCCTATGGGGTTTTATGGAGGAGATCATTCTTATCACAACTTAGCATTTAGAGGTGTGTGTATAAGGATATGCTACAGGTTTTGCTTTTCACGTTCTCTCTTTAGTCTTGTTATACTTCTTAGATGTTTGTATTCAATGACATTGGATTTGCGATCTTGTGTGGAAATATGGTGATCACTATGTTTATGGTCATGTGATGTTCATTGTTCTTTGGTGATGACATGGATGTTCCTTTATCTCTTTCCTTTGTTGGGTGTGGAGAACTTGGGAGAGCTATGGAGACTTGTGGTGAGAGATGTATAACAACATTTTGGTTTACAATACTTGCATATCTTTGTGGATGTTCCTTGGTACTACATGATGTTGGTTACACTCCTATGTGTTGCTATTGGTGAATCTTTGGATTCCTTGATCATTTTCATATTCGACATTACCTATGCAACATGAGTTCCTAGATGTGTATGTTCATTATATGACAGGTTTGGCACTTGAAGCTTGTGATTGCATGTTATGGGTTGTATATGTTGATGGCATGAGGTTCACTTGATATGATTTGTATACAAGTTTGAGTTATGGATAGTTGGATGTGTTAGCATTTCTTGTGGGTTCTATTTCAGCTATGGAAATTATCTATTGACTACTACTGATACATACTTGTTACCTTTGGATTGAGTGTTTGTGTATTGGGACATTGGTTGGAGGAACATCTTTTTTTTGGATAGATTATGTGGCATCTCTTTGGATGGTTTCTTATCTTTGTGTGCTAGCATGATGGAGGATGATAGCTTTCATGTTTGAGATGGTGGTAACCTTGATTCTTGTTGCAGGTATCTTGATGGAGCACATGGAGTGCATCTGGTATATGTGGAAAGAGGGATTGTTTGCTTGTTCATGGTTGAATTTAATTTTTTACCCCTCATGCATGTATACAACAAGTGGGAGAATGTTAGGAAAAGATTTTTTGTCCACCTTGCATAATGTTATAACGTAATATTTATTTATTTATTATGTGGTGCACCTAGGGAATATAGGGATGTGTGCATCACATGGGTCTAGCATTCTTGGGGCCACTTTATGTGTTGAAACATTGATTTAAATATTTAATGTGGGTTACACATGGGAAACATATTTAATATTGGGAAAACTCACCACAATATCAAATGAGGGTTAATGTTTTGTAAGCTCATGGTATTAGTCACATGGTTTTATGTAATACCACTTGGTGGTTTTGTGTGAGCTTGTTTTTATAAAAGAAAACACATGGGTAGTTGTCTAAGGTTGGATTGTTGATAGGTTAACAATTGTTAACATTTGTGAGGGTTGAAGCATGGCATGGGATGTGTGGTTACATGCTTGTTCATACATGGAGGCTTGTAGAGGGCTTGATGTTTCAAAGGTGTTCATAGAGGACTCAAGATGTATTGTATGTTTATTACTCAGTAATACATGAGTGATGCATACTTTGGAGGCTTGGATTTTTCCTCTTGAGGGTTTTCCAAGGTAGATCTTGTGTCATATTTGATGGTATGTTGTCTATTCTTTTGCAAATGGATTATAAATGCTTGTTTGCATAGATTTCTCTATTTGGGTTATGTGGAAATTATCTTGAGTGGATGCATATTTCCTTTCAATAAGTGGGAAAGAAACTCTCAAATTCCTATTAGCACATGCATGCCCTATCTTAGGTCCTCAAACCTTTTTTTAAGGTAGAATACTTATTTGAATATTTCATCAATCATATCAAATTCTAATTTAAAAATTTGAATGCTTGTGTTCACCTAAGGAATTTGAAGACAAAAACCTTTAGGTTCTAGAGATTAATGGACAAAATTATCTTGAGTGGATGCATATTTCCTTTCAATAAGTGGGAAAGAAACTCTCAAATTCCTATTAGCACATGCATGCCCTATCTTAGGTCCTCAAACCTTTTTTTAAGGTAGAATACTTATTTGAATATTTTACCAATCATATCAAATTCTAATTTAAAAATTTGAATGTTTGTGTTCACCTAAGGAATTTGAAGACAAAAACCTTTACGTTCTAGAGATTAATGGATGAATTTGAAGACAAAAACCATTGGTTTCTTTAAATTTTGGAGGATGAAATCTATTCAATTTCTCATGGGTAACTTCATCTAAAGGTTGCAACTACATTTCATGGATTGTATATTTCAATAGTATTTTGGGCATCTTAGCATTTTGGGTATTTTAGTAATATGTTTTTTATTGTTGTAGAAGAAAATATGTGTAAACCTTTGGGAATGAAATAACTAGTTTCAACAAGTTCTATTTGTACAAATCTATTTTATATGTTGGAGGTATTTCAAATCTTGACATTTCAAGTGAATATTTGTAACATATATTTTAGATCTAAGTGTTTTCAAATAATATTTTAGCAAAGGGTCACCAAAAGTACACATTGAATGTCTTTGA
The DNA here is from genome assembly GCA_007258455.2 of Sequoia sempervirens. Lineage (NCBI taxonomy): Eukaryota > Viridiplantae > Streptophyta > Pinopsida > Cupressales > Cupressaceae > Sequoia > Sequoia sempervirens. The sequence continues at coordinate 22,165,591 of VDFB02047230.1, read as the reverse complement.
ATATAATGACATAACAACATGTCATACAAACATGTACCATGTTGACTCGTGAATGCTAGTAGAAAGGGGTAGGAAAGTTAGAATTTGAATTCAAGTGTTTAAATTTTGTATTCATTCCTACACACATGAGGATAATCTCAAACAAATTGAAAATGAACTTTAAGATTAAAATGATGATTTTGAAGCAATAACTAGTAAATTTACAAAAAAAAATATTAATAAAAATGATATCAAAATAAATAAATAAAAATATATGAAAAATGATATAAATACAAATGTACAAATAAAAGTCAAATCATAAATCAAATGCTATTTATGAATAGATTATTACATTAGAACATTTGTACTAATTATTTTTTAATATATTAATTTCACCATTATAGTAATATATTTAATATATCATATATTCTAATCCAAATCACCAACCAATAAGAAAACAAAAAATAAAGGTACAAAATGTTGATAAACACTTCAACCTCTATTACCCAACTTGGTAAGCATTAGAAGTTGAAATACTTATTTAACGACCCAAAATACTAGATACTTCTAGTATTTTCCTTAGTACATGGCCCAAAAGGTATGAGGTATTTGGGAACCACAAAACTTGATCCATAATCCTTCATCACTCTTAGTCATACAAACCATTGATTCTACAATTTCCTCATTATTCCAATAAGAATTATGTCATATCCTTTATCCCTAATCCTCACCAATATCATTCATGTCAAAACTATGATCCCTACTCCTACCTACATCAAGTATCACCAACAGCTAATCCCCACTCCCCATTATGCTTCCACCCTATAATCCCTTGTGATTCTCCCTACCATGATCCCACTTGAAAAATAGTTATCAAGTATTTCATTATCTCATTCCCTATTGTCTCTCTACCTTGCCTTTTTGAGCCTATGGACCTTTGCATACCCTTGGACTGGACCTAGCATCTCAACATCCCATTCCCCAAATCTCTAATATTGGGCCTCTAAAACATTGAATGCCAACATATTGAGTGGAAACCCTTTCAAATTGTATCTCAATTCGTAGACTCTTGATCCCTCATTCATACCACTATACCATTTTGGTTCTCAAGGACATTAATACAACGATCAAAATTATTTCTTTGGGTATTTAGGTTCTAGAGTCTTCATGGAGGGATAAGAATAAAATATACATATAGAAACCCTAATTGGAAAACCTTGTTCAAAGAAAATATATTTGAACACCCAAATTTGAGAGTGAAATCCATTGAAATTATGTATTTTTAAATGATGAAAATCCTTTTGATTGAACATGCATCAAAAGATGAAACCACTTTGGCTAGAGGATGAGTTCATACAAAGTTCATGATAGAGATTTCATGGTGAAGAAATCCAATAGTCTAGTAATTTTGTGCATTCTACACTTTAATTTGAAGTGTAAGCAATGCATTCGTATTTGTAATGGTTGTTACAGCAGTGTAATTTAATGTAAAATTAACCTAAAGTTAATATATTTAATACTCTATATTATTTACATTTTTTAAACTCAATTTAAATATAAGGTATCAATGAATGCAAATAGTATTTATATATATGGGGTTTTTAGATTTGGGTGGTGTTAAAATCTACACTTTATCTCTATTTTAAGACCCAACCTATAATATTAGGGTTAAATGTAATCATGTTTAAATGCAAAGGGAAGTTTCTTGGTTTGGTAATAGTTATTTAAAATATTTAAACCCAAAGTTCCTTTTTCTCAAATATTAAATACTTTTTTAGGATTTAATTACAAATTGCTACATATTTAACCCTATAACATTATGTAACATGCTTTCCTTTGTTCCCTACATTTTTTTAAACTTGCTTCCTTCTATCTCATGTTTTTTTGGAGTATTATTTCCCTCTTTAAAATCTATCCAATGGACTTGGTCACCCCAATCCTTGAGGTATTAGATATCCTCAAGTCACAACCCCCATCATATTGCATACTTCTAAGATTTTCCTTACCAAATGGCCCAAAAGGTATGAGGTATTTGGGAAACAAAAAAATTAATCCCTACTCCATTACTCTTAGTTATGAAAACCATTGAGTCTACCATTTCCTTATTATTCTAATAGAAATTATGTCATATCCTTGATCCCTAATCCCCACCAACATCATTCATGCCAAATATTTGATCCCTACTCCTACTTGCATCAAGTTTGTCTAAATCCCAATCCCCACTCCCTATCATGCTTCTACCCTCCATGCCTCTTTGAATCTCTCTACCAATGACTACTTACAAAAAAGGTTATCAAGGACTTCAATATCTCATTTCCTACCGTTCCATTGCCTTGCCTTCTTAAGCCTATGGAAATTTGCATACCCTTGTTACCTAGCATCCAAACATCATATTCCCAAATTCTATAATGTCAAGTACCCAAACAATTGAATGGAAACATACCTAGTGGAAACCCCTTCAAATAGTATCTCAATCCTCAAACTATTGATCCCTCATTCATATACACCCCTTGACATGTGAATCTTTATACCCTTGACCCCTCTTCCACATGGACCCTTTGACACATTGTGAATCCCTTAAACCTTAACCTCTCTAGCATATGCACCCTATAGCTTGTGAATCCCCTAACAAATGGCTTCAATCATGTGATTTCATAGATCCCTACCATTTGAAATGGGGGCTTCACCTACCATGTCACACGACTTGGAATGCCATTAATGACTTCATTTGAATACGATAAATGGGCATTTAACTTTCAAAAACCTATTAGTACATGTGAGCACCATGCTAGGTCCTCAAACCTCTATTTACGGTAGGATACTTTCTTGTTTCTAATTTTTTTCCCATCATATCAAACCCTAATTTAAAAAGTTGAACACTTGTGTTCACCTACAAAATCTGAGGACAAAAACCCTTAGGTTTTGGAGATTGTTGGGTGAAACCCCATTGATTTCTTTGGAGTTTAGAGAACAAAAATCCTTTCAGTTCTCATGGGTAGTTTCATCCAAAAATTGCAACTATATTTCAAACATGGGAAATTTCAATAGCATTTTGGGCGCTCAACATTCTAGGGTATTTTAGTAATATATTTATAATTATTGTAGAAGAAAATATTTGTAAACCTTTGAGAATAAAATGTTTTTGAATGAAATAACTAGTTGGACCAACAAGTTCTATTTTTGCAAACATATTTCATATGTTCTAGGTATTTTAAATATTAAATTTTATGCGAATATATGTAATAGTCATTTTAGATCTAAGTGTTTTCAAAGAATATTTTAACAAATGGTCATCACAAGTGCACATTGAAGATCTTCGAATATAATGACATAAAAACATGTCATACTAACATGCATCAAGTTGACTCATAAATACTAGTAAAAGAAGGTAGGAAAGTTATAATTAGAATTTGAACATTTAAAATGCTTATTCATTCCTACACATATCACGATAATCCCAAACAACTTGAAAATGAAATTTAAAACTAAAATGATAATTTTGAAGCAAGAATATATTTATGAGTAAAAATATTAAGAAAAATGATATAAATAAAAGACAAATATATGAAAATTGATATAAATAAAATTTAAACATGTGTAAATAAAAATAAAAATTATTTAATATGAATATATTTTAATGTGCTAATTTCACCATTGAAATAATACATTATTCAACACCAAATCCACCAACCAAGTGGAACACAACCAATAAGAACACACAGAATAAAGGTGTAAAATGTTGAAAGAGACACCTGAACCTCTCTTACCCAACGTGATGAACGTCAGAAATTGAAATACTCATGCAAGGACCACGGATGGGGACTTCATCTTCATCTTCATCTTCTCATTCCATGCACCACAAATACTAATACAAAGTCGGTGCATGCACAGGCCATTCGACGTAACAATCATCAGTTTGTCAATAGTAACACTTCTATTCAAAGAAAAATTAGTCATTGGCCTAACTTTGACTGTCAAACTGAATTACATTTATAAATAATTTGCACAAACAAAATATACAAAGGAAACTAGTCTGTCCTGATACTCTGAGCATTTTACAGAGAGCACAGTTTCCAGGTTGCCATGAAGATTAAAGTGGGCAGACGGGTTTTCAAAGCCCGAAAGCTCTCATGCCTCTTTGGCAACCAAATCTGGCGCCTGTTTCACTGCCTGAGGTCGAAAATATTCTTGTTGAGGTCTCGCGGTCGAATCCCCTTCCGCATGAGACCTTCCCTGGAGAAGACAGAGTCCGGAAATGGAACCCTCGTCCGCCCTTTCGAATCTTCCTGTAGAAAGAAGGCCGTCCCCAAGGGTTGTGTGGCCATTCATGTGGGCGAAGAGCAGTATCGCTATGTGATTCCCATATTCTATTTATACCATCCCTTCATTTCTAAGCTCCTTATGAGATGGAATTCGGGTATCATCATAAGGGGCCCCTCACGCTCCCCTGCCACACAGACGACTTCGAGCAGATTAAATGGCTAATTGACAGAGAGAAAAGCTGATACTTTTCTCATCTACATATTTAACCGACATTTGACTATTATTGTAACGTAAACTATTTGTATGTCGCGGGATCGATTCCTCTTGAGTGGTGGGTGAATTACAGAGCGTTCTGTGTTCTGTCATATGACAGGAATGCTCTGTTGCGCGTATGTTAGCGGAGGAGCTGAATCGCCTACAGGATTTCCTTGTGGGGACCAAATGCACATCATTTTTCTGCTGTGTAAATGTTTGTAAATAGATTGTTTGAATGAAAAAATATCTGGAGTTTGGATTGTGAGGTGCTCATGCTGTCCGGTGGGTAGTTTTAATTTGCTGAAAGTCCTCTGTCTTGCTTCAGCTTTTTTATAAATCTTATGAACTCCTTCGCGTACTATTGTGATTTGATTTAGCATACATTTGTGTGGATTTTTGTGTTATGTTATTGTACTTAAGAACATTAATTAATCATTTATAAATCACCTAGGAATCATTAGAAAAACTCGTTCACATGAGTGCATCATATCAATATCATAGAGCATCATAATTACATCATCATCTTAAGCATATTACATGCTTACTTATTGTTTTGATTTTTGTTCATTATTACTAAATTAGTTTATATAGGGACGTCATTGAAGAAAGCATGATCCTTGTAAGAGTTGTTGATCAGCCCCAAATTAGACCAAGGATCACTTGCAACCAAAATAACTTTCCACACAAGAGACAAGCAATATAAATATTATAAAGCGAGACAATTCATTAGATATATAAATAAAACTAATCCAATATATAATGAGGAAAACCTTGTTATAAAGACAAGGATGAAACCCTAAAACAAACTAAGATCATGACAAGTGCCTTAACCTATGATATAAGATAGAAAATGCAAATGGACTAAGTAAGCTTAAACTTAATATGAGACTAGTTAGGTAATATACCATTTTCACACCAACGCCCCCTCTTTGTAACGCCCCGTCGTGCGAACCCCAAAGGACTATTAAACAAAATCACAGCACAATTTTTTTTTAAAAAAAAAAATTAACTAAACATAATCATACATGCAATACACATTAAGTCATGACATGAATTTCATTTAAACAGATTCACTAACACATACATCCCTTGGGGTACACGAGGAGTCATTACGAGATTGAGATCCACACAACAACAATAAAGAATAAAATCCAAAGATATAATCCATAACAAGATAAACATTAACAAATGTATACATGATAATCATTGATAAGAAACCATCTGAGTACATAAATACAACATATACATGATTAACTTAACACATTGAATATCAACTGCAAATAGCCACATAAGGTTTAATATTACATTACAATGCAATATTCAAGAAGTACAATGATACAAAAGTGGTTCCAATCATAAATGGAACCCATACACAAGATAACATGATACAAATGAATACAAAATATCATGTAATACCCCTCCTCTTACTATTTGGATTTATTATTTTTCAGTGCGGTTGTTTGCTACTTGTGACGATGATATTGTTTGATTTGGTTAGTTAAACGTTAGATGATGCTATTGTTTCATTATGGACTTGATTATTTCGTATGACAGTATGGTTGGTTATATTAGTTGATTTTCAGAATTATGATATGATGCAGTGATTTAATTAGATATGTTATGAAATGATTGTTAGTTAGAAATGTTGATTTATTGATTATATTATGATGGTTAGAATAGGTGTGATGAAGGACAATATGGCATCACTCGTTCGTGAGTGCCCTGCTATGTTGCGATTCCTTCTCACAATGCAGTATTTGATTTAATGTTTTGATGTTATGTATATATGCACATGTACACAACTTCGTTTGTATGCAGGATTGCAGGTACAAGCCTCGATTCCACCTGCTTCGGCAGGACAGGGCGAGCACCAAATAACCCAACGGTTAAATGTTGAAACAGAGGTGACGATGAAGTCCTCCCGTCCCATGATGTCAGATCGTCTGGTTTTGATTGGTATTGTTCATGTTTGTAAATGTCGTCATTTGTGGGTTGTGTCTTGTATTTTGTCGTCTTTTGAGTAATGTTGGTACTTTATATGTTGTGGTGTATTTGATTTTAATGATGGAAGTAATTAGTTGTCTTAATGTTAGATTTAAATTATATTTGAATATTTAAATGATTTAATTATTTTTGAAAGTCATATATTGCAATTAAATAATAGTTAAATATTAAATGTGCCTTAATTATTTTAATTAATTAGTTGGTGGTGGATAATTATTAGAATAATTTATTTAAATTAAATAAGTATTGTGATGTGCAAGTAATGTTGCAAAAACAGAAATTAAAACAATAAAGCAAATAAAAGAATAAAAAGATTGTGTGAGCCAATAAGAATACAGATTTGGGAAAAAGCTGGCTTTTAAAGAATTGTTTTATTTTATTTTTGTTTTTTAGAGTTTTGGTGAGAGATGGACAATATATTTTTATTTAATTAAGAATTTTTGTAAGTTTACACACACAGAGATTAGGGATTGAGAAGTTGCACAAGTTATTATGTATTTTGGAATCTGAAGAGAAGAGGGGTTTTTGATCTTTTGCTAATTTGAAGAGAGTTCTAGAAAGGGTTTGGGAATCTAGTACTAGTTATTTTGGAGTCTTCTGAACGAAGGATCGGGTTCGAGATTTGAGCACGATGACTCAGAGAAGATTGGAAGCAAGAAGGAGGAGCTCTTCGTAAAGACCGTCAGGAACCAGCTTCATCAGATTCTCAATGAAGCGCAGGACTCCAGGTTCTCGTCTCTACCTTTGATTTTCTGAATCTGCAAAATAAACAAAAATTGTGATTTGAATGAATTTGTATTGCAAATAAAATAAATAAATAAATAAATAAAATAAAATCTGACTGTGATTTGGATTTAAAGGATTTCTTTGAAGAATTGAAAATGAATAAACAAATAGTTTTTCCTTGAAGAGAAAATTTTATGTTGAGATTAGAAAATCTTGGTTTGCAAACAACGAAAAATAAACTCTTCGAATGCTATTTTGATATACAAGAACTCTCTGCTATTCCTATAGAAAAGAACAATCTTGGTATTTTTAAAAGAATTGAAATATTATTTTGAAATAATAAAAAAACGTACGTATTTTAAATTTATGGTCGGGATCACTTCCTCGTTACCTCTGAGCACGGGGGGTGAGTTACTTGTAATTCACATGGTTGGGCGGAACGTGCTCCGCACCCATTGGGTTCCCCATCAGCGTCTTGTCTTCTCAGCATTCCGCAGTGGAGTTGTACCAGTATACACTTGTATTTCATATTTCATTGTTCTTGTATCAATCCCCATGTTGGGAAATTCAATGTAATTCAATTATCAGAGTTTGTAATGTAACATTAAAATGATGATGTAATAGTTAGGCTCATTTGTAACTCTATTAAGAGATTTATCATGGATGTATTATGTGATTCTTATTGTTATCGCATCACGGTTATTGGATGTATCATTGTTTAAGGCTATTATAAAATTAATGGTTATGTTGTAATCTTTATCTTTACTTATGTTTAGTTGTTGCGATGTAACCTCGCGTGCCCCAGAGAACCAAGTGTGTTAATGCTATGTAATATGTTATGTGGTTATGGTTTAATGTATTGCATGTTTACTTTTATTATTTTAAAAAAAAAATTATTTGCCTTGTGTGTGTTCTCTGGGGTTTGCACGACGGGCGTTACAAATACAAACAACAATCTAAACCAACTCCCATATCTTACTTCCAGAGGAACACGATAAAGTAAAACACATGGGCAACTAGGGGAGAGTGTCATCGCATAGCCCACATGGGTTCTCCTGGCCCTTCCTCCAAACTGAGGCGCCGGCCCCCATCTATGGATCTCCTAGCCCTTCCTCCTACTTGAGGCGCCGGCACCATAAGGTAGCTCATGCGGAGCCGATAACCTCTCATGAGGACGAGGTTACGACCTTGCCAACCACGGCCTTCTCAGCCTTCCATTAGTCTGCGGAAGCACTAATGAAGACGAGGCATCCATTTTTTTTTAATCTTATTATGATATTACTACCCAACCCTCCTAAGTTAATTATTAGGTTTTCACTTGATTACCAACTCACTCATGGGTTCTCCTGAGCTCTTCCCCTTACGCGGGGCGCCGGCCCCCACAAGGAGCCACTCTCCCTAGAGACCCAACAACATAAAAACCAAGAAACCAAGGAACCAAGGGTTGTACAACGTAACAAGAATATTAGATCACAACTGAGAAGCATGCGAGGCATTACCCATCTCGCTATAAATACATAATCAAAGTCTCAACAATTCTCGTACAACCCTTTTAAAATCATGAAACCAAAACACTTGCCACAACAAGGGCACATAAAGAGAGAGAACATCAATTATCAATCATCTCAAGCCTCTGGAAGCCAAAAGAATGAAAAACCCACAAACAAGGGTAAAGTGAAGCAACATGAGTATTTCTCCAATAATTCCAACACAAGGGTAAAATTTCCTCAAATATGCGAGTAAATCAGAAAAGCCAAAAAAAAGGAGATTCATCAAGACCCATCCACAAGCAACTATGGTGTCACCTCAAATAGGGAACGCAAAAGAAAATCAACCTTTAAACAAAAACACTTAATAAAACCAAAAGCCACCAACTAAGTATTCCATGGGAGACCTCAATTTTCTCCTCACAAGAACCCCCTTATAGTGGTACGCAAATCGCCTTCATAAATTCAACAACATAGCAATGAAAACAATAATTGCAAAGCCACAAGAACTATTTTCAATTTAAAAATAATGAGTGAATACATTAAAATAAGATCAACAACTCCATCCAGACTACATAATCAACTTAGATACAAAATAAATCAGAAATTCAAGAAGATCAACTATCCACAACTCATAAACCAAAACACAAGTTCCTAGTTACATTGCAACACAAATTAAATGACAAAGGATTCCTTGAATCAAACTTGATCTCCAAAGGCATTCACACCAATACGAAAACATCCAAAAAAAATCCTTCAATAACAGAGATAAAAGCATGCAACCAGGCATCCAAGGGACCAATTTAAGAACACCTTAAATACTCAACCACTCACAACCCACAAAACACTTGCATAACAACAACCACAAATTCAAATGAGAACAATATTTATTAACCAATCAATTAACGACCATAACTAATTAACTTTACAACTTCCCCAACAGAATTACTCAATTAACTAAAACAATTCATGATAACCATCACAAGTATTCGAAAAGACTTATCCATAAAGAGAACTTACAATCAACCATTAAATGAATATAAAGGAAATCAATTTCCAAAAGATTAAAATTCCCTTTTTACCAATAAACTATCCAATTCGAGAATATCCTAATTAATCTCTAACCCGGCCCACACAATTAAATTTCCCTTTTCATTTATCAACATAATTGAAAACTACTTAATAGCTGGGTAGTTAACTCATTATCATTTCATAACTACTTATGTTCAAAACATTATTTTCATTTTCCTTTCATCATACTAACTTAACACTCACTTCCAATATTTAAGTTAATTGAGAAAACCATTTAAGACCCATTTGTTCATACTTTAAAATGACAAAAATAACAATACTCTAAATACCTAAACTACATAATAGAACTTACCACCTTAAAATCTTAAATCTTGAAACTACTACATATTTATATATTTTAATTCTTTTCGAGGAGGGAAGGTAGAAAGAGAATAGATCTTTTCTAAAAATCCAACAAGTCTACAAGACTCAATTTTAAGAATAAAAATGAAAAGATAACTTATTTAATTTTATAATAAATTCTACTTCTAGAACATTCATACTAAAGCGAGAATTAAATAAACAATGCTGTCATATATTCGTAAATTGATATTTTCTACTAACTTATCCTCTTAAAGTTGTAATTAAACAAATCAATAATAAGGTTAAACAAAAGATTTCTTTCCATTTTATTGTTTCTACTATAACTAAATTCTATCTTATTTTAACCAGAAAAGAGGCAGAATGTTTACTGATATAATTAAATGGTTACAGCACCCAATTAAATAACCGAAATCCGAATAAATGAGTTAAATAATATATATATACAATTACATACATATATATATATATACATATATATATATATATATATATATATATATATTTATAAATTTAAGTTTCAAAATACATATATAAAGCATATTTATAAAAGTAAATTTTTGCACAGTAATTAAAATAGAAAATCGAACTTTATAAAATTAACATATATAAATTTTGAATGGGCATTTAACCCCATACCCAGGCACGGAATACACGCCGCCCGGCCGTGGACAGTCCGCAGACTGTCACACAGTCCGGTGGCGGGGTGGTGGGTACGGCCAAGGCCGAACCCCCCACACAGCCTATATACAAAAATACATAAAATTAACACATAATTTTAAATGGACAGTGCCGACGGATAATTTGAAACGAGATTTCAATAAATTTAATTTTCATATGTTTAATATATATGTATATATATATATTTATATATATATATATATATGTATATATAACTAATATATATATATATATATATATATGTATATATATATATACCCACTGGAATCTGTACATTTCAAAAAGAAACAGGGAAATATATATATCGTACTCTTAACAATTCACTGCGCATGTTTGACAATAAAAGAAATATGTATAAACCAGAATATTACAATCCAGAAATTCATTGAAAGGAAATTTTCCTTACACAAATATGTATATTTTATTCTTTTTAAACAATGAGACAATAAAACTACTGTTCATTTCCAGATTGCAATAAAACCCCTTCTCAATAAACAACAACCCAGAAACCCTTAGAAATTCCATTTAACAAATAACAATTCTCAATTCCTGGCTAAATATTCTTTGATTAAACCATAACCCCAAAAGATTTTCTTCCTACAATTAATTGATTTCCAACCCCAGATAAAAATTTCACACACAGAGTACAATTCCTATTTTAACAGAGAATAAATAATTAAAAGAAAAGAACCTGGCGTCCTTCGCTTGCAGAAAACAGTAGAAGCTTAATTTCTTGATCTTTCCAGCAACAGCTCCAAGTCTTTCTTCCTCTTCACTAATTTCTCCAGAAAACAAAGAAAAGAAACCAAGAACAGAAAATGATTGAAAATAAAATTTCTCCAGCATTCGATAACCACCCCTCAAACAAAGAAAACCCCTTATTAAAAACCATGCCCAGGAATCCTTTCAATTTCCTCTTCCAGAGAATACCAATAGTCACATTTCAAGAAATAAATCAAAATAATATTTAATCCTTAATTCTTTTTTGTTGCCTTTTCATGTATTTATATTTCATTTTCTTTTATCATGCATTTTGATTAAACTAAATAAATTTAAATCCACAAAAATGAACTTTTTATTTGAATATATATTCATTATCTCCACAATGCACTATTAATTAATTACTTCCACATTAGAATAATTAAAAATAAACCATTTACAAGATTCTTAATAAGTATCCATTAAATTTCTTATTATAATAATTATCTTTTCAAGATTATTTGTTCATAACAATATTAAATCAATTTATCTAATAATTATCACTTTTACTTTTAACGAATTAGTTTGATTGATCAATTTGTTCTAAATCATTTGATTTAACTTAATTGATTATGATTTTAATTTCTAATTATATTTCAAATAACCTTGCAATTTCACTTATGATCTAATTAATTATTTAGACATGACTACTAACATATTATATTTTCCACACAATCAAATAACACAGTAATCAATGAAGCACACACAGATACTCACACAAAAGTTCAGAACAACCGACACTGAGGGGTATTACACTCTTACTTGTGCAACTTAAGGAGTGTGAAAAAATATGCAAAGCTACAAGGATGGATCCTAGATAGAAGACCATTGTTAGGTACCTTCAGGTACAAATAAATCTCACAAATTATAGTAAAAGATTAAAATCCATAAGAAAAAATGACTCTCCAAGAGATAAAAGATGCAAATAAAGATGTACAAGTGAAAGAATGAAAGATGACTTCAAACATGACCCCCTAAGGACTCTTCTATCGCTAATGTACAATAGATGTTCCTCATATAACAAAGAAAGAGAGAAGAAATGTAGCCCCCCATAATGCATAATCTCCTATAGTGATGGTGGATTCTTGACAAAGGATGATAACATGGTGATTCATGAATCTCGAACAGATTTCCTCCCCTTGGGAAGAAAATAAACTATGTAGAGATGTAGGTTGTCTTCCCATAAAGGAACAAAGATCATGATGTATGATGACTTTGTTATATCTAAACTTTTTTCAAGTGTCAATTTATGAAAGTATGTCACTATCAAATGAGGTAGAATATCAATAAATGAAGAAGGTGATAAACAAAGACCACATGCAAATGAATCAACAATGTTTAAGATCCAAAGATGAAGATGGTGTGACAACTATGATGGGACTATCATCAAAGAGGAGATGACCTCAAGTGTGTCTATCAAATATATAATATGAGACTAAAAAAAAACATCTTGATATTTGTCAAGTACTCATTCCAATGTATCAAATCTAGAAAATTATGATGTACCTACTACAATGAATCACTCAAAGGAAATAACAATGGAGATGATGTGGTCTTAATGTAATTAATCCAATTATAGTTAACCATCCCACAATGATAATGTTTCCATGTGATATATCTAAATATGAACACTTGGAGGTGAATCTATCAATGTTGGAAAGAAAGAATCCTTAGCCTCAAGATGGTGAGTCAAAGATATAGAAGATCAATTCTTTGAATCTAAATTAGAAGTCATAGAATTCAAAGAATCAAAGGATATCTTTGTCTAGTAGGAGTTCAGGAGCATCTTGAGGGACACCTCAATATCATCACAACTATCAAGACGTGTACAAAATAATAAGTGTATTTAATTAATTCATCCAATTATTCTTATTTTCTCTCCCTTAAGTAAATGAATGTTAATCATCCATCCTTATTCTTAATCCTTTTTTGATACCCTAAAAGGTATCGAGTTGATCCAATTTTGATACCTCGATAGGTATCAAGCTTCCTCAAATTTTGATACCCTAAAAGATATTAGGCTTCATCCAACTCTAATACCCCATCAAGGTATTGGGGTTCATCTAACTCTAATACCCCATCAAGGTATTGGGCTTCATCCAACTCTGATATCCTAAAAGGTATTAGGATTACTCCAACTCCAATACCTTGAAAGGTATTGATATTCATCCAAGTCTAATACCCAAAAATAACTATCAAGCTTCATCCAACTTCAATACCCCATTGAGATATTGATCTTTGTCCAAATTTGATACTCGAAAGGTATCGATCTTCATCTAACTCCAATACCTTGTCAAGTTATCAAGCTTTGTCCAACTCCAATAACTTGCTAAGGTATCATGATTCATCCAACTCCAATAGCTTGTCGAGGTGTCAAACTTGCTTCATCTCTGATACCCTACCAAGGTATTGAACTTCCTCTAACTCTACTACTCAATTGAGGTATTGAGATTCCTTCATCTAATACCCTACAAAGGTACCAAGATTCCTTCAACTATATACCTTGTTGAGGTATCAAACTTCCTCCTTTGATAACTAAATGTGATGTCAAACTTCTCCAATCAAATCATGTACATTCCTCTAAAAGTGTACTTGGGCAAGGCTCTTTTGTACACAAGGTATGGTTTCTTTGTACATGTTAGATGGGTCAAATATTTTCCCATTCCCTCAAGGTACTCCAAAGTAATCTTTTAATCAAGTCCATTCACTTCTTCTAAGGGAACCCTCAACCATTGGTTTCCATCAAATATTGGACCCTTTCATCCTTACCAACCAAATGGAGACATTTTTCCTCTCCTTGTCAACCCAATCCTCTCAACCAATTTGAACCCTTGATTTCTCAAATCAATCATATCCATCTAATATTTCATGGAAAAATCTATAAATTGGATGAACCCGAGCCATTATCAAAGGAAAAGGGTCATGCAATGTTATGTTGTTGGCAAGAGCAATCACGCATCAATTGTCTTAGAAAAAATTAAGAGGGTCAAGAAAGAGTCGCCTCTCAACATTGGATGCTTTCTCTTCCACTCAATCAAAAGGAGGGTTTAGAAAATAAGATAAAAGATTAAATATTATTTCCTATCATTTTAATCATTGTTTTATCTTTATCTTTCAATTTATTCAATAAGTATTGATTGTTATAATTACTTGAATAATAAAGTTTTAATAAAAAAAAAATCAATTAATTTTAAAGTTGTTTAAATTTAATGTCAAGATAAAAAAAATTGTATCACAAATATATTGTGATTACTCATATAAATTACTAAGATGTCAATTATGACTATACCAATTTATATTCAATACTACCATAATTAACAATAATAAAAAATTATTTAATTATGTGATATATATATATATATATATATATATATATATATATATATATATATATATTTACAAATATTATGAATACATAAAATATTTTCTATATAATATTTTTAGTATATATAATTAATGAAAGATTTTTTTAATAAAAATAGGGTAAAAACTTTATGAAATCAGAAAAGCATTACAAAACTGAGATTAACAAACCCATTAGGGGCCAAGCACAGCAAAGATTTAATTCACACCCAAGAAGCACCTCATATCTTTTGAAACCCAATCCTCCAAGACAAGGGACAAGTCACTAGGAAGGTTGCCCCAATCATCCACATACCAAGAACCCATCCTCTCAGTAGCCCATCTAGCCAGACCATCAGCCACCTTATTCCATTCTCGAGGAACATGGCAAAAAACAATGGACTCCAAAGAAGAACACCAGGAAACAATCTGTTTGATGTAGCCACAGCCAACTGCCAATTCACATCCTCCAAATGATGCTTATGCAACATATCAATAATAACCTAAGAATCAGACTCACAAACAATCCACCGCCACCCAAGGCCCACCGCACACTCAACCGCCATAAGAATAGCAAGAGTCTCCATGAGATTATTAGTATGCACACCTCTATATATAGAAAAGAAAAAAACCACCACTCCCAAGCTATCTCTACCAATACCACCAATTCCAGCATGCCTAGTATTACCCCTAGAAGATCCATTTGTATTAATTTTCAATACCCCTAGAGCGGGAGGACACCAAAAACCAACACAAGGAACCCTCTCATGCCCACGACCACAATGGCCACTACTCAAATTTATCATGTCCTTCTCAACAAGGCTCAAAGCATTAACCACTCCTAAATCCCCAGGATCAACCGGCACAAACAGATCACACTTTGCAACCAAAGTCTCCTGCAGAACTCCAAGAATCCTCATCCAAAGCTTCCCAATAAGCAATTTCTTATCTAATAAAATCCTCCTATTACGCTCCAACCAAATATGCCAAACAATCAAACTGGGGCCTATGATCCAAGCAATACTCAAAAAAGAGGTCTTAGTCGACGAGGACCTTTGTCTCCTCCAAAAATCATCCAAAGAAGAAACATGACAGCATGGCAGGCTCTAGAGATTCCACCAAAGATGCCAAATAGCTTTCGCAAAAGATCACTAAAAGAAGAGATGCGAGAGACATTCTTCATGCTTAGCACACATAACACACATGGAAGGGCCCTAGAATCTCCACTTCCAAAGATTCTCCCAAGTAAGACACTTTCCTTGAACCACTAGCCAAGAGAAAAAATTACACTTAGGCCAAGCAAACTTATTCCAAACATACTTCTACCAAGAAACCTTAGAGCTCCCAAATACTTGCTTATCTAGAACCTGATAACCAAAAGCAACCAAAAATTTGCATTTTGGATCAAGACCCCAAGCTAGCACATCCTTCCCAGGAAGAGAATTGCAAACATGATCCAATAAAATCCTAGCAAGATCTTGACGATACTCCTCAACACCACCAGGAGGCCACTCCAAAGGATCCTTCCACCTAGATACAATAATTTGACCCATGGGATGTTGTGATTTAAAATTGGCTACACAACACCAACCCACATCCATGAAAACCTCGCACAAATCCTAGAGGTGAGGATGAGAAGACAAAATGGGAGGATACCCATCCCAATAATCATGCAAGAAAAGAGCATCTCGGCCATCATTACAAATCCAAAACAACCCCTGTTTGACAAGCTTGGCACCCCTCTTAAGGGTACCCCAAATCATAGAACCCTTCCCTTCCAGACTAAATCTAGCAACCTGAGCACTCTCCACCACACCCCTATACTTGAAGGTGAGGATTTTATCCCACAATAGATGTTGCGAACACCAATGCCAATACAATTTAGCTGCCAAGGCCTGCCCATTTAGATCAGTCTAACGAAGACCAAGACCACCTTCTTGCTTCAGCTTGCAAACATAGTCCCACTTCACCAAACTCCACTTTCTATGAAGAAAAGTACCAAAACATAGGAACTGACGAGACAACCTCTCAAAATCCTTGATGAAGTCGAAGGAAGCCAAGAAGACAAAGAATTTGTACAGAGGGAGAGCCTGAACAACCAATTTTAGAAGAGTCGCTCTACCAGCTGAAGAAAGCCATCTGCAAGTCCAATGACTAACCAGATTCTGAAACTTATCAAGAATCTCCTGCCAAAACCTTTTAGGAAGTGAACGAATAGCAAGAGGGATCCTATGATAAACAAAGGGGAGCCAACCAATCTCAAAACAGAGGGTGATCCCACAATACTGGTTTACAATTCCAGTGAGGAAGGAAAATTACAAAAGCACTCCCATGAAAAAAAAATTGCTTTTTTGGGTTTGCACAAACTGGGGTGTTCAAATGGACCCTGGTTCGAGCAAACCCTATTAAATGATGGGACCCACCTTTTTTGCATTTTTTATAATGAAGACAATGGAAAAATCAATAAAAGGGGGGGTTCACTCGAACCAGGGTTCATTTGAACCCTAGTCCTAGCAAACTCCCAAGGGGGGTTCGCTTGAACCTAGGTCCATTTGAACCCCCCTTTTTCCCCTTTCCCCTCCTCTTCTACCAAATCTCTGCAAAAAATTTCCCTTCGAAGCTCGGGTTGAAGATGAAAATGGAGGAGACTTCACAGACCCAACTAGATGATGGTAGTCCTCGGAACGAGCTATCCATCAAATATAATTTTAATATGTTTTTGTTTTATTATGTATTTATTTTTTTAGTTTGATTAAACATAGGTTTTTCACCGAAAATCAAGCACTCTATTCTACACATGTGGAAAAATAACAGATTATCAAAATAAAATTCTAAAAAATATGTTCAGGGTAGGTATTGATGTCCTTGATCCAGTAAAAAAAAATTGAATTTTGATACATACAAAAAAAGTTATGTTGTATACGGTCTGCCTATGTCTGAATTGTAATTGGTTTGACTTTGAAACTTGATTAAGGAAAAAATATTCAATAAAACACTATGAAACCAAATGAACTAGTTAGATACTGTAGTTACAAATCTAAATTAAAAAAATATATAGAATTTTATCCTTCATAGAAAAACAAATTATGTTGTATACGGTGAGCATCACTCCTTAAAAATGGTGTTTACTGATAAAAACTAGTTTTCTAAGGAGATGGAAAATGAAGTGCAATTTGATTCCAAAAATTTTGAAAAAAATATATTTAGAATCTATAGAAAAAATGTCACAAATCATTAGTTTGCATCATCTTCAAATTCCTCACGTTTTAGCTGCTATAGGTGCTCGAAAGTGAAGATTTAGTTTAAAAAAATCAATTCAGTGTCCAGTTTGGCCAAAAATTGTAAACCAGTATTGTGGGATCACCCAGGAGAATGCCATTTATTCTCCTTTGAATAACCTTAGGAGTATGAAAGAAGTAGATGGACTTCCCCTCATTAATGCGCTGCCCTGAAGCCGCCAAATAGTTGTCCAACACACTATGCCATCTAATAGCCTCCTCAACCTTCGCCCTGCCCATCAAAGCAGTATCATCCACAAAATAAAGATGAGATTGAGTGGGAATATCATTTCCCCAACTCCAACCTTGAATCCAGCCATTCTCAACCCGAGAACGAATAAACCTCCCCAAGCCTTCTGCAAGTAGGATGAACAAGTAGGGAGATAAAGGATCCCCTTGTTTGAGTCCTCTAGAGGCACCAAAAAGCTCCGTAGGCGTACCATTAACAAGCACCGAAAAGGATGAAGTAAAAAAAATATTGACCCAATCAATCCAACCACCAGCAAAGCCAAACGCTCCAAGAATCTTAAATAAAAATCTCCATTTAACTCAATCATACACTTTAGCCATATCTAGCTTGATAAACATAGATTTTTCCTTAGAGGACTCCATAGAGTGGATGGTCTCCGCAGCAATAATGACACCATCCATAATCTATCTAGCAACAACAAAACCGCCCTACTCCTCAGAGATTAATCCACTTAGCCAAGGTTTCATCCTTTCAGCAATCAACTTAGTGATGATCTTATAAATAACATTGCATAGTGTTATTGGCCTAAAAATATCTAGAGAATTAGCCCCCTCCTTCTTTGGAATGAGAGCTAAAAATGTTGCATTCAAAGACTTCAACATTTGCTTACTCATAAGGGATTCTTGGACAACCTCCAAGAGATCAATATTTAACCACTTCCCAGAAATCCTAAAAAAAATCAGCTAGGAATCCATCCGGCCCAGGGGCTTTACCTTTATTCATCTAAAACATAACACTCTCAAGCTCTGACAAGGTAATAGGAGAAAATAGAGATTCATTCATTTCATTAGAAACTGGTTGCATGGGATACAATCCAGGATCCTAGCTTCATCCTCCTCCAAAGGAGGCAAATTCTTAGAAAATAAAATAGAAAAATACTGAACATATTCAACAGAAATAGAAGCAGAGGAGGACAAAATCTCCCCATCTGACGTCAAGAGAGAAGAAATAACATTACCTTGTCTTTGAGCCATAACAAAATTGTGAAAGAAAGAATTATTCTGATCACCATCCTAGATACATTCAATGAGGGACTTCTGTTTCCAAAAAAATTATTCCCTCAACTCCCATTCCTCAACCTCCTTAACAACAACAGCTTCCAGCAAACCAAGCTCCTCAATAAAGCCCTGGTCACGAATCTGCCTGGTAATCAGGTCCAAGATATCCTAAGCATTTTGTTTAGCATGAAATAGATTACCAAAGTGTTGTTGATTCAATCATTTCAACCAATATTTAACATACTAAAGCCTCTTAGAGAAAGAATAAATAGTAGTGTCATAAGCCAGTTTCCCAAGGCACCACTAGCTAGGAAGTAGATCATGAAAAGACTCGTCCCTGAGCCACATGAGTTGAAACTTGAATGACTTCCTAACACACCATTGGGGAGACTCGACCATAAACTTAATTGGACAATGATATGAGCCCCACCCATCCAAAATATCAAAGCTAACCATCCACCTATCCCCTACCCAAAAATTGGACACCAAAAATATATCCAGCCTTTCAGAAATAGCAGCATCTCCACTTCTCCTATTAATCCAAGAAAAGACACCATTAGTTCGTTTAATGTCAACCAATTACAAAAGAGCCACATTATCCTATAAGAGCCCCAAGGAAGGCTCCATGCGAGCACTACCTCCCCTCTTCTCCTCTAAGGACCTGACATCATTAAAATCTCTAGCCAAGATCCAAGGAAGATAAGGATCTAGAGACCTCACATAACTAACATGCTCCCACAACCGGAATTTACCTTGTAAATCAACCGGGGCATAAATATTAGAGAAAAGAACCTACTCCCCAAACTCAAGATGAAAAGCAACACAAGAAATCAAACCTCGACAGGAGAGCCACCAAATTGGATTGACTTTCTGAGGGTCCCATAAACAAGCCACTCCACTAGAACTACCAAAATTTCCCACGCATTGACATTTCCCATGACCCCAAATATTTGAAGCCACACACAACATACTATCAACTGATAACTTAGTTTCCTGAAGGAAGGCCACATCAGGAGAGTGAATACGAACCAAATCTTGAATAGCATTTTGTCGAGGGATGCTATTCATACCCCTCACATTCCAAGGAAGCACGATCATCGCTGAGGTTGGGAGAAGTGAGCATTTATAGTCTTCACCGAACCAACCTCAACCAAAGTCTCACCAGCTAACTTCACCTTTTCCTGATCCTTCTTACGACCAACCTTAGAAGGTTTTTCTGGGACCCCCTTCTTGAAAGGATTTTGCTGCAAATCTAGGGTAGAGGAAGGGGACTTATTTTTCCCTACATCAGAACCACCCTGTATCTCCAAAGCAACTCCACCAGCACCAGGGGATCCCCTCGAATCAACATTCACCCCACCATCTTCACATAGAATCGGAGCTGAAGGAGGCAAACCAGAATCCTTTTGAGGACCCTGAACACCAAGGTGATCCATCCTGGAAACCACTGAAGGTTGCACCTTAGGCAACTCCTTAACATAAGAGCTAGCCTCCAACTGCATGTCAACTAGAAACCCATCCTCCTGAACTAACTCGTCCAAAGTCTCAAATCTATTGAAGGTTTCACCCTCCTATCTATCCATGAGAGATCTCTTTTGACCCCACCCACGATTGTGAGACTTAACCAGAATAAAACCATCTTTATCCACTGCCACCCCCTACATAGGAGCTTTACCCTTTTCCACTCTTGGATTAGTTTGAGCATTCACATTACTTGCACCCCCAGCACCAAAAGCATGAGGACACCCCCGCTGAAGATGACCATACTCGTGACACAGCCAACATCGGAAAGGTAACATCTCATAATCCAACGGTTGAGACCAGGAGCTAGAACCAAGAGTCAAATCAATAGATTCTGGAAAAGGCTGACTCAAATCAATCTCAACACAAATCCACACGTAAGATAAGATCCTCTTATCCAAGGTTTGATGAGAAGGTCCAATAGGCTTCCCCAGCAGCAAAGCAATCGATTGTAGAATATCCCTTCTCCAACACTCAAGTGGCAGCCAAGGAAGATGCACCCAAACTAGGACCCTAGAGGGTAACTCCTCCGTTGAGTTGAAACCTACATGTCATGGTTTTATGAATAGACCAACTTGATTATAAAAATAAGGCCCACCTTCAAACACCCTATTATGATCAAAGATACACAAAAAAATCCACCAAAAATAAATTATTTGCAGCTAACAAAACCTCAAAGTCTCCCTCTAGATTCCATGTTTTACGAATCCAGGTGTCCAAAAAATGAAGAGAAACCCTCATCCCCATAAACATGCAGATCAAAACATGCTTACTGTAATATTCTAAATCATTTGCCACTGCCTCCTTTTGAATTACCAACACTAGGCGAACAGGGGCCCTCTCAAGGCATCCATTTGTCTTATGTGATTTGAAACCACCAGATCTAGGAAATCTCATACTAGGAGAAGACGGATTGGGAACCCCGTCCCCATCCTCCATCATCCCATCAACCCCCGTCATATTGTCCAGAGGCACATTTGCATCCATAGACTCCACACACAAAGACCAAACCTGAAACACCCCCACAAAATCCAAGTCCATAACAGGACACAAGATGGGCATGCATGCAATGCCCATGAGAGGAAAGAAAACCTCCAGTGCACCACACCCGCCCAACAAAAGCCACTCCAGGCCCACAGTATGGCACCCCAGACCTGCAGCAGGGAGGCGCAAAGACCAAAGAAACAACAAAGAACATGTCCTAAAAGCACTAAGATCCTTCAAGCCAACAATGGATCAGTTGATGCCCACCCACAAACTTCACACACATAGCCACCAAGCATGAAAAGGAAGCACCAACAAAGATTAAACAAAGGAACCAAATGAGACAAGAAAGGAGCAAAATGAAGCCCCTCCCCCCGTCGCACCAGCACATAGGAACCAAGGAAGAGAAGAAGATACAAAGGAAAGCACGAAAAAGGAGAAACAAGCCCCCTGTGGCCCCCCGAGAGCACTCCAAACCCCAGTGAACAGAAGTTTCGGAGAAACAAGCTAGGGCTCGTGCCCTAGCTCGCCCACAGACACCGCATGATGCCATAATTAATGAAAGATGTTGACATGACATAAATTTTTCTATTAATTTAGAAAAATAAATAAATAAGTTAATAAATATTGAATGTCCAGAGGTATTCTACAATGGTAGAAAAGGGTGAAGTGATATCTATACTAGTTATTAAATTTAAGAAATAATAATTAATATAATATTTAAATAATGATATGACTTATGTTTTTATATTATAAAAAATATTATTAATATTTTTGTATTACAATTAAATTACAATAAAAACTCATTTTTTAAACTTAATTATGCTTATAATAAATAATATTATAATATTTTTATTTTATATTATATATTTTATCAATTGGAGTAAATTAGAAATAATAATAATAATAATAGTTTATTAAAGATTACTATCATTATAGTTACCTACTTAACAAGGACTAATAATGATATGCTTAAATAAATTTGGGTGCAATCAAAGGGGACCCCTCTCTCTTCCCTACAACACAAACGACTCCGTGCAACTCAATTGGTTAATTGGTTGGGAGAAAAGCTAACAGTTATATTTTTCTTTTCTTTTTTTAGACTGTAGGAATCGACCGAGTATTCGTCCCCCTATAAACTACAATGCATCTGGTAAAAAAATTTCACGTGACTAGTGACACTGGCACGACACGCCCTTCAGTACCACGGGGATGGTGGGGAGACTAGACCTCGTGACCTCTTGCCTGCAACAGGATGCTTTAGCCAATCGAGCTAGGCCCACCGCCCCAAGTTAACAGTTATGTTATCTAGACAACGAAAGTTTATTTTTTATTGTAAGTTGAGGCATTTGTATGTCGTGGGATCAATTCCTCTTGAGTGGTGGGTGAAATGCACAACATTGTGAAATATTGAGCAATTATCCAATGTAGTTAAAACTCTCTTTTTTGTTTTTAAATTTTGTTATATGATTTCTAGATTAATTGAATTATATTATTTTTTATAAAAAATAGAATTTTAAATTAGGTTAATTGAATTATATAGTTTGTAATAATATTTAATTTTAATTTGGAGATTTAGAATAGATTACAACTTTTAAAAAATAATAATACTAAAAAGCTACATAATCTTAAATTTGATGTAGTGGATCTCTTGTTGCCAATTAAAAGACAAGTCAAATATAGCAAAAAGGGAAGGGAATGTAGAATCAAACACAAGCCTAGAGAAGGAAATACGAAACCAAGGGAAAAAAAGGAGAATATTGTAGGGAAATTTTTCGTAGTAAAGTCAAATAAACTAGAAGGTAGGGCCTCCATCTCCAAGGCACAAGAAAAATCGTTTTTTTGGTTGAAGGTTACTCTTAAGTGGAATTTATTAATCAAGCATAGAAAAAAAATGTTATTCACAAGGAATTAGACATCTCAAGAAGAGTAAGTCAAAGGCATAAGCATCCTTACATTTTTAAGGTGAAGAGGAAATTAAGGAAAGTAAACATTAATAGGTCATAAATTCAAAAGGGAGATTCAATATCATTGCCCAAGCCTTTATGACCTAAGTGATTGGTTAAAGTAGATATAGCAACCCTTTTTGGAGGCTACGGTGGTCATTTAGCCCTATGAGAAATGTTTTTTTGTTATTGTGTGTGACCAAAGGTTGATTGCAAAAATATTATAGAGATGGATCTTTGGAGTTGGAAGACAATATTGCTACATTTGAAACCATGGTTCATTGATTTTAACCCACTTATATAAATGTTTCAGATCTTCTTTAGATCTTCTTTATATGGGTAAGAATACAAAATATCTCATTACAATTTTCACTTCATTTGACTCAAAAAAAAAAATAGGGAATTTATTAGGGAAATTTATAATTCTTTCATTAGAAATGCATTGCAAGCAAGGGTCTTAAATGCATATTGTTATTCTTTTTAGTGCATGAAATCACAATGTGTTACTATTAAATATTTTTGATGTTGTAAGATGAGAGAAAACATGTGTATTAATAATGTATTGAATGTCTTTAAATACTAACACGTAGTATCAAATTGTATCAAATGTGTGTTTAGTTGGCTCAAGGTAGGAAGGTGAATGGGTCTAGTCAGCCAAAATTTTAATTTTAATTTTGGAAAGGAAGGGAACAAGTCAATGACCATGGAAATTTATCAATGTGGGTAGCTAGTCAAATCTAAGTAGCTAATTCATACATGAAGTTAGGTGTAAAAAAAAGTGTGATAAATAGATAAATAAGGAATGTACATGTTTGTGTCTGTATAAGGATAGGATAGGGGTTAAGTGTATAGAGATATATGTGTGTATAGAGATGGATAAGAGATTAGGGGAATAAACACAACTTCACATAAGAATGCATCATATATGTATATCCGCAAAACAAACACAACATTAAATGAAAAATATATATACTTGAAATTTGATATCTAAATTAAAATAATATAAGGTTGTTTTGTTTCTAGACTGTGAGAATTGGTCGGGTATCCGTCCCCCTATAAACTACAGTGTGCCTGGTAAACTTTTTTCACGTGACCGGTGATGCTGGCATGACACTCCCTCTAGTACCACAAGGATGGTGGGGAGACTAGACCTCGTGACCTCTTGCTTGCAACAAGATGTTTTAATCAATTGAGCTAGGCCCACTGCCCCAAAATAATATAAGATTTATTAGCAATGATTTATCAATAATTATAATATAAATAGTCTATAAGGAAGTACATTCCTTTGAATCTTAAGAGAGAATTTGTAGGTGGTTAATAAAAAATAGACATGAATAATTGAGTTGAGCCTAGGGATTTTCTTTTTTCTTATGCCCTTTCCCTTGAAGGATTTGCAAACTATATCATTAATTTGATTTTTGGTGTTGTATATTAGATTTAGGTTTTACCATACTTTTTATGAGTAAAGTAAATTTGATATTAAAATTAGATTACCTTTTAATAAGTATTATGATTGGTTTTAATTTATATAACTATAATATTTATGATCACATATATAGAAAGCTTACATTATTTTAATAATATTTGTCTAATAAAAATAGTAAGATTGGCATATGTATCCTTAATATAAATGTTAAAAAAAGGAATAGATGCATTATATAATATGCTCACTTTTTGCTCTCCATAAAAGTAAAAAAATCATTTTTAGACTATTTTTTATTTTTTCATAATTTTCAAACACATTATAACATGAGTGTATTATAACACACTTGCATTATAACTTATCTTTGATGCTATCAATGCTTAGGGTTGGATTTTTCTTGGGAATCCAACTCAAAGGGTTTGAACTGCATGTCAATGCCCAAAAATGTGTTTTCTACAAAATATATAAAAATAACTAAAATTTCAAGCACATGTTGTCCATTAGGTTTACACATTTTTTATGTTGATCTAAAAAATACATCAATAATTTCAAGCTCTCTCCTACTTTTTTAACCATGCATTTTTTTTTACATTTTGAATATGTTAAGGTTTTGATCTTCAATTTATTTTGCTAGTGCCTTCTTTTTTCCAAAAATATATTTATAGTAATTTTTGGTGTCATTTTTTATCCATTTGTTTTTTATTAGTTAAGCAGGGAAGGGCCCTAATCCCATGGTTACAGACAAAAGACAAAAGGGAACTAAAACAAGGTGGGAAACAACACCACCAACAAGAACTAAAAAATAACAAACAGAGTGGCACACAGGCCATCATTTAACATAGTAACCATAGTCCAGCCAATATTAATCAAAAACAAGAAGTTTCTACAGGAAAATTAAAACTACATAAACCATTGATCAAATCAACAGTGTCCCAGGTAGTATTAAACCATAATAGGGCTATTATAAAATAGTAGTCCGAGATTTGGAAACAAAAAGACAAAAAATGGAAAGTAGTCATTAAAGTAACAACAAGAAGCCATTACTTGACTTTCTTCAACAAGTCCCCATGTTTTCCAATGAGGGAGATGTACTCCCTCCAGTCAGGTCCCTCAAACTCATCCAACATCTTTAAAACATCATGCTTCCCCTATTTTTTCAACTTCGTGGAAATTTTGGTTTCTCCAAAGACGACTCCCAACATCACCCTCCTCATCAATCTATTAGTTACCTTCATTAGCGCAACTAAGGATTTCTCCATATCGTTCATTTGAACCTATAGAAAATTTAATGTACTCTTCATGAAATCAGTGCTTGAGTCCTCAGTATTTATCTCCATGTCCATATTCCCTACATCCTGCACATTCTCAATATCATTATTTTGTTCCTCAACTTTCTCAATTTGTTCCTCCTCATCCTCTTCATTTTCTTCATCTGATCCTTCTTCCCCCATTTCATAAGCAAAGTCCTCAAAATCCATATCCTCATAATCTTCTTCCTCCTAAGCTTCAAACTCTTTGAATTCCAGGTCTTCCTCATCACACACAGTGATTTTCTGTTTTCCTTTCTTGTACTTAGAGGTGACTTTAGCCATGCAAGCAGACCTTCTACCACCACTTCCTCCACTCCCTTTCCCCTGCGAGATCTCATTCAACTCTTCATTATGCACACCTTCCTTAGATATATTAATGATATCACTAGGGTTAATATCTCTTTTGAATTTCTTCGCCTTAGGAAGGTCGAGTAGCAAAGGCGAGTGTTTTCTTTTCTCCAGCATAGTCTTGATAAGCTCAATCTCATAAACACATTTTTCCTCTCTTTTTTGCATCACAAGAGTAGAGGGGTTTGAGACATTGGCCACAGGGGATGGGATCTTTCCAATAATTAGCACCCTCCTGGAAAAAACTAAGGGAGGCGGGTAGGTATTAGGTGCCACAGGAGGAATTTCATCAATAGGAGGTTCCTCTTTATCCCCATCAAAGCAGTTAGGATTATCATTTCTAGCAGCCAAAGGTTTACCGTGAGGGTTAAGATCTAGAGAATACTTATACAAGGATAACATTAGACCTTGGTGCAAGGGAGAACTAGTACCCTTCTCTATATTGAGTTGCAGGGAAGACAATAAGTAAAAGGGTAAATTGATTTTCTCTCCATGCCCAATATGATTGAGCAGAGGAAAATGGTATGCATGTATCAACATATATATATCTTCTAAAGTAAAATATCACATGAAAAATAGGCTAACGAAAGCATAGGGTAATGGGAGTTCTAACCTAGCATACCCGTTTTGGAATCCTTTTAGGTTCTCCTCTTCATGCAGGAATTTATCCACGAACTTCTAATAATCAGACCCACTCTTCTTTGCAACTTTAATCCCTTGGTTTTGCAGACCAGTTGCTTCCGCTATGAACCTCGTTGTAACCTAAAACTTCACCACTCCAATGGTGACACTTCCTTTCCTCCAGGAGTTGGTGAACTTGGCAGTTAAATTCTCATTGTAACCCTTTAGCAATTTGAAAAACGAAACCATACCTACATTTTCAAAAAGCCTCCATAAATCCACATTCTACTTAAGGGCCTGGCGATTAAGAGGCTCAGTGCGCTTCCTTGGGCGTCCCATTTTAACACTCTGCAAATTCTTCGGCTGCTACGAGCTTTTCTTCATAATCACCCACTTCTTCGGCTTTCTTTCCTTGTTGCAGAAAACACTATTTCTCCAAATAACAAAAAGAGCCCATAAAAAATGCGAGATTGAGAAGTTTCTTTTAGTGCAGACTAGTGGCACAATTCCTAGTACCATTAACTCATCATTTTAATTACAAGTTTTAAAATCCTCATTTAATTACATACTTTGCAAAACTTTACAATTTCAGGAAAGGGTAACAATAGGCAAATCGACACGATTTGAATTGACAACCCTTATCAATTTGAAAATCTCCATGTAATCAGCAGTCACCTAAGGAAGGAAAGAATGATTTATTTTACTTCCTAATGAGATCATCAAATGCAGCCCTATACCCCCAATATCATCATAACTCTGTAAGCATGTAAACACCTCAGGACTCCCATCCTTCTCGCATAACTTCAGCATATCATCTTTGTAGATTGTAATAATTTACAAATTTCTCATTTAATATCAAGTCTCTTAAAGACTTTGACATGTTATTATTTATCTAGCGGGTCCACCCTGTACAACTCAGAGCCATGTTGGTGGCACAGTCAGCAGCTTTCTTTCCCTCTCTACAGACGTGTTGAACCCTGTAGTTGGTGAAGTAACTCTTTAGGGCTAGGCACTTATCAATTATATTTTTTAGCTCCCATGGTGGCACAACCACTCCATTCAAAATATCCACAATGAGCTTAGAATCCCCTTCTATTATTATATTTTTAAATCCAAGCTCCTTAAGGGTTTTGAAGCCCCCTAACACAGCCATAGCTTCAACTTTATTATTAGAATAGACACCCATATTCACACCAAAGCTCACTATGCACTTCCCTTTGTGGTTTCTTAGCAGAACCCTTGCCCTTGCCAATCCTGGGTTGCCTTTTGAGTGCCCATCAAAGTTACACTTTATCCAATCCATCTGAGGAGGACTCCACATAGTAGCCATTCTGGTTAGCATCATAGACCAATTTATTTTAGTAAGATCATTCCTTATGCCCCAATTATGCTTAATCCTCATCTCTTTGTAGTTAGGCCATGCTTTGGAAAATTGTATCTTCCAGCCTCAATATTTTCCTTAATCTATGTTTTTATAATCAAGCTTACCTCCCAAATGCTTCTCTCCACTTCCTTGAATATCCTATTATTCATTTCCTTCCATATTCCCCAGGTAACAAAGGGGGGAACTTGGTTCTAAAGGTCAACAATAACATTGTGGGAAAAAATACAATTCGACTAGCTTTCTATAAATAACTTCATTGAGTGAGGAAAAACCCAATTTGAGGACAACAACGATAGGAAGAAGGACCACACCTCCCTCGTGAATTACTCCTCTTCCTGCTTACAAAGGGAGCATCTGTTAACTAGTTGGAATCCCCTCCTAACCAAGTTGTCAATTGTAAGAATTTTTCCATGAGTCGCAGTCCACCAGAAATAGTTAATTTTAGGAACCAAGTTCTTTAACCACACTTATCCCATAAATGGTCTGTAATGACATCCAGAGGCTTCACCAGTTCCTCGTAAGCCTTTTTAACTGAGAAACAGTTTGAAGAGCTACCTTTCCAAATCCATTCATCTTCCCTTTCTCTATCAAACGACTTACCCTCCCCAATCAAATTGTGTAGCCTTAGAAGGGTCGAGTCCTAGTTGACTTGTCTTTTGCCTCTCAGATTATCCCTCCTTAATTGCATTTTGAACTCCTTTCAATTGGTTCCTCCATCACCTAGTTAATATAGTCGGAAACCTTTTTTCCATAAATATTGGTTAGGCTTTGTTTGAGAGGATTCAGTTCATCAATTGAATAAAAAGTAGAAGTCTCAATCCATGGGTCCTTCCAAAAGTCAATATTATTACCATTCCCAATTATCTTTCTTACCCCCAGTTTCAACACATTTTTTAATTTAACAAGATGATTCCATAAAGTAGAACCACTAGGCAGGTCAGACATAGAGAGAAAACAACCAGGATTCATGTTCCTCAAGTACTTGGATTAGAAAAATTTTACCCAATCTTTAGATCCTTCAAGAAGATTCCATACAATTTTTGTAGTGAGGGATTTTTTTAGCAAGGATATTCTTCTTATTCCCAAACCCCCTCTCCTTTTGGGAGTGCACACTTTTTCCCAACTGACTAGGGACAGTCTATTTTTTTCTTTTGTTCCTGACCACAAAAATCTTCTTTGAATCTATTCTATCTTTTCCCCTACAAAAGAAGGAATTTTGAAGAGAGATAGGTAGTATATCAAAATATTCTGAAGGGAGGCTTTCAGCAGTTGGACCTTGTCAGCCAAGCTAAGAAGCTTCCCCTTCCATCCAACCAACTTGTTTTGAATTCTCTCTATCAACTGATTCTAGTAGTTATTTTCCAACTTCTTAGAGATCAAAGGTAGGACAAGATAGGCATCAGGTAAGGCAGCTTCCTAACATCCTAGAATTTTCACAACTCTATCCTTAATCTGTTGGTCAGTGTTGAAGAAGTATATCTTGTTTTTTTCATAGTTTATACACTGGCCAAAAACAACAGCATAGTCATTAAGAACCTATTTCCAAAGTCCAGCTTCCCCCACCGAGGCTTCCCCAAACATAAGAGTATCATCAACAAATTGTTGATGGGAATAAGGCATAAGAGACAATACATCTTTAATACCTTTTAGAGCTTTAGAGTCCACCAATTTTTGGATGTTCCTCCCAAGGACTTCAACAACAATTATAAAAAGGTAGGGAGAGAAGGGATCACCTGTTTAAGACCGCGGCCATAAGAGAAAAAGCCTTGGGGGACACCATTAACCAGAACATAGCACATGAGGGAGGTAACACAAGCAGAGATCATCTTAAGGATTCTTCCTTCTATCCCAAACTTCTTGAGAACAACAAAAAGAAATGACCAAGAGACTCTATCATAGGCCTTAAAAATATAAATTTTGAAGGCCATCCTAGGTTTCTTAGAATGGTCCATTGAGTGGATAATTTTGTGGGTGGAGATGACAGGATCAAGGATGTTTCTTCCCTAGACAAAACCTTTTTGGTTTGAGGCAATCATTTTACCAAGCACCGGTTTGAGCCTTAACACCAGAATTTTAGAGAAGATTTTATAGACTGTATTGCAAAGGCTTATAGGTCTATAATCCTTCATAGCAGAGGCTTCAAAAATTTTGGAAATAAGGGCTAAAAAAGTGGCATTCAATTGGTTAGGAAGTCTTCCTAACCTGAAGAAATCTCTAGCAGCATTGAAAAGGTCATTTTTAACAATATCTCAGTAGGTCTGGAAAAAGGCAAGAGGAAACCCATTCGGGCTAGGGGCTTTAAAAGCTCCAAAGGAGAACATATCCTTTTTTACTTCTTCCATAGAAATAACATTAGGCATCATCTTTAAATCAATATCAGAAATAACTTTAGGGATCACCTCAAGAAAGTTAGCATGTACCTAATTTACATTGCCAAGTGCCATATGGTGAGAGGAGAAGAAGTTAACAGCTTCTCGAGCAATTTCTTTTTCGGTGATAACCATGGAGCCATCCTCTTTTACAAGAAACTTGATCCTATTTATGCTTCAGTGTTTCAAAGTGGATTGGTGGAAGAATTTAGTATTCCTATCCCCTTTAGTTAGCCATTAGACACGTGACTTTTGTTTCCAAAAAATTCCCTCCTTTTTGTTTATCTGAAACCACTGAGATCTGAGGTCTCTTTCCTTAGCACATATCTCGTCATCCACTTGACCAACCTCCATAATATCCTGAACTCCCTTTAAGTTGTTTCCCAGGGTATTCTTTATCTCTAAGATATTACCAAAGGTCACCTTATTCCACCCTTTCACTCTTTGCTTTATTCTACTTGGCTTTTCCACTAGGCAATACATTGGAGTGTCAGTTATAGGTTCCTCTCATCATGTTTTAACAAGAGCAGAAAAATCCGGGTGGAGAATCCACATTAATTCAAATATGAAAGGGAAGGGTCCCCTATTATAATCCACGTTTCTTTGAAGCACCAAGGCATTATGATCAGGGCCAGACCTTGGGAGAGCTGAAAGAGAAAGGAATTAGGAGATATTCCAATTGGAAGAGATCAAAAACCTATCTAATTTGATTTGGATTAGATGGTTTATGTTCCTTCTATTGGACCAAGTGTACTTAGTTCCTTGGAGAGGGATGTCTATAAGACCAGCAGATTTTAAGAACTCTGCCATCTCCATCATGCTATCTGAGTAGTCGTTCTGACCCCTGACTTCTCTAAAGGAAGGAGAGGGGAATTGAAATCCCCTCCCAGCATCCAATGGTCATCTTTTCTATATGAAATAGCATCACTTAGCTGTTCCCAAAGTAGTACTCTATCCCTACTCAAATTTAGGGCATAAATATTTATTAAGTTCCATTTCTCCTGAGAAGCCAAGTCTTCAAGGGTAATCATCAAACTATTCCTACTAGCTAAACACAAAGTTCCTTTTAGTTTAGAAGGATTCCAAAGAGTAGCTATACCTCCTGAAGCTCCTTCAACCTCACTAACAAAATAATTCACACCAGACCAGATGCTCAAAATAACCTTATCAAAACTCTCTTTCTTCATCTTAGTTTCCTGAAGGAGGAGAACATCCACTTTATTGTCAATAATACAAGTTTTTACCAAGAACTATTTATATAGGTTATAAAGGCCCCTTATATTCCAATAAAGATACTTCATAGATAAAACAATATACATCACCACCCTTTCCCTAGAGAAGCAACCAAGGCTACTTCTTCTTGGGCTTCAACCCTGCAATTGAATCCAAGGTTCTTTGTTTTCCAGCAGTCACATCCCTCATAGTATCTTTAGTTCTGGAATCCTTTTGGGAAGGTTTGCCCACCTTATTTCCCCCCCAATATCCAACTTCTTTTTCTTTTAGGATTTAGAACTGGTGCTTGAGAGCACTCATCCTCATCCTCTTTATCACTAGACCCTAGAGGAAAGCCCAGTAAAGCCATAGAGTCACTCAAGTTTCTTGCCCCATTTTGGGATAAGAAATGCATGTCCTCCAAAGACAAGTTTGTATTAGGATGCACATACTCACCTTATTCAAGCTCATCTCCCACTCCTGAAATCTGAACCTTCTCCTGGGGAGCCTGCACTTTTTCCTCCATAAGAGATCCCACCTTAGGTTTATCCTCTATATTAACTTCATCCCCATCATTCGTCTTCGCCATTTTCGGAAAGCCAGGAGTTGGAAAGTTGGAAACGAGGGCAGAAACCTCAAGGTTCATGAAAACTAATTCGTTAGTTATAATGAGAGGTTCAAGAACAACCTCCTTGCCCAGGACAGGGTTATCCTTTAGTTGGGAAACAAACATCGCCTGAATAGGGGTTGGAGAAGGTTGAGCAACAAAAGCCATTTCATTAGAAAAATGTTCCTCCACTTGATTTTTCTCCTTAGCACAAGTACCCTCAACAAGTTTGTTCCCACATGAGTCAATGAGGTGACCAAACTTCTTGCACTACTGGAAGAAGAGATGGGCATTTTCATTTTCCAGGGGTTGGGTCCAATTACCAAATTTTGACTTAAGGAGGATTGAGGATGGTAAGATCATATTCACAACCACGTTTACAAAAATACAGACATACACCAGTCTAGATCTCTCCCGAGTAATCTTATCAATAGCTAGAAGACTACCAAAGGAGTTGGAAATATCTTTTAATATTCTCATCTCCCAGAACTCCAGAGGAAGGCCTGGAAGGAAGACCCAAGTTGGAGTTGAGGCGCCTAGGTCAGCCGATAGATCGAAGCCCGATTTCCATTTGTTGAGGGAGATAAATTTTTTAAATCCCGAGTCAAACACCCAGGGACCACCAGTTAAAACCTTCAACATATCTTCATAAACCACAAAGGAGAAAAGGAAGATACCTCTTGGCATAGCATTTATGGTGATGCTTCCTTTGAGATTCCAAGTGGAAGCAACCCATTGACAAACTAGTTCAATTTTTTGCCTATACGCCAAAAAATTTCCAACTAGCATCAGTTTGAGATTGTCCATCGCCTTCAACATCAGAACTTCTGGTACACCTACTTCCCAACTAGTCACTGAGCAGGAAGCAGATTCCAATAATCTTTTACTTGAGGCTGGCAAGTCAAAACCCACCAGTTTTTCCACGTAGAAAACCGGTTCTTCCACAAAGAAGAAAGAGTCAAGCCCAAAAGATGGAGATATGGGTGACTTTCCAGAAATACCCTCAATCTTTTCCCCAGGGGAAAGGACGGAAGTACAAGGAGGGGACGTCATATGGAGAACAACTAGACTGGCCACTGCCACTACAGGCACAATGATAGAAAAGAAGACAACATTCTTGGAATAGGGAGCCTTCCCAAGCCCCCTCCCGACCATCCCATGAAATAGTCAAATCACAACAGGGGCCAAAAACTCAAAAAAATAGCCAAAGTGGGAAACTTACAGAGCAAATCTAAGGATATTGTCAGCTGATCTAAAGTCACGTGTCCAATGGCTAACTAAAGGGGATAGAAACACTAAATTCTTCCACCAATCCACTTTGAAACACAGAAGAAGAAACATGATAAGATCACTTGGAAGATGATGTTGAGAGTTTTTTTAAATTATCATTAGTGAGATTTCAACATCATCTTCAGCCCCTCAGCTTATGATATCCTCGGCTCTATTCCGCAAGTTTCCTGCTATGGCTATTTGAAACAAATTATATTTTTACATCTTAGACAAGCTATTCTATATAGATTAAAATTTTAAATTTTGATTAGTTTTCAAATAAATTTGGGGAGCACACTCAATTTTTTATTTTTCAAGATGTGTCCACTTTAAAATTAGTAAAAAATCATATATTCATTAAAAAATTAGCAAAAAGATAGGCATAAACTAGATGATGTTAGCTAATTTCTACCAGTGATTCAAGAAATATTGTTAGAAGATTAA
Source organism: Sequoia sempervirens (assembly GCA_007258455.2). Classification (NCBI taxonomy): domain Eukaryota; kingdom Viridiplantae; phylum Streptophyta; class Pinopsida; order Cupressales; family Cupressaceae; genus Sequoia; species Sequoia sempervirens. The sequence continues at coordinate 22,130,739 of VDFB02047230.1, read as the reverse complement.
CCTTTACTTGGTAAAGGTTATTCTTTAATTGTAAAATTATTTATTAATTCCTTTGTAGCTCCTCCTTAAGAGGCTTTTGACAACTTGCAAAGACATAGATGAATGGTGGAACTCATTGAGTTGGGAATTACTTTCTAATTCTAATTCCTCTTCTCACCTCTATATATTGAGGTTCCTCTTCTCTCATTCTTCATTCAAGCAAACAAGTGTAAGGTTTAAGTGCTCTCTCTCTCTCTCTCTCTCTCTCTCTCTCTCTCTCTCTCTCTCTCTTTGTATCATTCTTAGGCATTTTTCCTCCATTCATAATATTGGGGTTTTTTTTGTTTTTTCCCCTTATCAAATTCTTGTGTCTCTTTTACATTTGGTGGTGCTTGGTTTGGCTACTCTCTTTGGTAATATTTTTCCTTCAAACAATGCTCATTGATTAGTTATTTCCTTTGCTCAATTTATTTTTCCTTTCATGGTATCAGAGCCTTGGTATTACTAATCGTGTGAGCTACATTGTTGAAGGTTTACCAAGTTTTTAAGCACACCATTAGAGACACTCTAAAAGAGGAGAAGAGCCAAAAGTCTAACTTGCTTCTTGTTGGATATTTTTTTTGGACCTATTTTTTATTGTGCAGAATTATAGTTTTCTATTGTTTCATATTTTAAATAATTTGTTCTAAAAATCTTTTGGATTTAGTGAAGTTTTTTTAGAAAACCCAATAAAGGATTATCTTGTTTTCTAAATTTCAATTCACAGTTTCTAATCATTTGTGTAGGTTATATCATCTAAAATTTTCTAAGTTTTTTTTACAATATTAGTTTAAATCTGGAAAAAAAAATCATTATTTTTGCATGTTATATTCAAATTTGCATGTACAATTTTTATTTAGAAAAATCTATATTTTTTTTGGATATATATAGTATATGTTTTGTTTTAAAAAAACATCTAAAAAAATAAATTGTTCTTTCTCTTAATGATTTCTTATTTATTTTTAAATATTAATCCTTGCTCATATTTTTTAAAAATAAATAAAATATATAAAAAAAAAAAATTGTTCAAAACCTTGCTCATTTCTTTTGTCTCTGTCGTTGTACTTTTAAATCTTTTTTTAAGCCTGCCCATCCTCCATTTTGCCCACCCTAACTTTTTATAGAAAGTAAAGCTCTTTTTTAAAAATCTAATTACATAGTTTTTCAAAATTAATATATATTTTTTAGACTATAGGAATCGGTCGGGTATCCGTCCCCCTATAAACTGCAATGCGCCTAGTAAAAAAATTTCACGTGACTGGTGGTGTTGGCGTGACACGCCCTCTGGTACCATAGGTTTAGGGGGGAGACTAGACCTTGTGACCTCTTGCCTACAACAAGATGCTTTAGCCAATCAAGCTAGGCCCCCTACCCCTTTACAAAATTAATATTATAAATATTATTTTTATTTTTATTTTTATTTTTTGATGACCCAGAGGTATCCCCGTGACCCAACCCAACACCCAACTAGTCATTGCCTTGGTCTTACATTTATGCCAAGTTGGGGTCCGGAAGGGGCGAGCTGAGGCGAGACTAGTCCTCTAGGGATGAGAGCAGCCGCCCGCAAGCCACTCGCATCGGGCGAATCCAGGCCTCGAAGTCGAACCCAAGACCTTGGGGAGCAAACCCAAGACTCAAGCCAACTCCGCTACTCGTGCAGGCTATTATAAATATTATTTTTTAAAAAAAAATAAAAATTATTCAATTGCTTAATCAGTTTAAAAACATATATATTGTAAATTTTTTTCAAGCAATTTAATTCAATTTTAAAGAAGGTTATTTTTTTTCTAAATTTTATTTTAATTCAAAGGGGTTTTTTTTCTTTTTCAAGACCTTAATTTAATCCTAGATAGCTAAAAAAAATTTTAAGTTGCAATATTTCTTTTAAAGCTATTTTGTGCACTTAAATTTATTTACAATGTCAACTTTAATTCCTGAAATTAAGTTGAATTCTTCTAACTATTATTCTTGGAAAACTCATATATCTTTTATTTTTCATTTTAAACATCTTTTGGATGTTGCTACAAATCCCAAATCAGAACCAGATCCATCTGCATCCAAAGATGATAAAGAAATATGGATGCTCAAAAATGAGGAAGCCCTTGGCCTCATAGGTATTTCCATGTCACCCAAACTATATGTTCACATTGGGACATGTACAAAAGCCTATGAAGCATGGGACAAAATCAAGACTATTTATGATCTAGTTCAAATGAATCTAGAAAGATTCAACTTCAAGACCAACTTGAAGATCTAAGGTATTCTGATTTTTTTTTTTTTAAAAGGTGCAATGCACCCATATTATTAGGGAAAAACGCTTTTGACTGGAGCTATGAACCGGGTACAAGAAACAACCAAACCCGCGAGCAAAATGGCCCAACGAAGGCACAAGGCCTGCAAGCATGTTGGCCCAGCGAGGATTTGAACCCTGGTGGTCGTCACTACAACCAAGTGACTTGACCACCGAACCACGCCCTTATCAGCATAAGGTATTCTGATTTCAAATCTATGGATGATTTTCTATTAAAATTTGATGCTTTGAATAGTCAATTGCATGGTTTAGGAGTAAAATTAGAAGATCTTAGATTAATTCATCTTATTCTTAAAAAGTGTCTTCCTAGGCAATTTAAGCAATTTATTTTTAATATTCATGCTCAATTAGCTATTCCTTCTTTAGCTACGCAATTAACTTATGATATTTTTTGTAATTTATTAAGACAAGAAGAAGCTAAGTTAGTTCAGTTTGGAAATCTTGTCTAATGAACATGCTTTTTTGTCTAATCATAAGCAATATTTTAAGTATCATTCTAAACAACATTGTAATACTAAACCTCATTATAATAACGACAATGATCCTAGAAATTTTAACTCTTCTAAGAGACCTCATTGCACTTATTGTAATAAGGATGGTCATTGGAAAAATACTAGTTTTAAGAAGCAAAATGAGAAAAAGTCTATGAAGCAAAATAATCAACAACAAAATAAACCTAATAATCATAAGTTTCATAACAATGCAAATCAATCTAGACATACTTTTACTTGCATGGTTATAATATTTCCCAACCTCTTGAATGGGTTATTGATTCAGGTGCATCTCAACATGTTACTTCACATAAAGAAGTTTTTGAGTCTATGCAACCTGATATGTCTAATGTTCCTCTTCAACTTGCTAATAATCATACTTGTAAAGTAGAAGCAATTGGAGATGTGAATGTTCCTAATGGTAAATTGCATGATGTTTTATATGTTCCTAAATTAAAGACTAATTTTCTTTCAGTTGCTAAGCTTTGTCAAGATTATAAAATAGAATTTTACAAAGATATGTGCTATGTTATTGATCCAAAACAAAACAAGGTCATTGCTAATGCTAAATTAGACAATGATAATTTGTTCAAATTTTATGAGTTTTCTCAATCTAGATGCTCTTTAATATCTACCATTGATTTTAATGTTTGGCATGAAAGACTTGGTCATATTAATGCTAACAATATTTCCTTGATGCAAAAGCTTAATATGGTAGATGGATTTCCTAGTATTGTTCCATCTAAAATTGTATGCACAGGATGCATGAGTGGTAAGATGCATAGGGAGCCCTTTCCACATGGTCAATCATGGAGGGCAACTCATAAGTTGCACCTAGTTCATAGTGACGTTTTGGGACCCATGGAGAATAACTCCATCCAAGGATCAAGGTATGCACTTACTTTTGTTGATGATTATTCTAGAAGAACTTGGATCTATTTTCTTCATAGTAAGGATCAAGTTCTTGATATATTTTTCTGAATTTCATAAATTTGTTGAAAGACAATATGGTTTAAACTTAAAATTCTTAGAAATAATAATGGTAAAGAATATGTGAACAATACTTTTAATAGTTATTTGAAATCATTTGGTATTAAGCATGAGCTAACTATTCCCTATACACCTCAACAAAATGGTGTAGCGGAAAGGAAGCATAGAACTATTGTTGAAATAGCTAGATGTATGTTACATGCTAAAAATATGTCTTATAAATTTTGGGTTGAAGCTATGTTTTGTGCTACTTACATTATTAATAGGAATCCTACTAAAGCTTTAAAGGATATAACTCCTAAAGAAGCTTGGTCTGGTAGGATGCCCAATCTTAAGCATTTAAGAATTTTTGGTTCAATTGCTTATGTTCACAAACCTAAACAAAAGAGGCAAAAATTAGATCCTAAATATTCTTATCATATTTTTGTTGGCTATGATGAACATTCTAAAGCTTATAGAGTTTATAATCCTCTTACTAACAAAGTTAAAGTTGCTAGAGATGTATGCATTCTTGAAGAAGGTGTCCACGATTTTTCTAAAGTGCATGATATTGAATCTTCTCAAAACAAAGTTATTGTTGTGGAGGATAATCCTCAAGTTGAATCTTCTCTTAATCCTCCTAATGCATCTCTTACTTATAGTGATAATGATGATGAAAATGTTGAAATTTCTCCTCATGATTCTTCTTCTAGTGATGATACTTCTACATCTAAAAGAAAGCCTAAATTGTTTTAAAAACTTATGCAAGAAAGTGAGGATATTTTAGCTAGAATGAATCAATCTAAAACTAGAAAGGTAAATTATTGTAATTATGCTTCGATGTCTAAAATTATGCATTCAAAGGATCCTCAAACTTATGAACAAGCTAAAGATCAACCTCATTGGCAAAAGGCTATGCAAGAAGAATATGATACTTTAATTGCTAATAAAACTTGGGATTTAGTTCCCTCACCTCAAGGTAAGAATTTTGTTTCATGCAAATGGTTGTATAAAACTAAGGTTAATGCAAATAATGAGGTTAGCAAGTTTAAAGATAGATTAGTTACTAGGGGATTCTCTCAAGTTGAAGGTTTAGATTATAATGAAATATTTTTCTCCAATAGCTAAGATGACAACTATTAAATTAGTTCTTGCTTTAGCTTCTCATATGCATTGGCCTATTCATCAAATGGATGTTAAAAGTGCATTTTTAAATGGTGATTTACATGAAGAAATTTATGTCTCAACCTTTGGGTTTCATTAAGGAAGGTAATGAAAATCTTGTTTGCAAATTAAAGAAATCAATTTATGGTTTAAAACAATCTCCTATAGAATGGTATTCTAAAATTAATGCTTTCTTTCTATCTCAAGGTTTCATTAGGAGTAAAAATAATCCAAATTTATATATTAAGCATAGTGAAAATGATATTGTGTTATTATTTTATATGTTGATGATTTAATTATCACTTCTAGTACTAACAATTTGATTAGTGATGTTAAGTCTCAGCTCAATCAACAATTTCAAATGACCGATTTAGGTCTATTACATTATTTTTTGGGTAATGCAAATTTGGAAAACACCTAAAGGTATTTTTCTTTCTCAACAAAAATATGCTCAGGATCTCTTAGATAGATTTAAAATGAATGATGAAAAGTGTGTTTCTACTCCTTGTGAATTAGGAACTAAATTAATGGTTGATATGGAAACTCCTTTTGTTGATCCTACTTTGTATAGGCAATTAGTTGGTAGTTTGAATTATTTAACACTTACTAGACCTGACATTTCTTTTAGTATTGGTTTAGTTTCTAGATTTATGTCTAAACCACAACAAACTCATTTAATTTTAAGATATGTTAAAGGTACTCTTAATCTTGGCCTTTTTTATGATGCAAATTGTGATTTTTCTTTAAAGGGTTATGCTGATTCAAATTTAGGAAGGTGATCCCAATGATGGGAGATCCACTTGTGGTTATTGTTTCTTTGTTGTATCAGGTGCAATCTCATGGAATAGTAAGAAACAAAAATCTACTTCTCTTTGTTATACAAAAGCTGAATATAAAGGTTGTACAAATGCATCCAAAGAAGCATTATGGTTAAGAAGATTACTTGAAGAATTGGGTCTACCTCAAGTGGATCCTACTCCTTTATATTGTGATAATCAAAGTGCCATTGTTTTAGCCAAGAATCCAATTTTTCATGCAAGGACCAAGCACATTGCTCTTCAACATCACTTCATTAGAGAGCACATTGAAGACGGGCAAATTTCTCTTTTGTATTGTAAAGGTGAAGATTAAGTGGCAGATATTCTCACCAAAGCTCTTGGTAAAGATAAATTTATCTTTCATTGTAAAAATCTAGGATTACAACCCATTGAATGGTTTGATGTAAACTCCCCAATTAAAGCTTAAGGGGGGATGTTAGAATATTAATCTTTACTTGGTAAAGGTTATTCTTTATTTGTAATTATTTATTAATTCCTTTGTAGCTTCTCCTTAAGAGGCTTTTGACAACTTGCGCACACATAGATGAATGGTGGCATTCATTGAGTTGGGAGTTACTTTCTAATTCTAACTCCTCTTCTCACCTCTATATATTGAGGTGCCTCTCCTCTCATTCTTCATTCAAGAAAGCAAGCTTAAGGATTAAGTATTCTCTCTCTCTCCCTTTGCATCATTCTTAGGAATTTTTCCTCCATTCATAATATTGGGGTTTTTTCTTTTTTTTTCCCCTTATCAAATTCTTGTGTCTCTTTTGCATTTGGTGGTGCTTGGTTTGTCTACTCTCTCTTTGGTAATATTTTTCCTTCAAAAAATGCTCATTGATTATTTATTTCCTTTGCTCAATTTGTTTTTCCTTTCAAATAATTTTTAAAAGTTCAATATTTTAAGGGGAGCACACTAGATACTATGTTATATTTTTCTAAGAAAAATAGGAGCACTTTGTGTGCTCACCCTATTTAAGCATCTTAATCTCTACCATTTAAAAAAATAGTAATTTAGAAACTAAAATCTAATCACTGCGAATCTTGCTCTTGTCATGTATTCAATTATTGAACATGGCTATCTTCAATTTTTCATCTAAGATCAATTTTAATTGATATAAAAAAAAAAAAGGTGGCCACTTTTGATCCCTCATTTCCTTGCACATACCCAATAATTGTCTAGTAAGAGTAATATCTTGGTTTACTATATATGTGCCACCTAATCATTATCATGTTGTTCTCCACACTCCTTTAAATCAATTATTCTCAACATGAGCATTAGATTGGACCTCATTTTCATTGGACTGAGTAGTCATGTTAGGCTTTAAATGAGCACCCATTTGTAAAGAAAAGTCAAAATCATGAATAGAATGTGGCATAAATAAAATAGTGTGGCTAAGAGAGATAAAAATGAAGTAATGTGCAAATCACTCAAATTTATAAAATTAAAAATTATTAACAAATCATAAATATAAACTAAGCCCTAGAGGTGAAAACAAAGGTGACTTGGGTGGGAAAAAGCAAGCTTGCACCATAAATCACAAACCATAAAATAAGAGAATCCTATCACACAATAATAAATAGAGATAAAACCCTAATAAAATATGAAACTAAGATATAATTTAATAAAAATTAGCATCTAAAAACACTAACTTAGAAGTTAAAATCCTAAAGAGAAAACTTAGGGAGTGTAGGATGAGCTGGGTACTTGGGTTCACCAAAAATGTATAAATAATCAAATCCATTTTACATAAATTTAGGGTAAATAGATAAGGGTGATCCCTCTATAGTGTGCCCTAGTTTCAAGATGGAGAAAAGCATGAGTTCAAGGCACCAAAATTTGTAGAACACCTTTGAATGAACGACCTTCTAGAAGGTGAAGTCATCATATCCTTTGAATGAAGGGTTTTCGAATGAATGTGGGCACCTTCAAATGAAGGAATTTATATTTTCATTTTTAAATGTTTCATATCCAAAATTATTTATTTATGTGACTTTGAATGAAGATTGTGCCCTCAAATGACCTTTGTGATGTCACCCTCTTGTTGTCTGCAAAATTTTTAAGAAAATTTTATTTCAAAGAAAGATCTGGACCATCAAACAAAGTCACCATGAAATGAGATATTATAGGATCATAGCAGTCAAAGTAAGTTTTATAAAAGTATAATATATAATATATTTTATTTAATTATTATATTTATTTTATTTTCTAAGGAACATAGGTTTTTTTATTATATAAGCAACATTTACAAGATGTTGTACCCTTAACACGAAAGGCAACAAGGGAAAAAGTTCAGAGAACCAAGATTAACATAAAAATAATAGACTAGAGACAAAAAAAAATAATAGCAAATAAACATACAACAATAGAGGAGGTGACCAGAAAGAAACACCCAAGACACCCCTACTTGGAGATGTTCTCCCATTCCTCCATGATGAATTTGAAGACATCCATCTTTGGCTAATTGGAGTTGCATTTAGTAGCAGGGTCGTGCTTTTTAATCTCCCCCCGGAGTATTGAAGCCATAGTGACCACAAAATGATGGATCACTTTGAGAGTGAAGCAGGTGAGACGATTAAGCTTCATTTGAAGAGTGTTGACCTGATTCATCAAAGCATTGCAATCTTGAGAATTTTTCTCACAAAGATGGGTCACATTATATTTATGCTCATGAGGGGGGGTGGAGTCCTCCATGATCATTTTATTGAGCTTAGGGAAGTGTCTTGGACCGTCAATGTTATCTTCAGCATCCTCCTCCATCTCCTCATTACTATTATCCTATATGTTTTCATGTTTAGAATTACTAAATATTTCATCAATAATAACCTTTGGCCTCTTCTTTCCAAACACCCTATTGGATCTTCTCATATTGGCAGATTCAAAACCAACTTTAGGCTCAGTAACAATCATGCTTTCCTCATCATAGGTGTTATTAGTGATATCTTCACCCTCCTCTTTCTCATAGTTTGCTTCTTTAATAAAGAAGGCGATAGAGCTTTTCTTTTTGATATCTGGGTTTTTCTTCATAGCATATTTTCTCAACTTTTTAACAGGAGTTTTCTTTAGCTCACAAAGCCCCACCATCATTTTTTTCTAGCTTTGCACTTGTTTAGTTTTTCTCTTCTTTTTAGACTATTTGGCTGGGGTTTTAGGGTTAGTTTCAGGAGTGGGATGGTTGGTATTAGGATTTATCTTACACTTGGTACTAAGTTTGTCAGCATTGAGGGGGTTCATGGGGTTTCAAGAGAGGGATTCATATATGGCACCTCTTCCATAAGGCTAGAGCATGAATAGGTTTAGGGGGCAGAGCGCAAGATGAAAATGGTATAATCTTAGAATAATCCCCTTATGCAGGGTAAGTGCTCAAAGATGGGGGGCCAAAAAGTGGCCACTCCACCTTTTAGTCCCAAATAGAGAAAAAAAATGAGGGTATGTGCAGGATCATGGTATGCCAAAAAGTGGCAATGAGGAAAAAAAACACGTCTTTCATCGACCCAAAAACGCTAAAATATCGTGTTGACTTTTTTTAGGCTCGGGTGTCAGTACACACCACCAAAGAAAACACTAATCCTAGTTTTCCAAATCGGATATCCGATCCAAATCGGATATCCGATTTGAAACGGATATCCGATTTGAAACGGATATCCGATTTGTAGACTGTAACTTTAAAACAATGAAAATAGTTGTATATATATGATTTTTACAAATCGGATATCCGTTTCAAATCAGATATCTGATTTGTAAAAAGCATATTTTGTTGTTGTTTTAAAGTAATGGTCTAGAAATCGGATATCCATTTCAAATCGGATATCCGTTTCAAATCAGATATCTGATTTGTGTACACATAGACCTAAGGATTAATGGTATGTGGTAGAAGGTTTAAAGGTTAAACTTTAAGGTTTAGGGTATATGGTATAGGGTTTAAGGGTCAAGGGTTATAAGGGTATAGGGGAGAGAGATAGATGGACTTAGTGTGTGAGAGAGTGACCTGAGAGAGTGGGATAAGGTCGGAGAGGGTGGGAGAGTGGGATAGAGTGGGAGAGAGGGAGGAAGAGGGTGGGAGAAAGTTGGAGAGGGTGGTAGAGAGTGGGAGAGAGGGAGGGAGTGAGTAGAAGAGTGGAAGAGAGTGGGAGAGAGGGAGGGAGAGAGCGGGAGAGAGAGGGAGAGAGTGGGATAGAGGATGGGAGAGAGTGGGATAGGGAGCAAGAGAGTTGGAGATACTAGGAGAGAGGGAGGGAGTGGGAGAGAATGGGAGAGTGAAAGAGAGTTGGAGAGAGTGGGAGAGGGTGGGAGAGGTTAGGAGAGAGTTGGAGAGAGTTGGAGAGAGGGAGGGAGAGAGTGGGAGAGTGAGTGAGATGG